>JAJPUD010000051.1:765825-809094 GCA_023553655.1 Myrmecobius fasciatus | reverse complement strand
CTTTCTTTCTTTCTTTCTTTCTTTCTTTCTTTCTTTCTTTCTTTCTTGCTGAGGCAACTGAAGTTAAGTGACTTGCCCAGGGTCACACAGCCAGGAAATGTTAAGTGTCTGAGACCTAATTTGAACTCAGGTCCTCCTGACTTCAAGCTTAGTGCTCTATCCACCGCACCACCTAGCTGCCCTGATCTGATTTTTCTTGTGTAGCATGATAAATGTGGAAATATGTTTAGAAGAAATGCACGTTTAACTTATATCGGATTATTTGCTGTCTAAGGGAGGGGGAAGGGAGGAAAGGTAAATGTTGAAAACTATCTTTGAGTGCATATTGAAAATAACAAGCTATTATTTAAAAAAAATCTCGAACAAAGCAATCTATAAGAAAACATTAAAATAATACAAGATTCATAAAAAAATAAAGAAATAATTTTGTTTGATTATTATTAACAACAAGTGAAACATAAGAAATATGCACACAAAGGAAAATATACAAAGTGGGTGAAGAAAACTGTTGAGACTATGAATATGCAGTTGCATAGACAACCTACAGAGTTCATTCATCAATATATTTATCATGTATGGTATAAATGGACAATGAGATGGATACAGATTTGAACAGGAACAGAATAAAAGCCTTTGAAATGCTAAAATTTAATTAGCCTAAGCTGTTTCTGGAAACAAATGCCCATTTCTTTAATATCAATCTCTCTCCTCCTCCTCCATTAAGTCATAGAATACTTCAAGATTCTAAAAGAATCAAAGTTAAAGACTGCTCAAAGGGCAATATAAGGGTAAAGAAAAGGTGTGAGCATATTTTAACACATTATAAATAAATAATTATACTAAGCAAAGTGATGCAAAGGATGTAATCAAAGAAATATCTGGATGAAAAAGGTGGGTTGGCCATGTGGCAAGATATGGTATCATGATATCATGATGATGTCAACAAGATAGAGAAGAAGGCTTTCAGAATGTTGGACCTCTTATAGAAGATACAGACAGGAATCTCACAGGAAGGACAGGCACAGGTGGATTGCTTTGCAATGTTGAAAGGATTCTCACAATAAGATCACAGTTCCATCTGAGCATTGCATTTTCCAGAGCTATTTGAAGATTCTGAGACAGATGGTAATTTCATGTAATCATTCAAATTATTATTTGCTCCCAATTCCAATCAATATACTTTAATTTGGAGTTTAGTTAAAAGAAAATGACCAGGCTCACCACTTATTTTTTTTTTTCAATTCACCTGACTTTTTATAAGCTACTTACTTCTCTGCTTAAGTTTTATTTTCTACAAAATGGAGATTAAAACTCTTAACCCTCATTAGGATATATAAAGATGAATTAAATTTTGTCTCTGTATCACTGTGAATTATTCAGAACAAACTGGTAGGACTGAGCAAGTTGGTCTCTTCCATGACAAGTCTTTCTTAGAAAGGAGAGCCTTGAGTTATAATCAGATAGGTGGCAGGGTGATGAAAAAATAACTTACATTTGCATGGTGCTTTAAAGTTTGCAAATTTTTTCCACAGAAAAATGATGCATGATCCCTCCAAGTTCCAATTAAAGTAAAGGTGGGGACAGTGATGTTCTATCCAAGGTGTTTGTCCCTAAGGTAAGGCTGAGATGTTGCTTTCGCTAAGTTGCATGGAAATTTGCTAGATATGGGCTCACTTTATAGGCAGAAAGTTCACATCCTTGAAGAGATATGCAATATAAGTAGCAGGTATCTTTTAATATAAAAAGAAGTGATGATTCTAGTTGACAAAGAGCTCATTAATTTCTAGAAACTTGAGTAGCTCCTTAATTCAGAGTCATGACATCACAGGCACTCCTGGTGTAGTGGAGAGAGAATCACCTGGATTCTGGCTTCTAATCCTTCCTGACACACAATAGCTGTTTGACTGGGCAAATTACTTAAATGGTTCACTGCACCTAGCAATTCTCTAGGACTAAAAGTGGCGGAGAATATGCTAATCCACATTGGTAGGCTCATCGGAAATTCCCTATAAAATACCATAGCTGGTCTACTATTTACTCTCAGCCTTCTTTCCCCATAAAATACTCTTAACAGGACTATCAGTGATCATTAAAATAGTTTCAAGAATATATCCATAATACTGTCTCCCTGGTTCCTTTGGCATTATTAAGAATGAAAGAAAAAAAAAATCCTTCCAGAGGTCATAAAAATATCAGGTATTTGGAGACCATGCTAATTCTGGCACCAGGAAAGTGAGCATGAAAAGGAGAAGTAATGTTATCCTTACCTATGAGACCAACGTTTGCTGCAAGATCATAATAGTAAGAAAAAGCATAAAAATCCAAGTTCTTGACTTCTTCAGTTTTATGCACCTTATTACGAAGGATTTCTGATACTCTTTGAGAGCACAATTCATATAGGTGAACCCCTAAAAGCAAAGGAAACATGCATTTGGTTTTGTTTTCTGAAAAGTCACTAAGTACACATATATCTGAAGGCCTAATGGTCTTCTGAATATTTAAATTGTGAAGTAATTCAATTATATGTGAAACAAGATGCCAGACTTGCCAAAGAAAACTCATAAGTTTCTTGTTTTCTTTATCAGTGTTGGAAATTATTAAACTGTTAAAAGATGGTAGAGAGAATAAATTCATAGTTTATTAGCTTGAGTGAATTTCATTACCCTAGCTCCAAATAGAAAAAAATTCCAGATTGTATGGCTAGTGAGATGATAAATGACATCTTTTGGGAGCTTTAAGATTTGTAAAGAGGTTTAGGTATTTTGATGTTCATAACAATCCTGTGAAGTAAAGACTATAGGTATTATCACTGATACATTATAGATAAGAAAATTGAAACTTAGGGATATTAAGTGATTTACCAGAGGTTACATAGCCATTCTAAGTATCATGGATGGGATTTGAATCCAGGTTTCTCTCTACTGCACTCTTCCCAACATTATATTATCTTTTACACTACCATCCATAAATGGGTAAAATTACTACCACCACTTGTTCTGAGAAAAGTCATTAGTGTGAGCTCTGTATTCTCCCTTTTTTCCATATCATACAATACCTTAATATTATAAACCTTTACTTTTGCCTCTACCAATGAAGTGACCTTTCTCCTCACTAAGGCCATCCCTTCCATGTGTTCTTAATTCCATCCCTTCCCATCTTCTTCAGTAGATTACTCCTACAGCCAAGCCCCCAACTTCAAGTTCCCTCTATTACCGCTTCCTTGCCTGACACCTAAAAACATGCCTGTCTCCCCATTTCCAAAGAAACCATCAGAGCCAACTATCACATTGAGCTACCATCCCATATTCTGCCTTTCTCGGTTTCCTAGAAAGTCAGCTAGACTCATTACCTCTACTTCCTCTCTCATTTTCTCTAACCCCTCTGAAATATGGCTACCAACTGTATTACTCATAGCATATTGCTTTCTCAAAAGTGACCAGTTATTGCACAACTGCCAAATCTCAGTCCTTTGTGACCTTGCTTGACAAGACTGGCCACCATTCTTCTTAAGTATTTTCTACAATCTGGATTTTCAAGGATGTGTTTTCTCTTGGTTCCCCCATATCATGCCCATTAACAGTGGTTGTGTGCCACAGGGTTGTCTCTCTACACTCCCTTATTTGGTGACTTTATTAGTTCCCATGGGTTTATATCACCTCTGTACAGGTGACTCCCAGATATAGCTAACTTTAGTCTCTTTCCTAAGCTCTAGTTCTACACTACTCATTGTCCAATAGGCAATTTGACCTGGATGTCTCACAGGCACCACAAAATCAAAGGCTCAAAGAAAACTCATTATCTTTTTTCCCAAACTCTGATCTCTTCTAATCTTCCCCACTGATCTTTTAAACAATTCCTTATTACTGTCAAGGGCATGAACTTTTAAGTCATGTGGGCTTGCAACTTTGGTATCAGGTTTTTAACCTTGAGATCATTCTTGTCTACTCACTATCATGCAGCCCACATATCCAATCACTCAGAAGTCAAATCCCTCAAATCTCTCATATCCAGCCCTTCCATAATTACCATCTCTTCATCTCTCACTTGAATTAATACCAGTTTTTCAAATGGCTTCCTGCTTCAGGTCTATACTCCATACAACTGCCTAAGTGTATGTAAGTAGTAATCCCAAAGCTCTCTAATCATGTAACTCATCTAATCAAGAAACTCCCAATAGCTTTTTGTTGCAAAAGTATGGAAAGAATATAAATAAACTTGTTGGAGATGGGGACCATTTTACTTTTGTTTTTGTTTCCTTGATATAATGCCTATTACAGGGTGGGAACTGAATAGCTTCTTGTGAACTGATTTAAAACAATAAAATTCCACCTCTGAAAAGGTATTTAGAATAGAAAAATGAAGTTTCCAGAATAGAGCCCTAGCAATAACCACCATAATGACATAAATATTTATCCTTTTGCACAATTCTTCTGAAGAGATCTGAGTTCATACATTAGATAATTTATCTTCACAATAGTCATAGGAGATAGGGAGGGAGCAAGTGAGGGTGTCCTCATTTTACATAGAAATCAAGTGCGTAGCAAGGGAAGATGATTTGTACAAAATTAACACATTAAGACTAAGAATTAAGTTGATTGGTCTGGTATGGTTAAGAAAAATATACAAAATTAAATTAAAAGCCATAAAGGTATTGCTATAGTAATTCTCAAATTATATATATTTTATTCATATATAATATATTTATGAACATATTCATATTCATCTCTTACATAAGAATAGTTCAAGTGGTCTGCTGGCCACAGAAACTTCCCTCCCTTTCCTATAGCTATCAATTGGATTTCTCTTCCTTTCCTTCTGACTGTTTTAGAATTATCTAGAATGGGACATTCTTTCCCATTCTCTGTTCCATAATTCACATTTCCCCAGGGCCAGTCAGTCCAGAATAAGGTATGTGGTGGCAGGATTAATGAAGCTTAATCCTCCCTCAAACTCCAATTCTCCTTTCTGTGACATGTGCCTGGCAGCTTTCCCAAACTCAGTTCCATTTCCTCATTATTGGAAATGTTCAGGAGATGAATCTTATACTTCAGCTTTTATCATCATTACCTTTATTTTTCCTAGAGGTTTAAATGAGGAAAAGGAGAAAGTAAAAGTATAGGAAAATAGGAAATTTTTTTTTTTAAATCTTTATCTGTGCTTTATTGTTATTAGTGGGCAAAGCTCTTTAAAAAAAAAAAAAGAGCCTTAAAAGGGCTATCTGATAGGGGTGAAGATATGAACTTGTGTTGTTTTTCAAACAGGGCTAGGAGAAGAAAGAAACCTTGAATAAGACACAGACCAGATAGGGATATTTATCTTTTGGGGGTAGTTGAAATCTATGTTTTGAGAGTACCTCAAGTACCTTCAGGAAGCTTCCTCTGATTGTCGAATAGGTTTTGAAATCAGGTCTTCTTGACTTCTCTGATTTTCCAAATCAGAAAAGACCTCTCTTTCCTCCAACCTTGCAAAAACATATTTTTATTTATAGCTTATTCTGTGCTTTATTTATGTTTGTGTAATATTGCATAGTTATATATATATTGTATCTTTTCTCTAAATCATAAACTCTCTGAGGGCAAAGATTATGTCTTAATTATTGTAATAATTTTCTCCATTGCTTTGCAAATCATAGGTGCTTAAGGGAGAAGCTTTGTGTAAGTGTATACATGTACAATGCATATAAATGGTTAGATTTTTTTTTACACTTGCTCTAACTTAAGACTTAATACTTCAGGTACAGGTAATTCATAAATAAATGGTTTTGTTTGGCTTGGGAAGTTTCTAACATTGCTTCTATTAAAAAAAAAAAAAAAAAAACCCAAAAAACAACAAAAAAACCACGTTCCAATTTACTTATTTTTTTTGCAATACAGTCTGTTCCTAAAATAGGAAACTGAATAGTAGCTTCACTATAACTTGAAGGAACCCACTGACAGGGCTATCTGCAGCAGTTTCACTTTTTTCCTTGCTAGGCAGAATGGAGGGAGATGACTGGGAAATTATTTCTGTGGCAACAGTTGCTGAAGTGAAAATGCCAGGATTCCACCCCCATTCCTATTCACAAACCTGGCAGAAAGATTATGTTTCTTTGCCAGTAGCACAGAGACATTTGTTCAGCTCCAAACCCCAGGGTTGGGTGGGTGATTGAGTGAGTGGAAGAACAGTTATTGTGCCAGGTCCCTGGGATTGTAAGAGCTTATTAGGAAAAGATACCCTTTCTGGAAAAAGGCACACAGAGGCTGGCAGGGATGGAGAAAGACTTATGGAATACCAAATTGTATGCTCAGACTTAGTATTGTTCCATAGTGGAGTGGTTTCCAACTTATTTTTGGCTTGGAACTTGACACCTAATTAAGTTTTTCTTTCTTTTTTTGTATGTTATAAAAATTGCTTTACTATAAAAAAGAAAATCACCAACACGAACATTTCCATATACAAAGACCAAAAAGAGAGCGGCATGGAAAACTGTGATTCTTACATACAACTTGCTCATCTAATTAAATTAAAGAATTCTAATTAAATTAAATTAAATAAACTTGCTCAGCTTCTACTGCCTATCCAACTTCCTTCTCTTTGTGTTCTGTCCAGGACCCTGTATGTTAGGTGCATTCTTAGGCTGTGAGGACTGTGTGACTATTTAACTTGATGTTTATGATACAATTCTTACCACAGCCTATGTGTACTTAGGCACTCAAATGCTCTCAATGGTTGTGATGATTTTTAAGAACAAGCATTCATGAGCATCAGGCAAAATCAGGTAAAAAAATCAGGGCTTGAAGGAATTCTAGGCTCCATGGAAGATTCTGAATTGATAAAACAGTGAACCAATAAGTAGGAGAATAACCATAGGAAAATGATTCCTGTTTCTGCTGCTAATTTATCATAAAACCCTGGGGAGAAAAATCAAGAGATCTCGAGTCTATTCTTTCTTGTTTAGTAATATAGGCTAGGTGACACTTCATTTTTTTCTAAAAGGTAGTTGAAAAGAATAAGAAAATACAAGGTACTAAACTTCTTAGAAGGCTGTTCTTTAATGTCATTAATACTCAAAAGCGAAAAGAATAAGCAAAAGGAATAGCCATACCTGCTTTATGCCCTGAAATTTTGTATGTTATTTCAGCATGTTCCCATTCTCCGTTAAAACTGGAAGGAAAGCAGGGGCTAACCAACTCATTGTCTGAAACCAAAATCATAATTTCATGTTACAATGATAAGACATGGACATTTGGCTCCCGAGCCCACAGCTATTTCATTGTATTGTTGGTCTGGAATTCCAAGACTCTTCTGATTTGGCAAATAAAGAGGAAGCCATACCTAAGATTGAAAGACTAAGCGGGGAGTTCTAGTTTGATAAAAGGAAAAATTTGATTTTTGTCTAAAAAATTTTGGGCAAAAACATTAGAAAAGTGTTCAGATTAATTCAGAATAGAAAAGTGATGAACTAGTGACTAGAGATGGGGAAAAACATTCAGATTTGGAAAAAAAAAAAACACAAAAAATCCTGAAAAACTCCCAACAATTAGTACTTGTACAAATAAAACATTATTCTAGCTTTTAATAAAAACAGAAGTTTCTACCTAGAATCCAAATCCTTAACATTGAACAGCTTTTCATCCCAGCTTTCTGACCTCTGATTGTAAAGGACAATACAGAGATTGGGAATTAGTTTCTGTGAAGGAAGATGAAATGGAGCATCTGTCATTTTCAAGGACAGGAGAGCTAGGAACTACAATAATGACATGATCCCATAACCAATGTAATATGCCTGTTAAATCCTATGTAGTGAGACAAGAGATTGTTGACCAGTGAAAAATAGGTACACAGTTTGTGCCTCATACAGTACCTGGTGATTGGTAGCACTTTTGTGATTATGAGCACTTTTATAAATGGGGATTGCTTCAGGATAACTTTAGAAAGGGATATAAATAGGGTATGCAAAAGAATCGAAATTGTTATTAGCAGACAAATTTTCTAAGCTTTTAAAACTGGTATGTGACAGAGAGGAGATGATGATCTATCAATGCTCAAAACTGGCATTAATTTTGTTTAGTATAAACCTATTTCATAAAATGACATCTATACTTTCAGTGTCCTATAACAATAGAAGTATGATTGATTTTCAACAACTAAGGCAAAGGAAGCTAGAAACATCAGAATTGAAACTGAGCCTCATCCTATGAATTAGCATTAAAAAGGGATTTATGGGAGTAAAGTGTTCTACTAAGATAGCAAACTAAAATGGAGTATTTTGAAAACTTGAATCACTGGATGAAACTCTAAAATCAAGCAAGTTTTTGTTATGGTATTCAATTTTATAGCCAAATGCCATAGAATAACTCAGAATTTCAAATAGATTTCCATCTAGCACCTCCCACGTTATACAATGTCAAAAATCTCCCCTTAAAAGGAAAAGTCTAACTTTGATTTATTTGAAAAGTCCAACTGTGGTTTATTTTGAGTTTACATAGAACAAAAGATCTCAAAAGAAGAATTCCCACAATGTTAGAAATGAAAGCATGCACAAGTAAAGAAAAAAAATTTCCTATTAGTTGTATAACAATTTGTAAAAATCTTTACAAATCACGTAGCCATTCATTTGTAGTATTCACTACTGTAAAACAATATACAGGGTAATGCAATATTTCAAATATCAGAAATTAGAGTCTCATGACACTCAAATTTCCAAAGTCCATTTTGCCATAAGTGAGATATAGCTGGATTTCTGAAGCCAATAAGAAGTTGTATTTGTGGGATCCATTTGTGACTCTATACCAAAACACTTGCTTCTGACAAGCTTAGAGTGAGACACCAGAGCCACAATGCATTCGTTTTCCTATGAAAGGTCCAAGATACAGGATAGTGATGGTTGTGCATAGGGATGCTGGTATATATATCCCCACTGGAAGTGTACCCATAGGAGGAAATGAAGGGCAGCAGATGAAATTGCTCAGTGGTGAAGAGGTTAGATTTTTTCTAATAATAATAATTACAAAAATAATAAATAGAAGATTTTTCAAGGATTGCTTATGTCTGACAGACATGAAATGTAGAAGTTTCTGAAACAGGTATTATGATTTCTTCCTACTTACCAGGTTTTCCCTCTACTCCTCCTAAGATTGCAAGCCTTGCTGACATCAAACCAAGTCCCAAGTAGCTGTTGAAAATAAAATCTTTGGTGAAAGAAGTGTCTGTATCTCAGAGCATATACACAATCATTTTGCAGTGCATCTACCAGGCCTTACTCAGAGGCAAACTGCTTTTAGAAGCAACAAAGATTGCTTTAAGTCTTCTTTTAGAAACTTCTCTCTTTGGAGTTCAAGCTTTATTATGAAAATCTATCAAAGTTGATTTATAGCAAGGCAAAGTCTAGAAACTTCATTACATAATTTATAGTTTCTCTTGCCATTTTCCTCAGATATAGTCCAGATTTCCTTAGGGGAAGGGAAGTGAGGGGAAACAACTAAAATACTTCAGTTTTATCATAAATTAAATTTTTAAAAATGATATAGTATCTTTTTTAATAACAATGGAAAAAAAGGTTAAAAATGTACTCTGGTTGGTTAAGAGATAAGGAGCTTTAACAAAATTTTAAATACTGGAATTATAAACAGTGCAGTTATTTCACTGAATTAGAGTTTGGGAATCAAGGTGGGGGCATACTGTGCCACTCATCATGTCTTTGTGGACTATATGTTAACAGCTCTATTTCTGATAACAAACCTGTATGAATATAGCTTGTAGGTGCTATTGAACATCTGGAATGAGGTTATATAGCCAGCTGGGGATGTTTGGAGGGTGACCTGAAGAGCAACAAAAGAGTTACTGTGATTGACCAATATTGTCATTTTTCAGAAGAAACCTTCCTCTTCCCACAAAACTTGGCATCACAAGGATTACAGACATTTACAGTACTTAATATAAACCATCTTGCCAAATTAAACCACAAAAAAACCTTGTGTTAGTAAACATCAAAATAAAATGTTTAAAGCTAAATATTTTTTTCTGTCAAGGATAATAATAATTCAGTTTTCTTCCCAATATGAGACCTAATTAAGATAATAAGAAATTCACAGAACCCAATGATAATTTTGATAAATTCAAATGATTCCAATAGTTTAAAAAGAGCAAGAGAGCCAGAGCATTTTGAAAACTAACTTATGTTTTAAATAAAAATATTAAAATTTTCATAGGCTATTTATTTTGAAAAGGCTTAAAACTTTCTTGTGTAAAACAATATTACCTGGCTCGTCTTTATGTCACAGACAAATTGTAAGGAGATAGATGGGAATGGCTGTAAAGTGCTTTTAACTCTGACCTAAAGATAGTTTTTATCATATATATTCCCTCATTAAACTGCCTGCCAAATAGAAAAAAAAAAAAAAAGAAAAAATTCCCTTACTACAATCTCTGGTTTCTACTTAGGAAGTAGAAAACAAAGCCATTAGCTTCAATAAAACATTAACAGAACTATATGATATAGATGCCTTCACATAATTTTGCTAAATGTTCATTTTTTTTTTTCTGGGGCATATCCTAGCCAGGGGTTTTTTCTTGAATCCATACTACCAATGGTGCCCAACTCCATGGAGGGTTTAAGAAATTCAGAGAGAGACTTTAATCCAATTCTCAGCATGTTGTGATAAATTCTATTTACCACAGTATCAAATTAAGTTAAGAGTATCAAATAAGGTAACTAAAACGGAAAAATACAGTTTGCTACGGCAGTGACTATATACACCAATGCTAAAAGCTAATAAAGCTTATCTTGAGTCAGTGCTTAGTTGCAGAAAATAGACAGCAGGATCAGATTACCTCAATTTTTGGAAGAAATGTGATTTGTGTTGATCCACCTCCTAAATCCAGCATGCCTACACTGTTCTTTCCTGGAGTGTTTAAATTGCCTAGAGTATACAAAATAGGATCAAAACAATGCTGCCTCATAATAATTATTAAATAGGTATCATAAAACAATGTAAACAAAAGAATAAGAACCCCTAACTCTTAAGTGGAAAGACTAAAATACTGTAGAGTTTTGATTTAAAAATCTTACATGTTTTGAAGGAAATAGTGACTTAGTCATCTATAATTTTTTTTTTTTTGGGCTGAGGCAATTGGGCTCAAGTGATTTGCCCAAAGTCACACAGCTAAGTGTTAAGTGTCTGAGGCCAGATTCGAATAATCTTAGTTAAAATAATTATAGGTACAAAAATTAGCACCAAGAAAGATATTGGAATTGACGCACTTAATGGGAAGGTGATTAATAACTAGCTCCCTTCCAGGAGAATCATTCTTTAAAAAAACAAACAAAAAACAATCTCCCCACTACATTAATTCTCCTACACATACCATTGTTAGATACTAAAAAGCAACTCCATTCTTTTGTCACTGACAAGATAAAACTCCATGATTATTCTTTATTATGATTCTTTTAGGCAATACAGTTTAAATGCCTAATGGAACAAAAATAAAATTATATCTTCTTGGATATTTTGAGCAATATAGGTAAAATTGTCTTTTAGCTCCCTAACAAGGGAAAGCCTCACTGCATTATGCCTTTTAATATTTCAATTTCTTCACCTGCCCTAATTATCTCATGTTTGTTGTGAAAATCAAATGAAACCATAGGATCATGGACTTTGATATAGAGGCTCTTAGAAGTGATTTAGTTCAGCATCCAAGAAGTAATATGACTTCCCACAGATAGGTTTCTATTCTCCAATCTAACATTTTTTACATTATATATAGATTTCCAAGCAGATAGTAGATGAGAAAATGCTTTTGAGGGCAGCTAGGTGGCGCAGTGGATAGAGCACCAGCCCTGAAGTCAGGAGGCCCTGAGTTCAAATCTGATCTCAGACACATAACAGCTGTGTGACCCTGGGCAAGTCACTTAACCCCAATTGCCTCAGCAAAAAAAAAAAAAAATGCTTTTGAGAGCGCTAACTGTAAAGTGAGAAGGTAATTAATAAGCATTTAGAGAACACTAAATATTGAGAAAGCACTTCATAATTAGCTTTATGAATGAGTCCTCAGAAAGGACTAAAGGAAGGATATTTCACATTATCTTAGATCTGGTATTTTTTTTAATCTTTCGTACAAAATCGGGGTGGATGAACAATGTCTTCACTGGTATTTGATGCTTTTGGATAAAGATGATGGTCCAGGATAAAAAAATCAGGTAAATAATTCTGCCATGGCATGGGCTTGAAAAGTCGAAATGTTAATTCTCTTCAGCATTAAAATGTAGGTTAAGTGGAATAAAAATGCACAACACTTAAGTTTAGGGCAATTTTGATCTTGTTGAAACATGTAGACTTTTAAATTCTATTCTTTAACATAGCCTGTGCAAATACTGTATTAGAACTATGGGAAATTACAAAAGAAATAAAAAAAATTAAAGGCCCCCAAAACAAAGTTTTCAAGAAGGTTGACTGAATATATAAACTTGGAAGTTAACAGGGGATCATTGAAATAATACTCTTTAGATTACAGTTTTACTGGTCTATTAAGTTAAAGCATACCTGTTAAAAAATTCACTGTGATCCATGCTGAAACTCCTATAAGAAAGAATTTTATAAATATTTAAGTTTGGATAAAAAATCATTCATAAGACAGACATTTTAAATATATAGCACTAAATGAATAAATGAAGAGAAATATTTATTAAGTGCTAAGAACTGTGTTAATTGAACTCTTTAATTCCTTTTCAGACTGAAAGCCATTAATTTAATAAAGTCCTTTTACCTGGTTTACTCACAATTCTTTGTAGTGTTTATGTCTGTATTTAGATAGGCAGACTTATAAATGGATATATTTCTGCCTATCTAAATACAGACATATGTGCATATATAAGTGCACTATATATACATGTATATATATTTATATGTGTATGAATATAAATATTTTACATATATTTATGTGTGTGTATATAAAATCTCCAAGCAAAATTGGAATAGACTATAACTAAGCTAGAAAATACATTTTGCTATAATTGTCATCACACATGTCAATGCCAAAAAATTAGCAAACTATAACATATTCCAGACATTCTCTCTTCCTCTAATAACATGTGCCCAAAGAAAACTTAAAAAACAAACAAAAAAAAACACCCCAAAACAAAAAACTATTTATCTTTTCAAATATTTAGAAAGTTTTCATAAGACATCAGATCTTTCACTCCTGACACTCCACATATTTCCCTTTCTCATTCCAGTATCCTTATTCCTAACTCAAGAGAGGGAATCAGAGAAATGTACTCTTGTGTAAATAAAAGAGAAGACTATTTAATCACTTTTCCTTCTTCCATTTCTTAAATTCCTTTTCAAAGATAAAAATAAAACTCCATTTATTCTGAGAAACAACTACTTTCTCTGATGGAATTCTTATTATTTATTATTTGAAAAGGGAAGAAAACCTATGCCAAATACACTGCAGTGTGGATTTTTCTTTCCACAAGTCCAAATATGAGAAATTCAAAAGTAGAAAGGTATCCAGTTTAAGAACTGCCATCCAGGAACAGATAGTCACACCAAAAGTCGCTTTTGCAAAAATTACCCTTTCAAAGGGCTTTATGACTATTGAGTCTTACAAAAATATTCTGAGGGCTGAAGCATGATATATTAACTATGACTCTACAAAATTCTTTAATACATTCAACATTTTATAAAGTAAAAAAGTCAAACATACACTTAGTATTGTTTTTAAACATTAAACAAATAAACACTGATGTAATTTTTGATGTTACCTTCATCAGTTCCATTCATTATAGAAACACAGTCATCTCCTACAAGGAAAGGTGATGCCTGAAAAACTTCTCTTACCTAAATTTTTAGAAAGAAAAACAATTTCATTATTTATAATTATTTAAGTCATAATTCTATTAAATAAAAGATCAGATGAGCACCATGATGATTTATGGGTTTGTTTTGTACAGTGGGACTTATTAAGACTGAAGTTCTCTCTTACAGTTTCCAAATCTTTAGCTATGAGATAACCCAGTCTATCATTTTAAGATTCTAAATTGGGTTTTTGAGTGCCACATTTTATTTCAAAATCATGCTAGGGGAGCAAGCTATAATCTAATCCTTATTCAGAGGAACTCTAGAAGGTTGGTTTAGTTTAAAAAGTTTATCCATACCAAATCCCAAACTAAACTACAAAGTAGGAATTATAAAACGTGGTTAAAAAGGATAGATTGATTAGCAGAATAGATTAGGCACACAACATAACAGAAGCATGGTGTTTGACAAATCTAAAGACCATAATTATTGAGGGAAGGATTCACTATTAGACGGAATTTGCTGGGAAAATTGTCTGGCAGAAATTAGATTTAGATCTTACCAAGAAAAATTTCAAATGGATACCAGAGATAAAAGATCATGTCACAAACAAATCAGAAGTGCAAAGAAATTACCTTTCAGATCTATGAAGAGAGGAAGAGTTCGTGACTAAACAAGTACTAAAAGAGAGTCAATTTTGATTATACAAAATTAAAGTTTCTGTACCAGCTAATCTAATCTAATAAAAATCAGAAAGATCAAAGGTAACGGGGGAAAAAAAATCTTTGCAACAAGTTTCTCTTATGAGAGTCTCCTTTCCAAAACATGGAAAGAACTGATTCAAACTGATACGACTAAGAGCTATTCTCCAATAGATAAAGGATATAGAAAAAGTTTTCAAAAGAAGAAATCTGTGCTATCAACAATCATTTGAAAATGATTGTTTTGTACAGTGAAAAAGACACTAGTAATTAAGAGAAATGAAAATTCCAGCAACTTTGAGGTTCTACATCATATCTATAAGACTGTCAGAGATGGGTGACAAAAGAAGAATAAATGTTGGAGGAGATGTAAGAAACATACAGTTCAGTAGTATGCTATTGATGAAGCTGTGATTAGGTTCGTTCATTTTGGAAAGGAATTTGGAACTGTGCTCAGAAATGTACCAAATCTCATACATTTTGACATAGTTACCACCATTGAATCTATACTCATAAAAAACGAAAGGGGAAAAGGACCTAAATATACAAAAATATTTACAGCAGCTCTTTTCATGGTAACAAAAAAAAAAAAATCAAAACTAAGAGAGTGTTTTCTTTTTGGGGAATGGTTAAACAAATTATAGTATATGAATACACAGTAATATTACTGTTCCATAAGAAATGATAAAAGGGATAATTTCAAAGGAAATTAAAATGACCTCAATAAATAGATGGAAAGTGAAATGAGAATAAGGAGAACAATTATATAATAACTACATTATAGAGAAAAACAACTTTGAAAGATTTTAGAACTCTGACCAACACAATAATAAATAAATAAAAGAATGATTGAAGCAGTATGCCACTCATCTCCTGATAGAGAAGTAAACTTAAAATGCATAGAGGCATACACTTTTAGACTTAGTTAATAAAGGAATTTGTTTTGCTGTAGAGAGATGTGCTATAAAATTTGTATTCTGGGGTTTAAAAAAATTGTTCAATGGGGGTAGTGGGAAGGACCAATTAATCAAAAATAGTTGCTACTTGAAACAATTTTTAAAAATTAAAGAACAGAATGGTTGGATCAAGAGGTGCTATTATTAATAACAGCTGATATTTGTTTAGTACTTTAGAGTTATAAACTGTTTTATATACCCTATGAAATCTGACCTTCATGTTCTTTTTGGGCTTGTTGAACATAGAAGTCATGCTTCCAAGAGCATAAACATGTTGCACATGATTTTTTCCTAAAGCCACAAGATGTGGAAACCCTAAGGAATTGCCTTTAGTTCTAGATCTCTAGCTCTCTGAATCTTGGGAATTAAAAAAAAATTCCTTGCATGACTCTGGGGCAGGGCCTCTCACCTGCAGCTTCTTTTTTTTATTTTTTGCTGAGGCAATTGGGGTTAAGTGACTTGCCCAGGGTCACACAGCTAGGAAGTATCTGAGATCAGATTTGAACTCAGGTCCTCTTGACTTCAGGGCTGGTGCTCTATCCACTGCACCACCTAGCTGCCCCAACCTGCAGCTTCTTAATGGTAGTTTAGGACAAGTAGGAATGCCCTGTTTAGCATTCCAAAACCAATTTATAATAGTTTAAAAGTCTGTTTTGAAAGTAATGTCCTTATATCATGGGGACTTGTTTTCAGGACTGGCTTAATAACTATGTATATATACACATATATAATACATATTATATATAGTAATATATATATATATATACAATATCATAAATAACTATATATTACACACACATATATATGTAAATTATATTAAAAAACTAATCATACCCTTTGGCTTAGGAATTCCATTGCAAGGACTTTAGCCTAAAAATATTATGAAAAATATGAAAGGACCTATCTATTAAAAAAATAATAATATCTGGTTCACTTGCAACAGCAAAAAAATCAGAAATAACCTTTATGTGCAACAACTGAAGAATGACTAAATTATAGAATATTATGGCATTGTAAAACAACATAAAAATGTGGTTACAAGAAAAAACAGAAAGTCAAGAAGCATGTTTTTTTTTTGGGGGGGGGCTTTTGCTGAGGCAGTTGGGGTTAAGTGACTTGCCCAGGGTCACATAGCTAGGGAATGTTAAGTGTCTGAGACCAGATTTGAACTCAGGTTCTCCTGACTTCAGGGCTGGTACTCTATCCATTGCGCCACCTAGCTGCCCCAAGAAGCATTTATTAAGCAAGCATTTACAGTGTGCCAAGCACTACTGTACTGAGGATACAAAGAAAGGCAAAATAAACAAAATATTCCCCGTTTTCATGGAGCTCCCAGTATAACATGCAAATAGAAAGACAACATGCAAACAATTGTGTGTGTGTGTGTGTGTGTGTGTAACAGGATAAAATGGGGAATAATCAACCTCAAGAAGGCACTAACATTTAGGGCAAGAAGGGCCCTAATCATCAACTGCAGGTGATGATGAGCTGAAAGCTAAGTACAAACAACCTTGAGTTCTAGAAGTTGACCATTTTGTATGGATCTCAAATGATGTAATAAATATCCAAATGGCCTTTGGCAGAAAAAAAAAAAAAAATGTTCCCCACCTCTGATTTAAGGGATTGGGATTGGGAAAGGTTTCTTGTACAAAGTCAGATTTTAATTAGGATTTGAAGGAAGTCCAGGAAGTGAGGAGATAGAGATGAGGAAATGAAGAATTGCAGGCATTAGGGAAAGTCAGTGAAAATGCAGAGTTGGGAGGGTGAGTTTTGTATACAGAGCAGAAAGGAGTCCAATGCTTTTGGCCTGGACAGTATGGGAGTGGGGGAACAAAATGTAAGAAGACTGGGAAGGTAGGAAAGGGCCAAGTTATTGACGGCTTTGAATGTCAAAGGACTTTGCTCTTAGTATAGTTAGAAGCACTGAAGTTTACTGAATGGGTGTGTATTTGTGACTCGGTCAGATCTGCTCCAGGAAGATCAACCTGACAACTGAGAATGCAGAGATGAGTCAGGAAGCTCAAGCAGAAGTCTACAAGAAGATGACAAGGGCCTGGACCAGGTGTGTCTGTGTCAAGAAGAAAAAAAAGAGAAACTACGAGAGATATTTTGAAAGCAGAATTGATAAAACTTGGCAATAACTAAATATGGGCTGGGGTTGGGGTGGTTAGAAAGAGTGAACTGAAGATTATACCCGGGTTTTGAGCCTGGGTAACTGGGAGGATGGTGGAATTTTTCATATTAATAGGAAAGCTAGGAAGAGGGAAAAGGTTTTTTGTTTTTTGGGGGGTTTTTTGAGGGGAAAAGGAAAACAAGTTAAATTTTGGAAATTTGAGTTTAAGATATCTATGGGACATCTAGTTTGAGATATCCAATAGATAGTTGGAGACACGAGACAAATTCAGTGAAGAGAAAGATTCTGGGTGATAAGTAGATTTGAGAATCATCAGCATAGAGATGATAGTTGAAACATGATCTGATGAGATGCACATATTATGTACATTAACACATGAAAAGCAAAGCCAAAGGAAAGGAACTTCAGAAGGAAAGATGAAATTTAAACGCTTTTTTTGTTTGTTTGCTTGAATATTGAAAGATTTATTACTTGAAAGCAAGTCCTTATATCATGGGGAGTTGTTTTCAAGATTGGCTTAATAACTATATGTGTATGTGTACATATATATTCAAAAATTGATCATAGCTTTTGGCCTAGGAATTCCAATGCAAAGACATTAGAATAAAAAATATTACCCCCCCCAAAACAAACAAACAAACCCTAATACCTAGTTCATTTATAAGAGCAAAAAATTAAAATAACTGATATGTGCAACAATAGAAAATGGCTCATGGTTAAAATTGTTGGTAGATTGGTGTTTGATGTAAAATTTGAGTTTACAATTACTTGAGAAAATTTTATATTTTAGTCAGGTATTGGTGTTCACACTAGTTTCACATGCTTACATGTACTGTGCTAACACTCCTTCATTTACTGGATTTTAACTCTCCAAATATCTATTCAAAACTCTGAATCATGTTTTCTAAACGTCAACCACTTGCTATATAGCAGGGTTTATTAAACTTTTTCCATTAGCAACCCCTTTTTGCCCAAGAAATATTTATGTGATCCTGGACATATAAGTATATAAAATAAGCATACAAATCAAATACTGATAATAAATCAAAATTTCATTTCTCCCACATTCAGTTACAAAATCTCATATGGGATTGCAAACCACAGTTTAAGAAGCTGGGCAATACAGGATAATTTATCTGAAATAACTCTAAAATTCATGTATATATTAGTAATATCCTTACAAAGCTAGATGATCAACAAATAACTATCAAGTAAACAACTATTTAGAAGGTTATACATACTTCATTACGATCACCTAATTCTACCAGTGCTTGTCATATCTTGTCATAGTTCATGGATCAAAGAAAAATTTCAGGATTTAAATTAGTCTTTTTTTTTTTTTTTTTGGGAGGGAAGGGAGATGGAAAAGAGGGGGATACCTATTACAAGAGTGAATTGAAATTTATCATCAAACAAATAAAAAATAAAAGGAATAGGGAGGATTATTTCGCTTAGAATATGAATGGCTGAACTGCTGCTTAAATCTTTGATTTGTGAAGATATTGTATTATATTATCATGTGAAACTGCCCCTAGTGATCAAATTTGGCTTAAACTGAAACATAAGAGATGTAAGTTAGTTTAAGAACTGAGAATAGTGAGTCTTAGAAAAGATTGCTGAGGAATGATATAACATGCATGTGGAAGCACTTAAAAATAAGATCTGTTTTTAAAAAGATATATTTATATATCTACATATCTATCTGTATCTATATCGATTACTAGATTAATTGCTGCCTAAGAGAGGGGTAGGGGGAAAGGGAGGGAGAAAAAATTTGGAACAAAAAGTTTTGCAAGGGTCAATGTTGAAAACTATGCATATATTTTGAAAATAAAAAGCTAAAAAAAGATAAACACACATATATAAACACAAGACTAACTAAATAAATATTTGAAAGCAGTTACTTTATTGTTGAAAACCATCAGCAAAGCGTAATGTTTCTATTAATTGTTAAGAAACATTTCCCTCGGGGCAGCTAGGTGGCCCAGTAGATAGAGCACCAGCCCTGAAGTCAGGAGGACCTGAGTTCAAATCTGATCTCAGACACTTAACATTCCCTAGCTGTGTGACCCTGGGCAAGTCACTTAACCTCAATTGCCTCAGAGAAAAAAAAAAAAGAAAGAAAGAAACATTTCCCTCATTAATTCCTTCTCTTCTCCTTTCCCCCAGTTCCTCAAGGTATCTTAAGTTTTTTTTTTTTAAATTTTAAAAAAGTTTTCTTGATTCCTCTTGTTTTTATATCATAGTAATTTCCAGATCTATCACACAGTGCCCATTACCCCTCCCTATTCGTAGATGGCACCGAACCCTCCCTTTTAACAATGAAAATGATTTAAGCATTCAAATACTGTTATTTTTTTTCAGCTTTTCATAAATTGGTGGACACTTGTTTTTTTTTCTCCCCTTGTTGATTTACCCTCTGCAATTACTTTCTTTATAAAAAAATCTATGCCTTGAAAGCAAAGATTATTTTATTTTTGTGTTTATATTCCTAGTACCTAGCACTGAGACTAAAACACAGAAGGCATTTAATAAATACTTGTTCACTGGATGAATTTTGTTTTTGACCTCCTTGGAGTATACACCCAATGGTGGATTAATGGGTCAAGGGACATGAACAATTTAACAACTTTTCTTGCCTATTTTTAACTGTTTTCTAGTACAGTTGAACCAATACACTTACAACACAGTATCAATCAGTATTACCTCTCTTACCACAATGCCTCTAACACTGTTTCTGAATTTGGTAAATTTTCAGAGTATATTTGATTTGCATTTAAAATGATTGATTTGGAGTATGTTTTCAGATGTTTCATTTCTTTTCTCTCTCTTTTTTTAAATTGTTCATATTCTTTTATCACTTATCTATGGAATAATGAATATTTTTGTCAATTTGCTTAGATCAAACTTAGTGCTATTTTAGGCAAATATTTTCTATCCCTCCCTTTCCTCCAACAATTTCCCTTAATCCTTTTTGTGTCATTTATGCAAAAGTGTTAACGTTTTAAGTAGTCAAGATTATCTATTTTGTTTTTTATGATGACCTCTATCACTTGTTTGGTTACAGTCTTTTAATTATAGCTGTATAAGTTATTACCTTCTGTTTTCTTCTAATTTGTTAAAAGATTTTCATAAGCAGGACTATAATCTCCAAGTCTATGATTCTACAAAACTAGGAATCCCCAAATTGGAGAACACTTAAATAAATTGTGGTACATTAATATTATGGAAGATTATATTCCATTAATACTGGCAAGTATGAGGAATACAAAGAAATCTGGCTTCATGGAATATACAAATAATACAAAGGAAAAAAAAAAGCAAAACCAGAAGAACTGAATATACACGAATCACAATCATGAAAGAAAAAAATAAATGCCAATGGACAAAGAATTATGATGTGGATTTAGAGGAGAGGTGATGGTAACAAAAAAAATCCTTTAATTTATGAGCTTAAATTGAAGTGCAAAAAGTTATTAAACAATTTGGTTATACTGATGTTCAAACATAAATTTCAAATAAAACACTTAATTGAAAAATACATAACCATCCACAAAAATTCGATCATATCTCAAAATGGAAACTGAACACGATTACCTTCTGTAGCAACTTTTGAGCCTTTTCACCTGGTAACAGGCGCAAACCAGCTGTTGCTTTAAGAACCAAAGGTGTCACTTTCCACAGATCAAAGGGAATTTCTTCTTTAGCAACATTTAGTAGTTCTTCTATTCCCTGAGTGCTCTGAGATTTTAAAAACAAAATATGATTCTTTAAAACTCAACTCTCAAATGCCATTTTCTATATAAAACCTTTCCAAGTCCCATCTTTGCTCCCCCCAAGTTGCCAGTGTTGACTCCCACGATATTTCCTTGTATCCCACAATATGCCCTTATGTTATAGGTTTGTATAAACCAATGCAAATGTATATTATTTCCACCTTTAAAATGTAAGCTCCCTGAGGGTAGAAGATGTTTTGCCTTTTATATCTTCAGTGCCTAGCACAGTGCTCAGTGCATAGTAGGAGCTTAATAAATGCTAACTGATAGAAGCAGAATAGAATTCAACTCACTTATTATGCTGGGAATCATTAAAGGAAAAAGGTGACTAAGCACCATCACATCAATATAACTGATTTACAAATCCATGCATCATAGAAGACTTTTCAAAGTTTTACCAGTGTCTACACCACACAGCTCAGTAAGTCACATATTACCACCATTTCCCTAAACCATTTCCCAAGAAAACTGAATTGGATTCTATTCTCTCCCAATCAATCAGCAATGATACAGCAATACAACTCAGACACATAATTGTGATATCTTATTTATGGCCCAGGCCTGAGTAACCTTGGCCAAATCACTCTGGATCTGCTTTTCACCTGTAAAATGAGAGGGGAACGCAGTAGACTAAAAGACCTCTAACTCCCTGCCAGTTCCAAGTCTACATCTGCAACCTCCAAATAAGACCATGCTACTATGTTTGGGACCACAATGCAAATACTTCAGGAGCAATTAATTATTTCATGGTTTGAGATGACTTAGTAAAGACCTTGTCATATAACAGAAATAGCACTGGACTGAGAGTTATGAAACTTGGGTCCTAATTCTATCTTTGCTACTAATTTCTATGAAACTTGGGCTAATTACTTAATATCTTTGGGGGACTCATGGTAAATTTTATAATAACAATAATAATAGCTTACATTTATATGGCACTTACTATGTGCCAGGCACTATGCTTTATAATTATTATCTCATAAGCCTCACAACCACTCTGTGCGGCATTCTGTCCTCTTAGAGAAGAGGAAACTGAGGCAAAAAGGTTAAATGATTTCTCTAGGGTCAAAAAGCTGGTATGTGTCTGAGACTAGATTTGAATCCATGTCTTCCGGCCTCCTGCCTAGTGCTCTTTCCACTGTACCACTAGGTCAGAAATAGGCTCAAGTAGAATATAGCTTTCTGTAATTTTGTTCTCATTCTTCAAATATAAAGTCATATTTGGGGGGAGAGTTATTTACTATGTACTTTTTACAAAATACTGCTAATTTATAAAATGCAAAGCTGTTATTTCTAAAAGAGAGTCTCATTCTTTAAAACAGTTATTATTAGCTGAGATAATAAACTTTCTGCTCTTCTGCTCTCTCAGAAAAAAAAAAGAAGTTATTGCATTTCTAGAACTAGAAAGATGGTTGGTTTGGAAATTAAGAGTAAAGAAAATTTTCATTTAAATAGTAAAAGAAAATGAAAGTAAAATTACCTTATCAACATCATCAGCATAAGCAGAAAGTCCTGGTTTTAGGGCTTTGAATGTTTCATGGGTCAAAGTGGGAGTTTCTAGAAGAAAAAAAGTTAAAATTAGATTTCTTGGGTATCACTATGAAATTTTGTTGGGCTTTGTTAGTATTGTGGATACAATTTTTAATAGTAAGTATCAAAAAAAAAATCAGAGAACCAGTCCCAAACTATTTTGTAACTTGCAAAATTTTATATAATGGGAGAAATATTATTTCTTTTATTATCTTTACATTTGCAATCATGCTCAACCAGATATGTAATGTATGTAATATGAAATGTAATATAATGGTGTTATTCCTTCTTTGAAATATCGGATTTCTTCCCTAAAGTACTTTTACTTTCAACCTTAAAGAGCTATATGATGATCCATCTAATGGAAAGGAACCATGTTATGGATAATCTAAAACTGAACAGAGTAACCAAAAATAATCTTTCATTGGCAGATGCATTTTAGGATTTCACTGCATTATATTTAATTTTCTTATTGCCTTTTTATTTAAGATTGGCTTGTATTTCCTGAATATGTTCTACTTGAGAAAAAGATGAAAATGGCTAAAAATAGGTATTAAAAAAGATCACAACTTGACTACAAATGCTTGGGGTAGATCCATGAAACCAGAAAAATTGGGAGTGGGGGAGCATTTTCCCAAAGATCCTACTGCCTTCTCCCATCCCATTTTTCACACATTTGGCCTTAATTTTCATGTTCCCCTCTAACCCCGGTTTTTTACAGATAATTCTAAACATAGCAAATGTGATAATTTTATGTAGAAACCAAGTATTTTTGTAACATACTATTGATCTGCAGAGAGCTTAAATTTTTTTAGCGATGCCATTTTAAATTGTGAATCACTCAGTTCAGGAAATAACCAGCCCCTTCTGTGTAATAAAAAACAAACAAACAAAAAAACAAGCAAAAAAATCTGAAAAGGAAATATGTTTGAAAATATATATAATCTTCTCTTAATGATTTTTTTTTAAACTTATTCTCTGGGACTATTAGGTTCTTTTAATTCACTCAATGTTTGGTTTACTTTTAGTTATCTTTTAATTTATATGGCTGTCACTGTGTACATTGTGTTTTGGTTTTGTTGAGTTCACTCTTTCATTCATATAAATTTCCCAATGTTTTTCTGAATTTCTCATTCCCCATTTCTTACTTTGCAATAATATTCTATAACATTTACAAAATTTTCTTTCCAGGTGTTTCCGATCACAAATAATGCTACTATACAGGTTTACAATGAATCTTTGTCTCTGTCTTTGATTTTATTGGGATATATATCCAATTGTGGGACCATTGGATCAAACTTCTCTTTTTAAGAATTTTTATTTTTAATTTTTATAATTTCTCCCCTTCTAACCTGAATTATTTTACGTCATTTGCTATCTAAACCTGAATATATATTACACACACACACACACACACACGTAAAACCTGTCCTCAATAATTCACAAGCCAGTTTAAAGATCTATACCAAAAAAATGTCAAATTACAAGAAAAATTTAATGACAAATGACACACATTTTAAATGAATTTACATGCCAAGAAAAAAAATTAAAAGGCAATGAAATATTATGTTAACAATTATGTAACTGAGTGAAAATTACAACAAAAGAAGGCAGTAAACAATTTTTTAAAAAAGGAATTAAACAAAGAGAATGGCAATTAGCAAATACAGCAGTGGAGACTAGAAGAGGTGGTAGTGGCAGTGTTAAGAAGAAGTAGGCATTCTGATCATAGAAAATGGTGTCATGAACAGATATATCAGGAACTATCCCTATCTTATTCAAGTGTGCCTCCCTCTCTTTTCCTATGGACTCTTAATATATTGAAACCAGTTTGGGGCTTGGGTGGGTAGGAAGCATGTAAAGAATGCTATTTTAAAAGGATCTTTTTTCAGTACTGAGCTTAAGTATGGCTACTAAGGTCACTGTTGTATATCTACTAGATCATCTTTATGTTATCTTATTTTCAAGACTCTGGAGAGAGCTTCTAATCCTGTACTGTATAGCTACTGGATATGATTTCTTTAAGACAACTGACATCTCACTTCCCCGAAACTTTAGTGACTGATTGTTTCCCTCTGCCTTGGCTGGAATCTCTGGTCTACTTGACTTTTGGTATTATCTCCTTAATAAGGCAACCTCCATATTTTCCAGAACTTTCCTGACCTGTTATTGGTAGGTAAATGCCATAAAAAGTAGTCTAGGTCAGAATCTAAGGTTCAAGGCAAACAAAAAAGGAGTCGATTCAATGAAAGTGTTCAGGATCAATGTTTACAGTCAAGCATAATACCCTGGGATTTTTTCAGATCCCAGGTTTATTCATGGTTAGATTTCACTTTCTTTCTGAAACTTTTTGGTTGTCAAAATGGTAATACTTTTTTTCTTTTGCTACCTAGTCCTTAAAGAGTTGAGAAATCTACAAATACAATGTCAAGCAGATACTCACAGAATTTTAGAAATCATCCAGTCCAAACTCAAGTCACATGAGCCAATTATACTGCATCTTTTTGCTTAAGAATAGAGAAATTTTTTCCCATTTAAAAAAGGATTGTTGGGCAAATGGAGAAAATTAAATTATTCATTCAAATACACTTCCTGAACCTCAACAAGAATGTTTAAAAGACTACTAATGCCATAATTCATTACTCTAATCATATTTCTTTCCATTCCCTTCAAAAATTTCAAGTTATACATGAATCAGTAACTCTTGACTAAATGATAAATTTTTCATTTCATTTTACTGAAAAAGCTACAGCCAGAATATAAATTTCCAAGGGAAAAGATAATGCCATATGACTTTGTAGACAGAAAGTCTAGCACATAGCTGTTCCTTAACAAAAATACTCAGTGATAAACTAATTATTGTTATGTGTTGTCTGTATTGTGCAAAGAGCATCCCAGCAGAATAATTCAAGATAAGGGTTATGCCAGTGGTTACAGATAAAATGACACCACTAAAGCGGAACATAATACACTTGGTATTCCTATTCTTCTCAAAAGTTGCTCTGGGAAAGCCAAGAGTAGGAGCAATATCTAGAAAAAAACAAAATAAAACAAACCACTATCCCTAAATCTCCATCTAATTCTTATGTTTCATACAATGCTACAGAACACTGAACAAATAATTTTTGGCCTGGGAATTCAGAGACTATCTGAACTGACAAGTGAGCATATAAACCCAGAAGGAATAAGTAATTTTCTTTACTTCTTTCTGACCGAAAAGATTCTTAACTTGTCTTCTGGTACAGCTTATGCTCTGGCAAACAGAAACCATGTGCCAGGATAGTTCTTGTAGTCTATTTTGTGAAATCTTTTACTTCAACCACATGCTTTCAGAGAAGTTATGTCCTCAGAGACCATAGTGGAATGGATAAGAGAGTCAACCTTCAAGATCTGGGTTCAAGTCCCACTCCTGTCCCAAATAAGGTTATGAGGCTTTGGATAAATCACTTAGAACTTCCAACGCCATAGGCATATTTTTCTAAGATCAGAAGTTGCTGAAGACACTGATATGTAGAGGGAGAGAGAAGTTCCTCACTAGGAGTTCTTTGAAGGAAAAAATCATAGCTCCACATGTCAGTGCCCAATATAGTAATATGAATAATGAAATATGAAAAATACAAAGAAATGAAAATAAGGCCTGAGTTTTCATCTTCATGGTCATACCTTTTGCATTCTGGGTGAACTGAAAGATGTGTATTCGGGTTCCAGTGCTTCCAGCATCAAACATAATCCCATAGAACACTGCACGATTAGCTGTCACCAATTTCTCGTGGTACTGCTGGTTTCTCGGCCCCACAGCAGTCTCTGTTATGCTGAAGATTCTTTGGGTAGCAAAGGCCCACCGCCATTTTACATATGCAACATATATGAACAGACAGACAAACAGTCCCAATGGATAAGCAATTCTTGATATCTTCATGTTTCCATGATTACTTCTCAATGTTTTTCTCATTTCTTTGGCTATCAGATATCTGTGTTACAACTGCAGGAAAGTAAAAGCAAGAGACATATTTTAGTAGAGTACAAGGCATTTTATTAAAATACAAGTACAAATACAAAAGTACAAATTAAAATACAATAAAAATACAAGCTTCATTGTAACCAAGGAATCAAATCTCAAGCAGAAACTGTTTCATGTGGTTGTTTTTTTCCCCCCATGAATCAGAAACAAAACTTGAAACATTTTGAAGTTACTGTGAAGCCAACTGATCTTTGAATCATTGCTGAATCTTAGTAATAAGTAAAAATCTTTCTAAAAAGTGATCTACAATATTGATCATTTGACATGATTTTTTTATGTGTATAATTTTGAATATTTAGTTTAGAAACTAATGTTTCTGTTGGTCTTTGTTAATATATTACTTTTTACAAAGTTGTTTTTACTGTATGCACATTATTTTATTATTATTATTTCACATATATCTTTTCATGCAGTGATGATTTGGGTTCACATACTTGTTATTTTTCACAGCAACACAATCTTCCATTGCGTTTACATACTATATAATCTGTTTATCTTAAGTTGCCACCTTGGGGCCTCTTTCAGTTGTTTGCTGTGTTTTGTAATTCTAATTACACTTGGAATAAAAATATTTAAAAATCCTTTCTTTTTAAATTATATTCTTGGAGCATATTCCCCCAAAATACAAGGATGTGAATGATTTTACAGCCTTTATTGACACTATTAGATTGTTTGCCCAAAGATTAAATCAAACTATAGTGCCACTAGCAATTTGTTTGTGTAACTATTTCCTTATATCCTTTCCAATGCTAAGTTTCATATTTACTTTTTTTTTGCTAGCAGAATGTTCCCTACGATGGTACTTTTAAAGCTGTTCTATTTTGTACTTCTTACCATATATATTTGTGCCAGTTCTTTATATGTTACGGGATGGTAAGTTTTTGTTTGCCACGCCTCTCCTCCCCAAGACATTCATTCTACATCGTAAGTGGTTCATAAATATTTAATAAATTTTTTATCTTTTCTATTTCTTACCTTTTGATTTTTGTTACCTTTTACATCAAAAAAGCTTATTATCACATAAAACAAAGAATGCTGTTTTGATTTCCATATGGTTCTCTTGCTGTTTACTTCAAGCAGTCACCAAGCATTTATTAAATGTCTAGTATATGTCAGATACTACTCAAAAGTTCTAGGGATACAAAGAAAGGAAAAAAAAGCAATCTTTGCCCTTAAGGAAACTGCAAACTAAATTAGGTGGAGACAACTTGCAAAGAGCAATGCATAAATGACATATATACAAAACAAATTGGAGATAATCAATAGAAGGAGGCACCAGCATAAGAGGGACTGGGAAAGGTTCATCAAGCAAAACAATATAAAGAGAGGACAAAGTGTTGGGAATACTCATATTTAACCACAGTGACCAGGATAAAAATCTATTAAAGGAGAATGAAAAGAGATAGATAGGAAGAAAATCAGGATAAGGTAAGTGTCACAAAAACCTAGATAAAAGTGTATGGTAAGGGAGGAAGAGGAGAAAGGAGCATTACTGACAACGGCCATGAGATTTGGAAATTAAGAGATCATTGGTAACTTTGTAGAGAGCAATTTTAGTGGAATGATAAGGTCAGAAGCTAGACTATGGAGAATTAAGAGGATGAAAAGAAACAAAATGGAGGTACCAATTAGAGATTTTCTTATTCTCCCTCCCTCTTTTGCTTTGCCCCCTCCCTAAGACAGCAAGTAATGTGATATAGCTTATACATACACAATCATGTTAAACATTTCCATATTAGTCATGTTATGAAAAAAGATTCAGAACAAAAGCGAAAACATGAGAAAGAAAAACCTAAAAATGAAAATAGTATGTAGGAAGCACTTTTTAACTATTAAAGATTTCTGAAATTGAAATAGATTAAATAGTTGAGTGTTAGTGATTTCTACCATTGGAAGTGATGTATGTAATCTGTCTCTCCCCAAGATCAGAGGGACTGATCTTTAAAATATGCCTCAAATCCAGTCTATTTCTAACAGAGACTAGCTACTATATCATCTTCGTAAAGCATTCATATAATCTCCAGCAGATGATCTCCAACGAGGGGAATCCATTTACCTCTCCGGGGAAGTCCACCCCACTTTTAACTAGCTCTTATCATTGGGTGGTTTTTTCTTATATCAAGCCTAAATATCCCTTTTTGCTAATTCTACCAAATGCTACAAAAAGAGGCTCTTTCCTCTCCAGACAGAACAAGTCTAATCTAAGTTCTACACAAGAGCTTATCAAATACTTGAAGACTACAATTTCAAGACCCATTCTCATCACCTATCCCAATATTCCAATTTCCAGGCTAAATTTAGGTAATTTCATCAAGCTTTTTTTCATATGGTGTAAGGTTCTGTCTGTACTGTTTTGGTTGCCCTTCCTCCTCTAGAGACTCAACAGAACTAAACACAATCCTTCAGATGTAATCAGCTGGAGAGTAATGATCTCTTTGTTCCTGGAACTGATTCCTCTCTACCTACCTCCAGGTTACACTGTTTTTTTGGGTTTCTCTAACACATTGTTGATTGCTAAGGAACCCACACTCCAGAAAATCCTTGGATCTCTTCCACATAAATAGAAATTTACTGTCTCCTCTGTGCTGTACCATCACCAGCAGTGATGGGGTCCCCTGAACTTTGGGTGCTTTTGTTCTAACAATCAGTCTGATTCTAAAGTCTTCTGGCCTTAAGATAGTCCTATAAACATTGGTTACTGTTAAATAGATAATCTGCTGGTCAGAATAGATCATTCCTCAATTCTATAGGTAGGAAATATAATTAGCATATCAGTGATAAGAAGAATAGAATAAATTTGTCTCCTACTTCCTGGTTCCTTGCTAAATTCTTTTGGAACTTAACCCACTTCAACTAGCCTTACAATTACAATACACTTTGCCCCTTGACTTGAATACAGGGTCAAGCCTGCAAATTCTTTTGAGACACTTGTAACCCCCCAACTTTTTGGGGTCCCTTTTGAACCTCAACAACAAAGTTGATTTCTTGAAACCAAATATAAGACTTCATAATTTGCTTTATCAAATGTCATTCTATTACATTCAATCCAATGGGCCTATATTAAGATCTTTTTGAAAACTGACTGCCACATGATCTGTTATATGCTTGCTAGCTTTGGGTCACTTGCAAATTTTGAGGGTGCTTTCTGGGTCTTTATCCAAATCACTGATAGATAAATATTAAATATCATAGAGCCCAGCACATATCCCTGAGGTACTCCACTAGGGACCTCTAGGTCAAGATTGTAATGCTCAGGGAGAAACTGAGGCAGTATCACACATTGGAAATTAGGTAATACTTTATTGATGTTAATTGAGAGTTCAGAATCCATAGCTATGGATCAGGACTGCTGGGACTCTTGTCTCAAAGCACACAGTCCAGCCCAGAGAGTTTAGACTGACAGACATGTCAGCCGACTGAATAGGAGTAAGGTCACAAAGTATTCAGTACCTCATTGGAAGGGATCACAATTTTTATAGTCTCCATAGCCCAGGGAGACAAAGAACTCATGGGAAGAGCTGAGCACATCTGGTATCCAAGGAAACCATAAATTCAGTTCTGGCAGGTAGGGAGTAAAGAGTGCTGAGACAGAAACTGGGAGAAGACAATAACTCTGAAGCCAAAAGATAAGGGGTATGTCGAGGCTGGCCATCTGGAGGTTTTATGACTCCTTTGGAATGTGAGTCCAATTATTTCTGATGGTCAGAAGGAGGGATTGCTATTTTTGGGCAGAACAATTAAGGGAAACTGAAACAGCAACTGAGGGAAACTGAGACAGGGAAACTGTGGCACAACAAGATCATCTATAACCATCCAAAACCTCTCTAAGATAAGACATAAAATCAGTTCCAAATTTACAAATTTATCTAATTTAACAATCATATAACCCCATTTCCTTATAGTTTCCATAATAGCATGAAATGCTATTGATTAAATTATTTGCTAAACTATCTGTGGCATCCTCCCAAGTTAATTTGGTAAATCTGTCAGAAAAAGACACAGATTAGTCTGGACAATCTGAATGTCTTTCTGCTCCACAATCATCACTTCTTTACATCATCACAATGTGTTAAAAATGTGTACTTAAAATTCTGCCAGTAATTGAAGTCAAGAAGGACTGTAGACTGTGGGTTCCATTCTATCCTTTATTTCTTTTTAAAACCAGGACATTTTTCATTCTCCAGTTCTACAGACCCTCTTCTGTTCTACATGATCTTTACACTATCACCAATGGCTCAGATAATTGCATCTACCAATTTTAAGAATTAGCAAATGTAGTTCATTTGGGCCAGATAAGCTGAAATCATCAGGGAAACTATATACTTTCTTACTATTTCCCTACTTATTTAGGGTGTCAACTCCCTAGTAGCTATTTTTATTTTGTTCTTTCCAGCAAAAGATCACTCTTTTTGGCAGAAATAGCAGAAACACAATAAGAATTAGCAATTTCTCCTTTGTGTACTTGAAAACAATGTTGTAGAGGAGATTAGCTTATCTAGTAAGGGGAATACCCTTCAATTTTGAGATTTTTAAAGCAAAAAAAAATGCATATAAAATAAAATATAAATTTTTCAAGAGTGCAGAGTATTTTTTCATTTTTTTCTTTATGTCTCCAGTGCCTAAACATTGGTCCTTACTAATATATAATGACTCGAGGGCAAACATGGTATCTTATAACTGTTTGTATCCTTAGTTACTTCTTATGGATACCTTGGAAGCAAGTGCCCAGTGGAACACCCCTTGGTTGATGTGTACTTGACCCTATACAGTCTAATATTTTTAGAAATGGCTTGAATAAGGGGAAAGATGGCATGCACATCAAATATACATATGACACACTATGAGGAAGAAGAGTTAACATAATGGATTAAAGAACCAGAATGCAAAGATAAAATTTGATGCAATAAATGTAAAGTTTTATGCTTGGGCTCATAAAATAAGCTTCACAAGTACAAGATGGGGAAAGACAGAGCAGTTCGTATGAAAAGACTGAAGTGGGGGAGAGGAAGGTTGTTATTAATGGATACTATGCTTAATATTAATCAAAGTACTATAGAAGCTAAGAAGGCAAATCCAACTTCTGACTGAATTAAGAAAGACAAAGTACTAGGAATAGGAAGTGACAGTTTTGTTGTACCCTGCCCTGGTCAGACCATATCTGGAATATTATGTTCAGTTCTGGGCACTACATTTTAGGAAATATCGCTAAGCTGGAAAATGTGCAGAGGAGGACAATTAGGATCATAAAGATGCCAAGAAAAAGTTATTACTTGAAGGGACTGAAGATGTAAAGCCTAAAGTTGACAGCATATGAAACCTATCTTCATTTTGTCTTATTCTTTCTTTTATTCCTAAATCACAATGAACAAAAGGGCAAATTTAAGCTTTATGAAAGTAAAGTTTCCCAACAATTAAAACTACCCCAAGTGAGAAAAATGCCTCAAGATAGAGGCTCTTCAACTTTAGGCCTTCGGGCAAACACTAGATGACCCATTGTTAGGGAAGCAAGCTACCTTTTAGTTTAAGTACAATATAGATTTGAGGGTGCACCAGAGATTTCTTGCAACTAACTCTCCTGTGAATTCCATTCAGGAATATCTAATACTAAAGATGAATAAACAAGACAGTCCCTGCTTTGCTAAACTGAAACAATGCAACACTAACATATAACATGCTAATCCTATAAAATGATTCTACAAGATATTTTACATAATAAAATTAATTTAGTATCTCTGTTATTTGTCTAATCAACAATCATTATTAATGCTAAACAAATGACTATTTTAATCAATAAGTACATGAGTATCTATATGCAAGATACTTTGGCAATATAAAGAAATATATGACAAAGTTTTTTGCCCTCTGGTAGCTTATAATCTACATGGGGCTATAATATGTGTTAAAGATAATTTCTATACCAGGCAATCTGTGTTAAGGACTATTTAAGTACTGTGATCAGAAAGTATTATAAGATTTGGAAAAGGGAATAATTACTTTCAAATGAAAGGAGTTTTTCATCTCAGAAGCAATGATAAGCAGAGAAGATAGATGAGGAGACAGAATGGAAGTTTGGTGAGAATGAGTAGACACATAGAAAGGAGAGTAAGAAAATTCCAGATATAAAAATTCACAAGTCTCCAAGCACGTTCAAGAGTAGGAAAGGAGACTTTTTTTGGGCAGAAATTGTAGGTTCCTGTAGAGAAACAGTAATAGGCAGGGAAGATAGGACCTATTCAAGGTAAAATACCTTGAACAACCCAATAAGTCTCAACTTTATCTTGTGGGCAAAAAGATATGTCTGATAATTTTTGAATGGAGGTATATCATGATGAAAAGGGTATTTTTTAAAAGCTAACTCTGGTAGTGAAAGATATGTTCAAAAAGATGGCTCAAGAGTAAGGAATGAGAATGGTCTCAAACTTGTGAACCATACAGAATCTTCACAACCATGTATCATGAATAAATGACTTGGATAAAAGCACAGATGAAATTAGGAGGCAAGCTGGACGACAGAATTAAAAAATATCTTGATAGACTAGATAGAACATTGGACTGAACTTAAGAGGATGAAATATATATAAAGTTTATGCTTGGATTTAAAAAAATGATCTTACAAATAACAAGCTGGAAAGACATGATTACATAGCAATTTGTCTGATTTTTTTTTTTTCTTTTTGGATAGATTGTATACTCATATGACTTGGTATTGAAAAAAGCAACTGAGAATAAGGCAGTGATTGCCTGCTACAGTCAGACCCCATCTTGGCTACTGTTAAGAATGCCAATTTAAGAAGGACATTAACAAGCTAGAAAGTATTCGGTGGACAACAACTAGTCTAGTTGAAGTCCATGTCATAATGAAGAAGTAGCAGGTACATAAAGTACCAATCCGTGGGAGAACAGTTCAAAATGTGAAGAATTCACATTAAGCATTTATCATAGTTATAAAAGATGCCCTTTACTGATGTGAAAAGGCTCACAGGCTAAATCAAAAAAATTATGCAACATGCTTTGGGTGAAATGGCTTTTTAAAGGTTCAGAGGGTAGAAGGGCAAGAAGTAAGGGTGGGATCAAGGGGCTTAGGGAGAAGTTTAAGGAGGAGTTGGGGTACATTCGAGTAGAGAACAAACTTGCATGAGCATCTATGTGAGCAGGTGTAAGATGAAACAGAAGGAAGTAGAGTATACTTTTTAGATATAACAAGACAGTCTAAGGGAATGGGAATATTCTGACAATGGAGGCAGGACACACTGGTTAAAGTTCTTGCACTACATCAATATGAGGAATGGACAAAGGAGATTGGAAAGTTTAACTTGCAGAAGAGAAGACTTGGTGGGGAATATGTTGTTGTTTGTCCTTAGTAGCTGAAGTAGACCATGCCATCAGAAAAGTGATGCCATGACATGCAAGTGAAGTGGATTTAAGTAAGAGTGGGCTGTGCAAAATTACCAATCTCATTTTCTCCTCCAGAGCCATCTGGGACCAGACACAAGATATAGCTCAATGCAACTGGAGATGACCCTGCAGGCAAAGGGAGACTTTGGCTTTTTTAAGTTAAGGTCTTTAATAGGTAGGAGTGGGGCAAAGCCCATTCAGAGAGTAAGTGATTAAGGTAAGAAATGAGGCAGAGTATAGGCTCTTTTACCTAGTTTAAAAAAAAAAAAATCAATCTGGGAGGAAACCCCTCAGGATTTCTCAAAACAGAAAGAAGTGCTATTAATATTCATTCAGAGGAAATGAGGGCCTAAACAAATACCAAGTAGGGCTAGACTGGGGACACACTGTTGGTCAATAAATGAAAGCCATAAATAACCCCAAGAAAACTTTCAGGGATCAAAATTTGCAAACCTTTAGGCAAAGCACCAGTAAGGGTATGATATCCTATGCGGATGGTGGGAAGAGAAGGGAAAGAAGAAAAGAAAAAGAAAAGAGAAAGGACAAGCCAAGCCAAGCCAAGCCATAATTAGATAATATAACGAATAGAATACAGAAACTACTTTCAGAGTTGTGAGAATAAAACAAGATAATATATATACAAGAGAGATATGTTCCAGTGTTGGATGGGCAACCAAAGTTAAATTTTTTGCTGTTCTGCCCCAGAACTGGAAGCAAAGGATAGAAGCCGCAAAGGGGTAGATTTAGAACTGATATAAGTAAAGACTTCCTAAAAATCAGATCTAAAAGTAGAATGGAATGCTATGAGAAGTAGTGGGCTCCTCCCTTATCAGATACTTTTAAGAAGAGGCCGAATGACCATGTGTCAGGGATGGTATAGTGGTGATTCCTTTTCAGATATGAGTAGGACTAGTCACTATGAGAGTCACTATACAGTTAAAACAACTCTACCCTGACCTATTTAGAGAAGTTACTGATATCAGAAATGCAAAATAGATAATAAAGGAAAGGATAGCAATACAGATTACCATGAAGACAAGTTTAACTAATGTAAATCAACTGTTATAATGGGAAGAGCCTAAAAATAACCTTCATTATCAAAAATCTGATTTCTGCTAGCAGAAACATATTTGCAAAATCTTTTAGAGGATGCTGGAAAATAATGAACAATATTGCTTCACAGTAATAATAATGACAGCTAACACTTATGTAGTGCTTTAAGTTTATAAAGAAAATATCTCATTATATCCTTGAAATGGGTATTATACACATTTTACAGGTGAGGTAACTGAGGCAAACAATGATTAAGTGACTTGCCCAGCATCACACATCTAGTAAGTATGTGAGGATTTGACTCTGTACTTCCTGACTCAAAGTTCAGTGCTTTATCAACCTTTATAACTGCCTCTAAGTAACAATAAGCATCAGATGGCCACTCACTCACTTGGGAAGCATAAATAGATGGAGTTAACTGAATTTATACATGAAGTAGGCCTTTACTTGAGTTTTATAAACACATACAAAAGTAGCAAACATGTCTTCTGCTTGTTTGGGAGAATCTGCTTAGCGACTTTAAAAACAAGAGAAGGGTTGATGCTCTCACTCAAATATTCCTTCTATGCAGTGGCTTCTGAAACCCCAGAAGACTATAAATTATGGGGCCAGAAAATATATTTCCAAGTTGTAGGTACTTTTATAGGAACCACAAAAAGCAGAAAGGAAGCCCAGGGACACTAAAAAGACAGCACAATGCTCAGATGCCTAGGACTCATATAATGATTTTCTAACTATGCCTTTGTGCAAGGTCAGACAAGGGTAGGCTGGATAGGCATGTCAATAACAAAAGTATAAAACGCCTGGCTCCCTTTTTTAAAAAGTGTCCTTTGTGACAGTACAGCTTTTGGTTTGTTATTTTTATCTAATTGTGTGAGCAGCAATCAATATTATCCTAACTCAATATTATCTCTATATATGTGGTTTTGATTGACCCTACAATCTACATATCAGATTTTTAAATAGATCACTGGAGATAAAAATGGATGAAGCAATTATATCTAGTACTCCTTTTTCAAGTGGAAAATGTTAAAAATACTAGAAAAAGTTAAACTTCTTTAAAAAATACTTGGATAGAGGTTAGATTTTTGTGATATTGGATACATAGTTATGAAATATCTATACAAGATTTATTTCAGAAGCACTGACCTTGATGCCTTGGAGATTATTATGAGAATAAAAAGGAATTACAGAATTTTGGCATTGGAGGCCCCATTGTCCAATCTAGTCCAACCCATACCACCCTCAAAAAGAATCAATATTATAATATAACCAACAAGAAGTCCACAAGACTCTGCTATTAAACCTATTATGGCAGTCCATTATGCTTTTTTAAGATAGTAATAATTTTAAGTTTTGGAGGGGGTAAGAAAGACTAGTCTGAAAATAGTACTTTATCACTTATCACTAACTGTAAAATTCTTCCTTTAATGTTACATTCATTTGAATTGAGATTTAGACCATTTTAAAACACAAATATTTCTAGGACAAGTAATACATATATCCATTATAAGTCATTAACATTGTGGCATGAATTAATATCCCAAAACTTCTACCAAACATTTCATGGATTTTGATAAGAGAGGTAAGATATAAGTCCAGAATATAGTATTAGGTCTAGGTTGGGAGGAAAAAAGTCAGCTAGGAGCAACATAAGGGCATTGGGTGCCTAAGGAAAAGTTCAATAAAAGGGACAAATGATAGTCGAAAGGAGGAAAAAGGCCACTAAAATTTTTCTTTGTTTATGCCTTTCATAAAAGATGAAATGAGGTTAATTAGAATTGACTAGAGGAAATGAAGTTTGAACTGAGTCTTAGATCAAAGGCCTTGCCAGTCAACTTTCTAGGAATTAAGTTTCTAATAAATTTCTTGAAATTTTAAACATGATCTGGCTTGAGAAGAAACCTCCTACTACCCAACTAGAAATAAGAAGCCTACCTGTCAACTAAGTATATAAGGATTTCTGTTAAGGAAAATGGAAGGGTTATGAAGAAAAATGACTATGTTATACACTGAAAACTTAATGAACATATTTAAAGTATATTAGACATACTCCAAAAATCACCAGTAATTCTTTAACAGCTTTAACTGTGGCTTTTCCTCCCCTTTCCACAAAAGGTCTATTCTGGTGTTATCTTTTTTTAGCTAAAATAAGATCCTTTAGTTCTACCAGCTGATTCAAATTTCTGGTAGGTTCAAAGTGGAAAGCTTTTAGGATTTCTCCCAGTCTTTCAAGAAAGCATAATGTGGAGGGGAAAAAAAGACAATAAATTCTTCTCAAATTATTCCTTTTGGGGAATGAAGAAAGGGAGATATTTCTTGTTTTGTTATTAAATTGAAAACTTAAGGGATAAGGTCATAGTTTTTTGTTTGTTTTACATATTTAGCTATACTGGGAGCATATAATATTATCTATTATTAATAAGGAATCCTCTCTCTGGAGAAACTCAATTAATGAAATATTTATTAAATGCTTTATGCAGGGATCTGGAAATAAAATGGTAAAAAAAAACAAACAGCATTTTTTTTGTCTCAAAAAGTTTACAATATAATGGGGGAAGAGGGGAAAGGTAATACTAGGTAAATTCATACAGGATGAAATGTGATGAGAGAAAAGGAAGAGATCAGACAAAGAGATCTTTCAGCTTTGGGAGGGAGTGGTCTGGTACTTTGTAAAGGCTTTATAAAGGTGGCATTTGTGATAGGCTTTGAAGAGGATTATAATAGATAGTGACGTGGAAGTATGTGTCCCAGGCATGGGGCATGGATTCCAGGAATGCACAGAAAAGGTAAAAGGCAGGTTATAATCTTCAAACTGAGAAGCCCAGTCTAGCTGGAACACGGTATGCAAAAGAAGATTCAAAGCAAAAATGTAGGCTACAGCCAGAATGTAGAGGGCCTCAAAAATAATGCTGAGGAATTTATATTTTATATGCAATGGAAAACCTTAAGAGAGGAAGAAATACACACTCTGCAAAATTCACTTAAAAAGTTTCATTTGCCTAGTTGAAATAAATCTCCAGTAGAGAATTCTGCTATCAGCAAGGAATTCCAAGCACAGGTACTGACAGAATAGACGACATAGTACCAACAATTTATAAAGCCTTGGTCCTTTTACCAAGGTGGAACAACCTCTGGTTCTATTCAGCCTCAGGTAGGGCTCTGAGATGGTTCCTGTAACCCTAAGGCTGGGAGAAAGACATTTATTTTCCAGAAATATTGGAGCCAAGAGGCTAAACACTAACCAGTAGAATGCAACCTTCTTGAGGGCAGGGGCTGTTTTTAAGTTCTATTTTTGAATCCTCCGGGCTCAGCCTATAATTTTGCACATGTTGGATTTTGTTAAATCCTTGCTCAATTTGAAATAAATTAAATTTCACACCAGCTCCAATTTAATACAATAAACATTTTTAAGAGCAACTACAAGAAGGCAGAGGTTCTTAGGAGACACATTGACAAAACAAAAAAGTCCTTGTAAAAGACCTTGGATTTTGGGTGTGGAGGTGGTGGTAATGGTGATGGAATACAACATGCTCCGAATCCTGGGCACAAGTTAGATGGCACAAGGGGGTGGAACGCTGGATTTGGAGTCAGGAAAACCTGCGTTCAATGCGTGCCTTAGATACTTACCAGCCGTGTTCTCTCTCCGTTTCCTCATCTCTAAAATGGAGTTAAGAACATCTTTCTCCAAGGATTGTGAGGACCAAGTCAGATTATTAAAGCGTTTTGCAAACATGAAAACATTTAATACGTGTAAGACAACGTTCCTATTGCCAGGCTTTTTGAGGGGTTGGGCAGGCTTTAAAAGCATGGAAATGGAAGGCACTCATCGGGTATCATGTGCAGGCAGCTCCAAGTGAAAAACCCAGGGACCGCGCCACTGGAGGGTCCGCCTGCTGCGGTCGGTGCCCCCAAGAAGGGCGCCACAAAGGTTTCCCAGGACTACCCAAGGCCACGCGGCACAGGTTATACTGAGCTACGGGATGCCGGAGCTGCCCCCGCCCAGCCCTGCTTCCCTCAACTCACCCTCCGCCCGCAGGCCGCGCTCTCGGGGATACCCCCATCCAACAGCGGGGGCAACTCGCTCCTCCCCCAACTCGTGCGGCAACGAGGCCCCGACCCACAGCGCACAGCGGGGAGCAGCAGCTCACCAGTCCCGGTACAGCTCTGGCGCCTGCTCCGGGCCCCGCCCCCACCGGACTCGGCGTCATTCGCCGTGGGAGGCGGAGCGGGGCCGCAAAGCCACGGCCGAAGTGCGCAAGCGCCTAGCTTGCGGTCCGGGCCGGTGTGTGAAGTCTGGAGAATGCCTTCTCCCACTCCTGCCCGCTCCCTCTGCTTCTTTCCCGAGAGTCGTAGGGTAGACATAAAGGGGCAGCCGATCTCAGAGCTCTAGGCCACCCCCACTTTCTTCTTGTACAAATGGAGAAATTGAGACCAAGAAGGATTTTTATTTGCCTAAGGTCACACACGTTATTCCAATCCAGGACCTCCGACTCCAAGTCCTGTTCTTCCCACCAAACCAGTTTCCTTGCTTTTTCATTTATTCAAAAAATAAGAGCTGGAAGGGACTTTATAGATCAAATCACCTCTTGAATCCTCTTCTCGTCCTTCCCTGCTCAGCGATCTCATTAGCCCGAAAGGGTTCGATTCTTAACTCTGTAGATGATTTTCAGATCTGTGCATCCAGCCCCAGTTCCCGAGTTCTCCTTTTTAAAGCCCTTTCTGGTCCTTTCTTACCATTCCAGACTTAAAAAGTTTACTCTACTCTATGACCCAGTTAGGCTGACAACTTGCTATTTATTATTCCTTGCATAAAACACTCCATCCCTCGTAGGTGCCTTTTCTACTGTCCCCGAAAAGCTTTTCCACAGCTAATGCTTTCCCTCTGAAGATTACTTGACATTTAGATATCTTGTATGTTCGTAGTTGCTTGTGTATTTGTGTGTGATCTTCCTGAGTCCGGACTTGTTTTTGTAGTTTTTGTATCCTCAGCACCTAGCACGGAGGCTGGCACGGAATAGGTGTTAAATAAAAGGTAGAAGCTGGCTCAGGCAGATTGGTGTCCTAGATGGAGTATCAGGCTTTGAGTCAAGAAGATTCACCTTCCCAAGTTCGAATTTGGCCTAAGATACTTGCTGTATTACCCTGGGCAAGCCACTTAACCCTGTTTGCCTCAGTTTTCTCATATGTAAAATGAGCTGGAGAAGGAGATGGCCAACCACTCCAGTATTTCTGCTAAGAAAATTCCAGAGTCCGGAAGATTCTAGACAGGACTGGAAACTACTACTCAAAAACAAAAGACTGACTCTCTCTTCTGGGGTCTACTCCCTAGTCTTCATAGCCTTTTGCATATCTCAAATTGGATGCCCCTAAGGCATCTCAAACTCAAATTCCAATAGAATTCATTATCCACTTTATCTTATTATTGTTCAGTGGTTTCAGTGATTTCTCTCCGTGTGTGTGTGTGTGTGTGTGTGTGAAGACCCGGAAAGGCCTGTTAGAAAAGATGGGATTTGAGCTTTCTTGAAAGGAGCCAGGGAACTAGGAGGTAGAGGTGAGGAGGGAAAGCATTCCAGGCATGGAGGATACCTGGTGAAAAAGGAGATAGTTTTCTATGGGAGGAATAGCTAGAAGGTCAGCATAGAAGGTAGAGTATGTGGAAGGGACCAATTGTAGGAAAATTGTAAAAGTGAGAATGGGCCAGGTTGTGAAATAAAGCTAAACAGAGGAATTTATATTTGAGCCTGGAGTTGACCCAACTATCATTTCCCCCAATAAGCCTGTCTTAGCTGGCCCAAACTGATTTCTCCATTCTCTGCTTTATGATGCTCGTTTTTGGCATTTAATTATACAATACTCTGCAACATTCTGATTTGAATATGAAAAACCACAAGGTTTTTAATGATCTCAACCTGCTTTTCAGCACAAAAATCCATCTCTTCACACATTTTCCTTCAGTGAAAACTCTTGGAATTACAAAAAATTCCAAAGAATCAAAATAATGCAGAGGTTTGTGGAAAGTTGCCTGGTGAACACAAGTGAATTAAGTTTATTTCCAAAGATTACATTTAATAAGTAATGAAAACAGGTAGAATTTTTCAGTGATATGCATTTTCTATGTAATAAGTGGTTTTAAAATATATGTATATATATTTTGTGATATAATATTTTCTGTTGTCTCATGAAATCATTAACTTCTCTTTGGCTTTCCAATTCTAATTTTCAGGAAATTGGTTAGTTGCATAAAGTTTATACCTCTTGTGTGTGTGTGTGTGTGTGTGTACATTTTCTCCTTAATTAGATTGTGGGAGAGGGCAACTATGGTTTTGTCTTTCTTTGTAGATCACTGCCTGTTAGCACAGTAATAGTAGACACTTAATAAATGACTGTTGATTGATTGAAAGGATGAGAAAGATCTGGTTACACAAAGGAAGGAGACGGAATTCCAGGCAGGGGAAGAAGCAAATGTTCAGGAGATAGAAGTTAGCATGTTTTTTTCAGAGAACAGGAGTGCAGGGTTCCTATTGGAATTAGAAGATAGTTGGATAAGCAATGAACAGAATGGTAAAATCCAAAGTTTTTAACTTGGTTTAATGGGCAATGAGTGAAACATTGAAAATTTTTAAATGGGAAAATAACATGAAGAAGTGAATTATGATTATTAATCCTGTTATTACCAGTTAATTAATAAAATTAATATGCAAAATTAAGTGTAAAATTAATTAGATGCAGAAAGAAACTAGAATCAGGAAAATTAGTTCCAAGGTTATTGCTGTAATCCAGTTAGAAAGTGATGAATCTTCCTTAAAATTGTTCTGTGACACATCCAAGTCATTATGATCAGGTCTTACCAAGATGAAAAGGCCTAATAACTGATTATCATCCAAGTTTTAAAAGACTAATCACCAGAAATTTAACTGTTAGGGCATCTTTTATATTTTTTGACCATAGCAACTCATAACATCCTATACTGAGGCAGTATAAGACCATGATAGAAAGATCTACTCTAATAAATACATAGATCTTTTGAATATACTTGAATTATAGACGTGATGATGGTATGGACCAAGCCTATAGATTAATTTATTTTACTATATGAAAAGAACATTTTATGGTGCAGTAGAAAGGGTTCTGACTTTGAATTTAGGAAACGTAGGCTTGAAGTTTGCATCTTCTATTTGTTACCTCTTGACTTAAGGTGATTTTATTGAACTCTGCTTGCCTCATTTCCTACATCTATAAAGTAAGAGAAGTAGGCTTTATGATCTCTGAGGTTCCTTTCAGCTTTAAATCTATGATTTTACCTTTAAATACTGTATTAAATACAAATTAAAGCTATTAGATACCTGTAAATAATGTATGTGTTTTATAGTCAAATACTACTTCACTAAAAGTTCAGCAGATAAAAACAATTTTATTCACTTAAGGATCAAAATACACATTTAGTATGTGACCTCAATGTCACCTTAAGCAGGTTGGTCTCCCACTTCATCTGCCATGACTTAAGAGTAAACCATGTTCCTCTCCAATCCCAATTGCCCATTCTATGCTCTACATACAACTCAACCCTATCCTTCTAATATCTTCTTCCAACTTTATCTATCCTTTCCCCTGGGAAAAATTAACAAAATTCCATAACTAATACATTTCTTCATTTTAGACCTCTTCCTCTAGTGCTCCTTCTCAGTCTTGGCAGACACAGAGAGATGCCTTCTTCTTGATATATCCTTATCCTGCTGCTTCTTCTCACCTCCCTCCCCCATAAGCCTTACTACCTTCTCTTATATAACTTGACACAAAAGTTTTAGAGGGGAAATCAGAATACTTTTCAGTCATCCCCAGTGTCATTTCCATACTCTCTCTCTCTCTCTCTCTCTCTCTCTCTCTCTCTCTCTCTCTCTCTCTCTCTCTCTCTCTCTCTCTCT
>JAJPUD010000051.1:749298-765815 GCA_023553655.1 Myrmecobius fasciatus | reverse complement strand
TCTCTCTCTCTCTCTCTCTCTCTCTCTCTCTCTCTCTCTCTCTCTCTTTTCGGCTGTCATTACTCAGCAACATTTTCTCCTTTAGGTTCACTCTATTCAAATTGATCAACTAATCCATTACCCTTATGGCTGTTGTCTACTATAAGTTATGTTCCTTTTTCAAAGTAGTTCAATACCTAGCTCATGAGTTTCCTCTGTATCTTATACTCTTATACTCTCTCTATTTTATCTCTTGTCTTATACTACTCCAACATCCTCACCTCAGTTCCTCAGTCCATTTAATCCCTACTCCTCAGCTATATATATGGATGGTAACACCATTGATTTTTACCATTACCCACATTTTTTCTGCTTCCATGATCCAGATTTCTGAAATTTCTTTATCTGGTCATAACTTACTATCATTCCATCTCTCCTCATACCATATTCCTCCTAAACCCTTTCTTTGCTCAGTTTGACTTCTAATCTTTTCATCTTTCTGTATTCTTTCAGGTAATCACTCCTATGTCTTTTCTCAATTTCAAACCTCAACTTGTTACTTTACCAATATTACATAATCTCAACCAAACTTATAGAAAAATCTTTTGATTCTCATTGTCTCCACTTTCTCTCCTCTCACTTCCCAATCCCTTTGCAATCTGGCTTTAGAAGTCATCACTCAATGAAATTGTTCTCTTCAAAGACATCAGTGATCATTTAATTACCAGATCTGATGATATTTTCTTGTTTATTTTTCTTGACCTTTCTGTATCACATGACATTGTTAATACCCTTTCTTCCTGGATACTTTCCCCTTTATGGGTTCCCATGACTCCTTTCTCAGTTTTCTTTTTTACCCATCTGAACTGGTCTTTATAAAAGAAATGCTTATCATCCCAAATCTGTGAATGTATAACAATGTTCTATCCTTGACCCTTTCTTTTCTTTCTCTACATTCTCTCTTAGTGTCCTTATCAACTCAGACAGGTTTAATGGTCTTTACCTCTATGTAGATTAATTATAGATCTACATATCCAATTTTCCTGAGTTCAGTTTTATAACCTTGACATTGTGCCCAACTATTCACTCTCCATCAGTCCATAAATCTAATCATTAACATTGCCATTTCTACCTCTACAATCTCTCTCTCATCCAACACCTTTTCTCTACTCACAAAATTGCAACCCTACTTCAGGCTCTTTTTATCTCTGCTGGATTATTGCAATAGCTTCCTGATTGGTTCCCTTGTCCCAATTCTTTCTCTATTCCAAACCTTCTTCCTTAAAATTACTAAAGATTTTACTAAAATTTAGGTCTGACCATGTCACTCTTTTACACAATAAATTCATAATTTTTAGAATAAAAAATATTTTTGTTATCTGTTGACAAATCTATCTGGCATTTGATGTACTTCATATTCTGGCCCCAGCTTACCTTTCAAGTCTTATTACAGTTCTTGCCTTTATTTTCTAACTAGACTGGATTTCTCTTTGTCCAATACACATAACAATCTATCTCCTGTCTCTGTGCTATTTCTTAATATCACAGGTCTGGAATGTACTCCCTCCTTACTACTTCTGCCTTTTAGAGCCCCTAATTTCCTTCAATACTTAGTTCAGACTCTACTTTTTACATTAAGCCTTTTTTAATTCCTCTGCTACGAGTGCTCCCTACCCCATTACCTTATATCTATTTTGTGTGAAAAAATAATAAAAAAGTATTTATAAAGCACTTATAATATGCTAGACATTGTGTTGTGTTGGACTGCAAATACTGTATAAGCGTGCATATACTTCCCCTCAAGGAATTTACATTCATATTTATGTATATATATATGTATACATGTATACATATATATATATACACATGTACAAAGTAGATTAATGTATACAATACATATATAGCATATATATACATAGTAATTATACACTCATAATATATAGATATATATGTGTATACACACATACATACATACATTCAAACACATATGTGAAAAACAACCTATATAGAAAATTGATATCCAGGGAGGAATATTTTGTTCAGACAAGTCACAGGAATTATAATGGTAGTCATGGAGCAAATAAGTTACACATTCTTTCTAGGAACCTTAGGGTATTAGAAAAAGGTACATGTGCATTAGCATAGCATATAGATAGCTAGTTAATAGGGTGGTAATTCTAGATGAATGCTTATCAATTATCCATTTGTGGGAGCCTGAATTCCAGGTCAGAAATGAAAGTAGGAATGTGAAAGAATGGCAGCTTAAAGATAATCAGAAAGATAAACAGATATAGTTTCCTGTATCTGTACATGTTAGATGTAAATATTAGATTATAAGATTATAAGATTCCTCAAGGTAAGGGAGTGATTCACTTATTTCTCTTTGTTTTTCAATGTCTAGTACTGTGCCTGGCACATTTTAGTCACTTAATAAATGATCATTGGTTGATTGACCTGAATTTCATTCTGTTTTAGGCATTTTTTCTTATGGATGATTACATTTTAAATTTTATCAAAGATAAGAATCACTAATAATTGTGCTACCTCTTGATCTTGAATTCAGAAATTCTTGCTGATAATAGTTTGCTACATTTCCATCTCTTTCACTATCACCCAGGTCCTAAATTTAATGTTTACTTTGACCTCCAATACTTGTTCCTCTTCCTATTTTCTGAATCTAGCACCCTTGCTCTGGTCTCATTTTCTTCCCTTCCCTTAATTCTATGAATGACAAATTTAATTATATACTATTTTCTACACTCAAATCCTTTGACTTTTTGTCTCATTGCTGCTTACATCTTGCCAAACCTAAATTCTGAGTTACCCATACAATCCTTCCTCCCTTTCTGTTTCTATATGCAAGCTGTTGAAAACTACTAGAGAAGTTATATAACTGTGTTGACTGGGTCTATTACAAGTTTATAATATCTAATCATAACTGGTTCCTCACTGCTGAATGCAATCCTTTTATTCTTCCTCAATTGATAAATTTGTCACATCCTATGAAGCTTTTCTCCTTATCTTCTTTCTTCAAACTCACTACATCACTCTTTTTTCTCATCTCAGCAGAACACCTGACTTCCTAATTTACCTGAGAAACAGAGCACCTGCCACCAGCTTTTTTTCTCTTCTACTCCATACCTCAAAGCCCCCTTTCTGCATCGTTCCTCAGCCTCTGTTGTTTCAATCTTTTTTTTTTTTTTTTTTGCTTTTTGCTGAGGCAATTGAGGTTAAGTGACTTGCTCAGGGTCACACAGCTAGGGAATGTTAAGTGTCTGAGACCAGATTTGAACTCAGGTCCTCCTGACTTCAGGGCTGGTACTCTATCCACTGAGCCACCTAGCTGCCCCTGTTGTTTCAATCTTTGAGGAAGACCAGGATCAACCACTCTTGATTCTGTCTCTTTCTGTCATTCCTAGGACATTTCCACTCCCCTCCTCTCTTTGTTTTTACTTTTTAAGTCAAATTTTTAAAATGAATTAAAAAACTGTCTTTATTTTTTTCCAGCCTCCACTCCAATTGAGAAAAGAGAAACATAATACCTGTTACAAACATATATAATTAAGCAAACCAAATTCCCCCATTGATGTTGTCCAGAAAATACATCTCAATCTGCATTTTGAGTACATTACTTCTCTAACTGGAGGTACTTGTTTCATTATGAGTCCTCTGGAATTCTGGTTAGTCATTGTGATGATTTAAGTTCTTAAGTCTTTCCAATTTGTCTTTACAGTGTTGCAAAAATTGTTCTGAATCAGTTCATATTCATCTTTCCAGTTTTTCAGAAACCATCAGAAACCTTCATTTTTTTTTCAGAGTTTGACTGACTTATTAAATGACCCAGAACCCCAGTAGATAAAACAGAGGAGAGTCACTGCTCTTAAAACATTTACAATTTTACTTTTGGCTTTTGCTACAATCTCAATTCTCCTTAGGTGCTTTCTCCATACTTGTTTCCTAAAATAGATCTTCAACATGAAAAAATGTCTAGTGCTTCATATACTAAAGAAGGGATACATAGCTAATATGTCTATAGTAACTACCATTTATAGCATTTTAAGATTTGCAAAGTATGTAACATGTTATTTCATTTGATTCTTACAATAGTCCTATAAGATAGGTACTATTTATTATTCTCATGTTACAGATGAGGAAACTGAGGCACCAAGAAGTTAAATGACTTACCCAAGTTTCTGAAGCAGAATTTGGACTCCAAATCCAACAATCTCTGCACTGCATCATCTAGCAGGTGTTTCATGCCAGGGTTCTCAGGCAGTGGTGGGAAAGAATATCATATATGAAGAGCACATATATGCGTGAACTACTTTTATCTTTATTATCCCTAAAACCTGATGCTATAGATTTGGGGAAAGTGGCCAAATTATTGAAAGACTGAACCTTCAGCAAAGAAATCAGACATATGGTATATCAAACAAGCCATCCACAGTATCATTTACCAGGTCCTTTTCAATCAGTTGAAGCAGGAGTACTAGGCGTGGGAGCATCTTGGAGCCCAGTCATTGCAGAGCTTGGTCTGCTATTAACTGTGACATCTTTGACTAACTGAGCTCAGTGAGAACCACTTAATTCCTCTTTGTCACCCCCTTCATTTCTTATAGCATGATAGTTTTTCATCTTAGTTATATATAATATGTTGTTCAACTACTCCCCAAAAGATGCATAATCCTTCAGTTTCCCATTCTTTGATTCAACAAAAAGAGCTACATTCTCTGTTTTGCTTAGGACTATTTTCTCCTTCCTTATTAATCTCTCTCCTTTTATCCCCTTTCCCGGCCTTTCCTCTTAAATGAAATGCATTTCTTTAACCAACTCTCTGTTTATATCCTTTCCTCCTTTGGCCAGTTCAGATGAAAATGAGGGTTATGCATTATCTGATGCCTTTTATTTTTAATTTTTTTATTTCCCCTTTTTCTATTCCTTCCTCTCTGTTTGTCTAAACATCTACTTTTATATGCCAGTTGTGACAAAATTTTCTACATTCTTCTTTTTTTCCCTATTATGTTTTTCTTTTTCTCCTTTTCCATTATTTTATGATCATCAAAATATGACATAACTATTCCCTGGCCCTCTGTTAGACTCTCTCTATGACCCCTGATGATAAGGTTCTGAGAAGAAACGTATCTGCCAAAATTAGATCGTAAACAGTTTATCCTTATTTATTCCCTTATGATTGTTTATCCCTTGTGATATGTTCTTTTTCACTGTTTCTCTTGACTCCTTGTGTTTGTATTTCAGTTCTGGTCTTTTCATAGGGAATGCTTAGAAGTCCTCTTATTTTATTAAAGATTATTAAAGGTTTTTAAAGGTACATTTCTTCCTATAGAATAATTTTTAGTTTTGCTGACTAAATAAATTAATTTTGGTTGAAAGTCTATGTCCTTTGCTTTTTGGAATATGATATTCCAAGATTTTTACTTTATTATAATGGTTGCTAAGTCTCATGTGATTTTGATTACAGTTCCTTAGTACTTGAATTCTTTTTGACTGGTTGCAGTATTTTATCATTGATTTGGTAGCTCTAGATTTTGGCTATAATGTTCTTGGGGGTTTTTATTTTGAGGTTTCTTTCAGGAAGTGACTTGTGGATTCTTTCTTTTTCTACTTTGCTCTATGATTCTAAGAGATCTGAACAGTTTTCCTTTATGCATTCTTGAAATATGAAGTCTATGCACTTTTTTTGGCCATGTACCTTTTAGATATACAAAGATCCTTATGTTATCTCTCCTCAATCTATTGTTCGGGTAAGTTCTATAAGATACCTCACATTTTTTTTTTCAGTTTTTTACTTTGATTTAATATTTTCTGTTGTCTCATGAAATCATTAACTTCTCTTTGGCTTTCTAATTCTAATTTTCAGGAAATTGGTTAGTTGCATAAAGTTTATACCTCTTGATATAAACTATTAGTTCCTTTTCTAGTTCTTTCTTCTGTAGCTCTCATTTCTTGCCTAATTTTTCTTTTGGCACTCATTTCATTTATATAGACATTTTTTAAACTCTTAAAAAAACCTTTTACTTTTGTCTTTTCTAAAAACTAGTTAAACCTAGTTCCCAAGCTGTGTTTTTCTTTGAGGTTTTCCTTAAAAATGTATTGGAGTTGCTCCCTCTTGGGCTTTTGTCCTGAGTGTTGGGGAGCAGTATATGAGGTTATTGAGGTTGAATGACTTGCTCAGGGTCACACAGTAAGTGTTAAGTGTCAAAATCCAAATTTGAACTCAGGTCCTCATGACTTCAGAATTAGTACTCTTTCCACTATGCCATCTAGTAGCCCCTGTAATAAGTTTTCATGGTGGAATTCTTGTAATAACTTTTTAGAGTAGAATTATTTTTTTATGCTCTTTATTTCCAGCTTCCTTCCTGACTTCAGATTTGATGGTAGGACCAAGCTTTGCAAATTTCTTGAAGAGATGTGTCACCTTGTGATCTCTAGGTTCCTGATATTGCTTTCTTGTGGTTAGTGAGGCCTGTGTTTTTTCCAGGCTTTCTGGAACAGTACAGGCTGGAACAGGAGACCTGCAAGCTTTTAGCTTTTTGATCTATTTTCAAAATAATATAATCAAGGATAAAGTCATGCCTATATAACTTGAATATTCCATACATTTCCAGTGTTTGCTGACCTCTCTGTCATCTCCCTATGCTAACTAGGACTGAATAGTCCTCATATATCCTCATAGTGTAGTGCATTTTCTGTATCTATTTGGAGGCATGTATCTTAGAGCTGGCTGAATCTCCTGTGCTCTCTTCTCTCTTCTGTCTCTCCTCTGTATTTTTTTTCCTCTCCTTTTCCTTTCCCTTTATCTCTTCCTTTTGTAAAATCCTCCAGTTTTCAGTTCTTACACTAAACCTTTCCTGATCCCTTCCTCTTGAAATTACTTGATATTTATTTTTAATTTACTTTTATAGTTTCCCAGGGATATCTCCTCAACTTGAATTCACAAAGTACTCCAAATGGAGGCTTTTCAGGTCCCAGGTACTCTGTGATTCTTCAATTCCTCAAACTATGTGTTTACCTTTTTCAATAGTCAGCCAAAGGACACAATTGTTTCAACTCAAAAGCACTTAACTAAAGTAGTAAGATAAAAAGAAGGTTCACAATAGAACACTCTTCCCATAGTCTTAGACTGCATTCTTCTGCAAACTTACATGCTATCAGCATTTACAATGAAGAGATTCTGAATGAGAGGTTCATATATAGGGAATATGTTTGATAAGTAGCTCATACCTTCAAGGCCACTATATCCCAGGTACCCTCTCATGATGTCTCTCCTTGCTTTACTTCTCATCTGGTCAAAGTCTTCCATTAGGCTGGTTACTGTGTGGAGTTTGTTGGGACTGCTTTCTTAGTTTTTGCTGACACATTTTTTTTGGCTAAGCTGGAATTCTTGGCAAGGACACTGCTAAATATTTCCAGAAAACAAAAACAGAACCTTGGTCTATGACAACTGGAAAGTGTTCTGTTCCTTTTAAGTCTCAGCTCTGGGGCCTGCCCTCTTCTAAGTGGTAGGTAGTCACAAGTCTATGAATTAAGCTGGTTCTCCTTCAGCTTCTCTACCAGGATCAATCCCCCAATTTTTATTTAAGATCTCTGTCTGTCCTGATTGTCCACATAAATGAATTGTTGGAAAAAATGCATTGAGGCATCCATGATCAAGACAGATCAAACTGATCATCTTTGCCAACCGAATCCAGGGTCTGTGGGTGTGACCACTCAAAATCTAAAGCCCTACAAACTGAAAAAAGTCCACTTAGCATCAGAAAGCGACTTTGTCCTAGTTACACTGGTGTATCTGAGGTATCTCTTCAAATGACAATAACCTGCTGGAGAACAGGATCCATTCATTGTTGTTTTCCTAATACCTGACATAAGGCCTTGAACATAAATATTGAATTTATTTACAAGCACTTATTTAAGCAATTTATTCAGAGTCTGAATCCAATGGCTTCTTTCCACCCCCCCCCCCCCTCCACACAGAAGTAACTCTGGACTCAGAATTGTGCCAATCAGATATTTATACTGGCTAAAATTTTTTCATTATAGTACCTAAAATGCGGATATTGCTGTTTGAGAATGGTCTTGGCACAGGACCTAGAGAAAACTCTTTGGTCAGTAACTCAGGCAAAAATCACTTGAACTTGCATGTACCTGGACTTCATTCCTCATTTATACAAAATGGAATCAAATCTAAGAATCATATTCATATGCTCTTTCTCTGAACATGAAACAAACTCCAGAGGTCCCCATTCAGACACTATTCTTTTTCCTCTATTCTCCCTATTCTCATTTCTTTTTCTCTCTGCCCATTCTACTTCATTTACTCAATAACTTCTTCATACATCACAAACTCATGATTCTATTTATGTTCACCAGAAGGCAGGGGAATGTAGATAACTGTTTGCTTTTCCTTCATGTATTAGTTTAGAGAACCCAGTCAGCCTGACCATGGGAGGGTGGAGCAATCTTTTTATTACAGTGATCCTTTACAGTCTTCAAATTGTATGTCCTACTTCTTGGTTATAGAATATTCTAATAACTGTTGTATATTTATGAATCCCAGAGTTCAGATATTCTGAAGCCTGGGAGTGACTTTGGGGTGGGAATAGCATATGTTCTTGTGTTTATTTTTTTGACCAAGAAACAAATTTGATCTGTTTTTAAGTAAATAGGGTGACATAGTCATTGGTTCAATTTGGTTATATAAGCTGTAGTGATACTTAGATTATAGGTGGGTGTTTTATTCTGAGCACAAAGCACAAAGATAAATAAAGTCTGATCCTAGTTATGAAAGACCATGCTATCTAACAGGGAAAAAACATTTTCATCATAACTACAATGCAATTCAAGAAAGTTCATTTGAAATATTAGAGGGAACTTCCTTATCTTGAGTTCCCTATACCAATGAAAATATATGCCCAAGTTACTCCTCCTCCTCCTCTCCTATTCCTACTTTCTCCCTTCCTCCAAGAGATATTAAATGTTAGAATTTCTACAACTGGAAGATGAGTTAGGAACTTATTATAATGAATGAGGTAATGGTAACGAGAATGGAAAGTGTCATTGATCCTTCCATAAGGAAGGACTGAATGAGAAACACATTATTAAGAAGAGAATAAACAAAGTTTGAGTGAAAAGCACAGCAAGGACTCAAATATCATTTGACTCCAAAGGCTATTCTCCTGGGGAGTGCTGAATTAGGAGTGAGAGGATCTGAGTTTAAATACCAGTCCTTCCATTTATTACCTATGTCACCTTGCACATGTTACATAATCCCTCTAAGTCACAGTTTCTTGGACTATTAGGAATAGGTTTAGGGGGCAGATAGTTGGCATAGTGGATAGAGCACCATCCCTGAAGTCATAAGAATCTGAGTTCAAATCTGGCCTTGGACACTTAACACTTCCTGGGCAAGTCACTTAACCCCAATTGCCTCAGCAAAAAAAAGTAAAAAAAAAAAAAAAAAAAAAAAAAAAGAATAGAGGTTGGACTAGATAATTACTAATGGCCCTTTTGGTTCTAAAATTATGGTATGAAGGTTATCAACACATAAAAGTGCTAATGAAGTGGTGGTTTCTGGAGACAAAATAACAGATTATATGAAAATTGAGTTTGAAATAAAGACAAATGAGTATGTTAAGTAGGCAACGTATATGTCTGAAGCTTGGAATACAGATTAAAGTTGAAGAAGTAAGTGACTAAGAAGTTATATTGATACCTTGAATGAATATTTCAGAAGCTCAGATGTTAGGGCATTCTTGCATGTTTGCAAAACCATTAAAGAGAGAGAAAAGCAATCATCAGAGAAATAGGAAAAGAACCAGGATAACAATGTCACAAAATCTGAGGGAGTAGTTTCAAATAGAAAGGCATAATCAAGATTGTATATTGCTACAAAGAATTTAAAAGAAATAAAGATGAAAAAGTCATTGGATCTTAGTTATCTCATTTCGCAACTTTATTTTTGAATCACTAGGTGGCAGTCTATTACCATGGACGTAGACTTTTCCATTAGACTCCAAAACTTAAAATCATTTTCAAGACTGGGGAAAAAAGATCAAATTGACATTTTTGGTTTTGAAGTACAGCTTTCACTTGCAGTCATTAATTTGTACACTTAATATTAGTAATTTAATGGACATTTTCTACTAGCTTAAAATCCTTTTGAAATATCATTTAAAGAGCCCAGCATTGAATTTAGTTCTTGGATAAATGATAGTAATTTCCCCCTTCCCTTCCCATTTAATAGTATTTTTTTTCCAATTACATGTGAAAATAGTTTTACATGTTTAAGACTTTGAATTCCAATTTTTTTCTTATTTTCTTCCTTCCCTCTTTGCTCCCCAAGACAGCAAGCAATCTTGTATAGATTATGTATGTACAATCATTCTAAACATATTTCCATGTTAATAATGCTGTGCAAGAAAAATCAAAACAAAAGGGAAAAACCACAAGAAAGAAAAAGATGAAAATAGTATGCTTTGATCCACATTCAGTCTTCATAATTCTTTCTCTGGATGTGGCTGGAATTTTCCATCCCAAGTCTATTGGAATTGTCTTGGATCATCTTGTTCTTCTGGTTCTGCTCATTTCACTCAGCACCAGTTCATGTAAGTCTTTCCAGGCTTTTTTGAAATCATCCTGCTCATCATTTCTTATAGAACCATGATATTCCATTACCTTAAAATGCTACAACTTATTCAGCCATTTCTCAATTGATGGGCATCTACTCAATTTACAATTCCTTTTCACCGCAATGGTGCACATGTGGGTCTCTTTTATGATTTTTTTTTTGATATACAGTCAGTTTTTTATTTTTCTAATAAATAGTGATTTAGAGAATTTTTTCATATAACTTTAGATGGCTTTAACTTTCTTCATTTGAAGTGACTCTTTCCAACAGTGAGACGATTGATTCCAGTTCCAATGATCTTATGATGAAGATAGCCTTCTACATCCAGAGAGAGGACTGTGGGAACTGAGTGTAGACCACAACATAGCATTCTCGCTCTTTGATATTGTTTGCTTGCATTTTGTTTTCGTATTCGTTTTCTTTCCTTTTTGATCTGATTTTTCTTGTGCAACAAGAGAATTGTATAAATGTGTTTACACATGTTGGATTTAACATATACTTTAACATATATAATATATATTGAATTGCTTGCCATCTAGGGGAGGGAGTAGAAGGAAGGGGGGGAATCTGAAACAAACACAAGGCTGTGCAAAGGTCAATGTTGAAAAATTATAGGTACATATGTTTTAAAAATAAAAAGCTTAAAAAAAGAAAACTGTTCATATCCTTTGATTATTTATCAATGGGAAACGACTTGTATTATGACACAGTTCTCTCTATATATTTTAAAAATGAGGGCTTTCAAAAATGACTGTAAAAATTGTTTCCCAGCTTTCTGCTTCCCTTTTAAACTTGACTACATTACTTTAGTTTGTGTAAATCCTTTTAAGTTTAAAATAACCAAAATTTTCCATTTTGTATTTTATAATGTTCCCTAATTTTTCTTTGATCACAGATTCCTCTTTTCTACAAAGATCTGACAGGTAAACTACCTTTTTCTCTAGAAATTTGCTTATAGTATAATTGTTTATTTCTAAATCATGAACCCATTTTGACCTTATTGTGGTATGGGATGTGCGATATTGGTCTATGCCTATTTTGTGCCATACTATTTTCCAGTTTTTCCAGCATTTTTTGTTAAATAGCGAATTATTATCCCAGAAGTTGGAATCTATGTATTTATCAAATAGCACTATTGACTATTAATGATAATAACTTTTAAAGTGCTCAAATAATGCTAACATACTAAGCAATTTAAAAAATATAATGGAACATTCATATAACTAATGAAATGTTATCCTCTGTTACTTTCTCCATCAATTTGTTCAAAGGAGATCTGTTTTTTATCAGGTCTTCTTTCTATTGGATGACTTTCCTTTAGAGACCTTCTATCTCCCTATCTCATACTTTTCCTTATCCCCCTTAATATTAGTTGTTGAACAACTTCTTTTGCTTTGTGGATTATTTTCAGTTTATCTGTAAATATGTTTTTGGGTTTTTTTTGTGCATAGTTATTTGCACTTTATTTGCCCCCTTAGACTGGTAGCTCTTTGAAAACAATGACTTTTTTTTTTTGGCCTTTCTTTGTATAACCCATGCTTAGTTAGCAGTGCTTGGTATATAATAGGCACTCAATACATTTTTGTTGACCAGGAAATGTTGAAACATTAAAAATACATTTTAATGATATCTTTTGTTTTTATCTCACCTACATTTTTTTTGTATTCCTCTGTGTCCAAGAGCCAAACCTGATAAAAAAGAATTAAAAAGATGAAGAAAAAAGTTCAGCAAAACTAACCAATATATTGAAAAATTTCAATGTTTTATGCAATATTGTCCACCTATTTCCCCATTTTTTGTGAAGTATCATAGGATGATCATTGCCTATCAGGCACTTTAATGTTTCACAGGCCCATGGACTTTTAGCATTGGAAGAGTGACTCAATGACTCAATAAAGTCATTAAGTCCAACCCATACTTGAAAAGGAATACTTACTATACATATATCCCATAATTGGTCAACCAGCTTCTGCCTGAAGACCTCCTATTACAGGGAACACTCTGCTGTCTGAAACAGTCATTTATACTTTTAGAATAGTCTGGAGAACTCTAATTGTAGGAAAGCCTTTCCTGATTTCAAGCCTTAAGTGTGTCTTTTTGTAACCTCTATTCATGTCTCATGATTCTGTCTCTTGAGCCAAATAGAATAAGCCTGTTCTCTATTCCACGTGATAGCTAATAATAATAATAATAGCTAACATTTATGTATGACTATGATATACTAATCTCTGAGCCAAACATTCTGTAAATATTATTTCATTTGATCCCTACAATAACCCTGTGAGGTATATATTATTCTTCCCATTTTATAGGAAAATGGGGCAAATGGAGCGATTAAGGGACTTGTCCACAATCACACAGCTAGTATTTGAATTTGGATTTGAATTCAGGTCTTCCTGACTCCAGGGCCAGCACTCTATCAAATGCACTAACCAGCTGCTCAAATACTAGTCCTTCAAATACTTTAAGGTAGCTAATATATTTTTCTAAACTTTCTCCTTTCTAGGCTAAACATTTCCATTAACTGATTTTCATATGACATGGATATAAAGTCTTCATCATACTTGAATGTCCTCTTCAATTGTCTCAAGTTTATCTATGCCCTTTCTAAACTCAACATCCAGAATTGAAGACAATATGTTGGGTATAATCTGATGAAAGCAGAATATAGAAGACCTGTTGCTTCTTTATTCCTGGAAGCTATGTCTGGAAGCTATGCCTTTTTTTTTTTTTTTTTTTTTGCTTTTTGCTGAGGCAATTGGTATTAAGTGACTTGTGCAGGGTCACACAGCTAGGGAATGTTAAGTGTCTGAGACCAGATTTGAACTCAGGTCCTCCTGACTTCAGGGCTGGTGCTCTATCCACTGCACCATCTAGCTGCCTTGAAGCTATATCTTTTAAAATTAATCCTGAGAAGGCATTAGCTTACTTTCTTTTAATGGCTGCTACACTACACTGTTGACACATTGAATTTATAGTCTATTTAATTCCCCAGATTATTTTTATACAAACTGCTAACCATGCCTCTCTCATCCTACATATGGGAAGGTGATTTTGTGAAACCAAATATAAGATATTAAATTCATTCTTATTGAACATCCTTAAAATTTTAAAAAATCTGAGCTTAACAAATATAAATTAAAAGTAGAATTTTCACATACAAAGTAGTATAGATCATGATGATGTTTTTGATGTGTATGTAGATTACTCATGTAAAAATTTTGTAGAGATGGAAAACTAAGTATGTAGATGAATAATTATTGATATATTAAAATCTTTTAAAATTTTTTTGCTAAAAACTGCTGGGAAAATTGGAAACTAGTGTGGAAGAAATTAGGTTTGACCCATACCTAACACCACATACCAAGATAAGATCTAAATGGGTTCATGATCTAGATATAAAGAGTGCTATTGTAAGCAAATTAGAGGAAGTAGTATAGTTTACCTCTCAGACTTGTGGAGATAGAATAAATTTATGTCCAAAGAAGATCTGTAACTCCTAATTGAACACCAGATAGATAATTTTCATTATATTAAGTTAAAAAGTTTCTGTACAAATAAAACTAATGCAGACAAGATTAGGAGGGAAGCATCAAATTGGGAAATCATCTTTACATTTAATGGTTCTGATAAAGGTCTCATTTCTAAAATATATGGAGAATTGTCTCATATATATAAGAATTCAAGCCACTCTTCAATAGATAAGTGGTCAAGGGATATGAACAGGCAATTTTCAGATGATGAAATTAAAACCATCTCTAGTCATATGAAAAGTTGCTCCAAATCACTATTGATCAGAGAAATGCAAATTAAGACAACTCTGAGGTACCACTACACACCTGTCAGATTGGCTAAAATGACAGGAAGAGATAACAATGAATGTTGGAGGGGATGTGGGAAAACTGGGACACTAATACATTGTTGGTGGAACTGTGAACGGATACAACCATTCTGGAGAGCAATTTGGAGCTATGCTCAAAAAGTTATCAAACTGTGCATACCCTTTGACTCAGCAGTGTTTTTATTGGGCCTATATCCCAAAGAGATCTTAGAGGAGGGAAAGGGACCCACATGTGCAAGAATATTTGTGGCAGCCCTTTTTGTAGTGGCTAGAAACTGGAAACTGAAGGGATGCCCATCAATTGGAGAGTGGCTGAATAAATTATGGTATATGAATGTTATGGAATATTATTGCTCTGTAAGAAACGGCCAGCAGGACGATTTCAGAGAGGCCTGGAGGGACTTGCATGAACTGATGCTGAGTGAAACGAGCAGAACCAGGAGATCATCATACACAGCAACAACAGTATTACATGATGATCAACTCTGATGGACATGGCTCTCTGCAACAAAGAATTGTCTCAAACCAGTTCCAATTGTTCACTGAAGAAAACCATATACACCCAGAGAGAGGTTTATGAAATATGGACCACAACATAACATTTTCATGCTCTCTATTGATGTTTGCTTGCATTGTGTTTCCTTTCTCTGATTTTCTTTTTTTTTTCTTGTAGATAGGATTTTTCTTGGACAACTTGTCAAGTATTTCAACATTATTAACATGTAGTGGACTTCCTGCCATCTAGGGGAGGGGAGGGGACTGGGGGTAAAATTTGTAATGGAAAGCTTTGTAAAGATCAATGCTGAGTAACTACCCATACATATGTTATACAAATAAAAAGCTTTAATAAAAATAAAAAGAAAAAAATTTTGCTAACTTTTCCCCTGGGAACTCATTCTTCTAATTGGACCATTGAACCTAACACCATTATTTTAGGAAGAAGTCTGAATCATGCTTCATTTCATTCCTGTTTCTATGGCTATCTCCTCCATATTTTTAACTTCCTTATCTTCCACCCTGTACCTTTTACTATTCTACTCATTTATGCTTTATTTCTGTCACTTCCTCCCTTCAGTTCTGGACACTGATCTAATCAAACTCATGTGATTGTTCATGGATGGAGTCTGTCAATCTACTTATCCATGACTCCACTAATCATCCCTATATTTTTTCCAGTCCAAATTGCTTTTCCCTAGCCACTATCTGTTTGTATGCTAGTTTTTTTATTAAAGCTTTTTATTTGCATAACATATGTATGGGTAGTTCCCCAACATTGATCTTTACAAAGCTTTCCATTACAAATTTTACCCCCAGTCCCCTCCCCTCCCCTAGATGGCAGGAAGTCCACTACATGTTAATAATGTTGAAATGCTTGAGAAGTTATGCAAGAAAAATCCTATCTACAAGAAAAAAAAAGAAAATCAGAGAAAGGCAACACAATGCAAGCAAACATCAATAAAAAGCATGAAAATATTATGTTGTGGTCCATATTTCATATCCCTCTCTCTGGGTGTATATGGTCTTCTTCAGTGAACAATTGGAACTGGTTTGAGACAATTCTTTGTTGCAGAGAGCCATGTCCATCAGAATTGATCATCATGTGATACTGTTGTTGCTGTGTATGATGATCTCCTGGTTCTGCTCGTTTCACTCAGCATCAGTTCATGCAAGTCCCTCCAGGCCTCTCTGAAATCGTCCTGCTGGTCATTTCTTACAGAGCAATAATATTCCATAACATTCATATACCATAATTTATTCAGCCACTCTCCAATTGATGGGCATCCCTTCAGTTTCCAGTTTCTAGTCACTACAAAAAGGGCTGCCACAAACATTCTTGCACATGTGGGTCCCTTTCCCTCCTCTAAGATCTCTTTGGGATATAGGCCCAGTAGAAACACTGCTGGGTCAAAGGGTATGCACAGTTTGACAACTTTTTGAGCGTAGCTCCAAATTGCTCTCCAGAATGGTTGGATCCGTTCACAGTTCCACCAACAATGTATTAGTGTCCCAGTTTTCCCACATCCCCTCCAACATTCATCGTTATCTTTTCCT
>JAJPUD010000051.1:601652-744298 GCA_023553655.1 Myrmecobius fasciatus | reverse complement strand
TTTTTTTTCATTAATCCCCTTGAAATCCTTGACCTTTTGTTCTTCCAAATGAACTTTGCTACTATTTTTTCTAGATCTGTAAAATAATTTCTTGGGAGTTTGATTGGTATGGCACTAAATAAGCAGATTAGTTTGGGTAGTATTGTCATTTTTATTATGTTCACTCTGCCTACCCATGAGCACTTAATATTTTTCCAATTGATTAGGTCTGATTTTATTTGTGTGGAAAGTGTTTTGTAATTTAGTTCATATAGTTTCTGACTTTTCCTTGGCAGATAGATTCCCAAATATTTTATCCTATCATCTGCTATTTGGAATGAAATTTCTTTTTGTATCTCTTGCTGCTGAACTTTGTTGGTAATATATAAAAATGCTGATGATTTATGTGGATTAATTTTGAATCCTGCCACTTTGCTAAAGTTGTGAATTGTTTCTAGTAGTTTTTTAGTTGAGTCTCTAGGGTTCTCTAAGTATACTATCATGTCATCTGCAAAGAGTGATAATTTGGTTTCTTCATTACCTACTCTGATATGCTAGTTTTTTTCATAAGAGGATAGGGACTGGGCAGCTAGGTGGTGCAGTGGATAGAGCACCAGCCCTGAAGTCAGGAGGACCTGAGTTCAAATCTGGTCTCAGACACTTAACACTTCCTAGCTGTGTGACCCTGGGCAAGTCACTTAACCCCAATTGCCTCAGCAAAGCGGATAGGGACTATCTTTATATCTCCAGCATATATAGTTAGCAATTAAAAATTGTTTTCATTCATTCATTAATAATATCCAAAGTTTTTAAAGTATTTATTATCCTTCCTTCTTTCACATATCTTGAGAATTCAAATCTCAAGCTTTCAGAATTGTGTTGTCTCCAATATAAATGTCTTCCATGTATACTTGGTCTACTCCCAGTTGTCAATTATCCAACCTTTGCTTTCTTTAATGCCATTTTTATACTTTGTTTTGCAGCACATTGTTGACTGTGACATTGGAGTTCAAATCTGGTGACTCCACTGTTACTGATTAAGAAGAATTTATTTTAGAAATGGCAAATAGACAGCTCTTTTCCAATTTTCATCTGTTTGTTATTCTCCTTATAGATTCATTCTGAAATGTCTTCCAGATGTTTTGGCATAATTTGATCCCTTGCCAGATTTTCTGTAAATTTTTTTTTTTGCTTTTGCCTCTCTTTGTATAAAGTAACTCTGCTCTTAATCTTCCAACATCCTTCTCTATAAGATTTCACAAGTAGGTTTATGTTAGGAAGGTGGGGAGGGGCAGTGAAGAGAAGCTGTCCTCCTTTTGTCTCATGAGCTGAATATGTTTTTCAAAAGTCACAAATTCTTTTTAATCTGGAATTCAACACTGTTTCAGGTTCAAACTTATATTATTAATGTTGACTCCAACTTTCCTGGTCAACAGTTTACTTCTGGTCTGGCTATCATTTCTCCCAAGCACTACTTTTAGTCCTTCTTCTTAGTTAAGGTATGGGCAGGAAGCATCATTACCCACAATGTCAGCGTGAATACCATGGACACCCAATCTCTGAGATCAGCATTTTGGACAAGGGTCACTAGGTTATACCAGTTCAAATTCTGATACACAAAGGAAGGACCTAAAATGAATTTTGTCAGTCTTAGTACAGACTTTAAGAGTAGGTCAAATAATGATCAAATTAATAAAGAGTCCCATTTGCAAATTTTATATCCTAATATAGAATCTTGTATCCTCAATGCTTAGCACAGTACATAGCATATAGAAAGTGTTTATTAATTGTTTATTGACTAATGGCTTTGTTGACACATTAGAATGCTAGTTCCTTGATGTTAGTTAGGAACTGTCTTTTTGCTTTATTTGCATTTGCAACACTAAGCACAGTGCCTGGCATGTGGCAAGTACATAATTTATGCTTGTTGTTGATTTTACTGAATATTTTCTGACCATGAATATCAGTTTTTTCACTGATTCTCTAAGCACAGCACCCTTGGACATTTTTTTCTCTTGATGCTCTCTTTAATTAAAACCTTATGTTTGCTGTATAAGGTATTTAGTAAGAATAAAAGGTCTAGCATTTAAGAATGCTTTCTTTTCCTAGCTAATTTGAACAAAGCAGATATAAAAATGATCTGTGAGCTTTGAGGACAAAGTGAAATGTTATTTGTTTGGTTGAATTGATGTTTTTGATGCCAAAGGTCCTTGCCACAAATTTGTCATGACCTACATACTTGACCTATATTGTATATATTTGGTGAATAAAGTTGTGCCAATTAGAAACATGAGTAAGAACAGTTTATCTATATTTAAGTGTGCAAGGGTATCTCTGGTGAAAATTTTGCTTCTTCAATACATTTTTACTTAGGCTTAAGTAAGTGAGAATCCAAGTATACTGAGGGATCAACTTGTTTTTTATTTTAAGAATTTCCACACATTTCATTGATGAGGGCAAAATGCAGACAAGAATACTGCAATTCTTACAGAGAGACTATTTTATGGAGATTGGGGATGAACCCTCTGGGAAGCAGAGTTGTACCTTCTCTCAGTATCACTCTGCCTGGCTAGATTGTCTGTCCTCTGCATGTCTCAACACTCCCCTACTCTACAGATGAATTTATTCCAGTATCTAGAATTCCTAATTGTACTTCTGGCTTTCATGTAAGTAAGTTATCTTAGATTTATTTGAAAATCTTTGAATCACCAAGACAAACTCAAGAACTGTATGAACACAATTACAAAATACTTCTCACACAAAGTCAGATCTAAACAATTGAAAAAAATATCAGTTGCTTGTGAATAGATTGAGCTAATATAATAAAAATGACAATTCTGCCTAAATTGGTCTACTTATTCAGTGTCATACTGAATCAAACTGACAAAAAATTATTTTGTAGAGCTAGAAAAAATAATTTAAAAATTCATGTGAAAGAAAAATCAAGAATATCAAAGGAATTAATGAAAAAAATACAAAGGCTTAGCAGTACCAAACCTAAAACTATATTATAAAGAAGCAGTCATAAAAACCATTTGGTACTCACTAAGAAATAGAGTGGCAGATCAGTGGAATAGATTAGATACACATGACACAATAATCAAGGCCCATAGTAATCTAATATTTGATAAACTCCCAGACTCCAGCTTTTGGAATAAGAACTTATTATTTCACAAAAATTCCTGGGAAAACTGGAAACTATTATGTCAGAAACTTGGTATAGACCTACACCTCATATCCCATAACCAGAATAAGGTCAAAATGGGTACCTAATTTGGGCATAATGGATGATACCATAAACAAATTAGGAGAGCAAGGGATAATTTACCTATCAGAACTTTGGAGAAGGAAGGAATTTATGATCAAAGAAGTACAGAACATTATGAAAGGCAAAATGGACAACTTTGATTACATTAAATTAAGAAGGTTTTACACAAACAGAGCCAAGATTAAAAGGGAAGTACAAAGCTGAGAAAAAATCTTTTACAGCCATTGTTTCTGATAAAGATCTGATTTCTGAAATAAAGAATTGTGTCAAATTTATAAGAATACACGTCATTCCCCAATTGGTAAATCAAATGATATGAATAGACAATTTTCAAATGACAAAATTAAGGTCATCTGTGATCATGTGAAAAAAATGCTATAAATCACTATTGATTAGAAAAAACAAATTAAAACAACTCTGAAGTACTACCTTATACCTCTTAGTTTGGCTAAGAGGACAGGAAAAAGGTAATGATAAATGTTCAAGAGGATGTGGGAAAACTGGGACACTAATACATTGTTGGTGGAGTTGTCAAATGATCCAATCATTCTGGAGAGCAATTTGGAACTATGTTCAAAGGGCTATCAAACTCTGCATACCCTTTGACCCAGCAATGCCACTATTGGGTCTGTATCCCAAGGAAATCATAAAGAAGAGAAAAGGACTTATATGTGCAAAAATGTTTGTAGCAGCAAAGAATTGGAAAATGAATAGATGCCATCAATTGGGGAATAGTTGAATAAGTTGTAGTATATGAAAATAATAGAATATTATTGTTCAATAAAAATTATGAACAAGCTGATTTTAGAAAAGCCTGGAAAGATTTACATGAACTGATGCTGAGTGAAACAAGTAGAACCTGGAACACATTGTATACAATAATAGCAAGAATTGGTTCTTGTCAGAGGTTCAGTGATCCAAAGCAATCCCAATAGATGCCATCTACATCCAGAAAAAACTATGGAAATTGAATGCAAATCAACACATGCTATGTTCACTTCTTTTTTCTGTTTTTTTCTCTCCCATGGTTTTTCCCTTTTGTTATGATTTTTCTCTTCCAACATGATTCATAAAGCAATGTGCATTAGAAACAAACAAAAAAACCCCAACAAAGATGACTGAGATAAGTAAAAATCCTTTTTCAAAGAGTAAGAAATAGTCCTGTTTTTACTTTGTTCTGCATTCTACTTTGTTCCATTATTATGAATTATACTTTAAAAATGATATTTAAAAGTTGCACAAATTACTAACTTGTCTTATCTATAAAGCAATTATAGAAGAAATCAACATAAAGATGGAGGCTAGGATGAGAATAAGTGGGGTTATTTTTCAATGAAATATGTTACATTAAATCAACGATAACTTTGAAATATTGATTCCTTTTTATTAAGTGATGAGGTAGTCAGTCAATAAACATTTTACCTTTTATTGTACTTAATACATGGCTGGCATGGTGCTAATCACTAGGAATAAAAAAGGAAGATTAAAAAATTAGTTCCTGCCTTCAAGGAATTCACAGTTTAATGGAGGAGACAGCATACAAACAATTATGTATGGCAAGCTGGATAAAGCTTGCCATACATAATTGTTTGCATGCTATCTCCTAGATCTCCTAGATATCCTAGATAAAGGATAAATAGCAAATAATCAACTGAGGGATGGCATTAGAAATAAGAGGTATCAGGAAAGGCTTACTGTAGAAAGTGGGATTTTAGCTGGGACATAAGGAAGTCAGGAAAGTCAGGAGAAAGAGGAGGGAGAAAATTCCAGGTATGAACAACAGCCAATGAAAATACTCAGAGTATTTTCAAAGAATGGCAAGGAAGCTAGTGTTGCTGAATCAAAGCATATGGGAATAGGAGAGGTATTGTATAAGCTTGGAAAGGGAAAAGGGGACCAGGTTATGAAAGGTTTTAAAAAACCAAAAAGAGGGTATTATATTTGACTCTGGAGGTAATAGGAAGTCACTGGAATTTATTGAGTGTATGTATGTGTGGGTTTGACATGATCAGACATGTTTTAGAAAGATCAATTTGACAACTAAGTGCAGAAAGGACTACAGTGGGAAGAGATTTGAGGCAGGTGGACCCACCATCAGGATATTAGAATGATGTAGGCTGGAGGTGATGAAGTCCTGGATCAGAGTGGAGGGCAATGTCAGAGGCATATTCAAGTGAGGTTCTAAAGGTAGAAATCAAAGGACTTGACATCTGATTGGTTATGGGAAGTGAAAGATGATGAGGACACCTATATTGTGTGACTGAGAAGATAGTGATACACTTGACAGTAATAGAGAAGTTAAGAAGGGAAAGTTTGGGGGAAATGAAAATAAGTTCAGTATTAAACATGTTAAAATTTGATATGTCTATGAGATATTTTGTTTGAGATATAGACTAAGCATCTGGAGATAAAAGACTGGAAGTCAGCAGAGAGGTTAGAGCTAGGCAAGCAGACTCGAGAATCATGTATATAGAGATGATACTTGGAGAGTGATGAGATCTTCAAGTGAAATTGTATGGAGGGAGAAGAGAAAAAGAGTCAAGATGGAGCCTTGAGGGATTCCTCTTGTTAGTAGCAGTGACTTGGATGAAGATCCAGCAAAGGAGACTGAATAGGAGGAGAACCAGAAAAGAACAGTGATAGAACATTTAGAGAAAAGAGATTATCAAGGAGATGAGGGTGATTGAAAGTATCAAAGGCTGCAGAGATGTCAAGAAGATTAATGATTGAGAAAGGCCATCAGATAGGACATTTAAGACATCATTAGTAACTTTAGAGAGAGTGATTTCAGTTGAACCATGACGTTAGAAGACAGATTGTAAAGAATTAAGAAGAAAAGGAGGAAAAGAGTGGAGGTAACAATTATGATACCCTTCTTTAGGAGTTTAGTCACAAAAGAAAGGAAAAACGATAGAAGAGATAGGTGGATCAAGTGAAGATTTTCTGAGGAAGAGGGAGGTATATTTATTTATTTTTTAAATTAAAGCTTTTTATTTTCAAAATATATACATGGAGGGGCAGCTAGGTGGAGCAGTGGATAGAGCACCAGCCCTGAAGTCAGGAGGACCTGAGTTCATAATTCAGACACTTAAGACTTCCTAGCTGTGTGACTCTGGGCAAATCACTTAACCTCAATTGCCTCAGCAAAACAAACAACCTCCCCCAAATATATACATGGATAACTTTTGATATTCATCCCTACAAAACCCTGTGTTCTATTTTTTCCCCCTCCCTTTCCCTACCCTTCCCCCAGTCAGCAAGTGATCCAATATATATTGAACATGTGCAATTCCTGTATACATATTTCCACAAATATCATGCTGCTACAGAAAAATCAGATCAAAAAGGGAAAAAAATGAGAAAGAAAACAAAATGCAAGCAAACAACAATAAAAAGTAAACATACTATGTTGTGATCCACATTCAGTTCCATCTTTCTGGGTGCAGATGGCTTTCTTCATCACAAGACCATTGGAAACTGATCTGAATCACCTCACTATTGCCAAGATCCATATCCATCAGAATTGATCATCATATAATCTTGTTGTTGCTGTATATAATGATCTCCTGGTTCTGCTCATTTCACTTAGCATCAGTTCATGTAAATCTCTCTAGACCTCTCTGAAATCATCTTGTTGATTATTTCTTAAAGAATAATAATATTCCCTAACATTCATATACCATAACTTGTTCAGCCATTCTCCAACTGATGGGCAGTCACTCAGTTTCCAGGTTTTTGCCACTACAAAAACAGTTGCCACAAATATTTTTGCCTATGTGGGTCCCTTTCCCTCCTTTATGATTTCTTTAGGATAAAAGCCTAGTAGAAACACTGCAGGATCAAAGAATATGCACAGTTTGAGAGCCCTTTGGGCATAGTTCCAAATTGCTCTCCAGAATGGTTCAATCAGTTCACAACTCCACTAACAATGTATTAGTGTCCCAGTTTTCCCACATACTCTCCAACATTTGTCATTATCTTTTCCTGTCATTTTAGCCAATTTGAGAGGTGTGTAGTAGTACCCCAGAGTTGTCCTAATTTGCATTTTTCTGATCAATAATGATTTAGAGTACCTTTTCATATGACTAGAAATGGATTTAATTTCTTCATCTGAAAATTGCCTGTACATAGGAGAGTGGCTTGAATTCTTATAAAATTGAGTCAGTTCTCTATGTATTTTAGAAATGAGGTCTTTATCATAACCCTTGAATGTAAAATTTTTTCCCAGTTTCTTGCTCCCCTTTTAATTTTGTCTGCATTAGTTTTGTTTGTACAAAAACTTTTTAACTTAATATAATAAAAATTATCCATTTTGCATTCAATAATGTACTTGTTTTTCTTTGGCCACAAATTCCTTCTATCTCCACAGATCTGAGAGGTAAACTATTCTTTGTTCTTTTAATTTGCTTATAATATCACTCTTTATGTTTTAATCATGAACCCATTTTGATCTTATCTTGGTATAGGGTGTTAGGTGTGGGTCAATACCTAGCTTCTGCCATACTAATTTCCAATTTTCCCAGCACTTTTTGTCAAATAGTGAGTTCTTATCCCAAAAGCTGGGGTCCTTGGGTTTGTCAAACACTAGATTACTATAGTCACTGCCTATTTTGTCCTGTAAACCTAACCTATTCCACTGATCAACTACTTTTTTCCTTAGCCAGTACCAAATGGTTTTAATGATCACTGCTTTATAATATAGGTTTGGGTCTGGTACAGGAAGGTATCCTTCATTTGCATTTTGTTTCATTAATTCTTCTGAAATCTTGACCTTTTGTTCTTCAAGATGAATTTTGTCATTATTTTTTCTAGCTCTGTGAAGTGATTTCTTGGGAGTTTGATTGGTATTGCACTGAATAAGTAAGTTAATTTAGGTAGTATTATCATTTTTGTTATATTAGCTCAGCCTACCTATGAGCACTTGATATTTTTCCAAGAGAATAGATCCATCTTTATTTGTGTGGAAAGTGTTTTGTAATTGTGTTCATATAGTTCTTGACTTTGCTTTGGCAGGTAGACTCACAAATATTTTATATTATTTTAAATGGAATTTCTCTTTGTATCTCTTGCTGCTGGACTTTGTTGGTGATATATAAAAATGCTGATGATTAATGTAGATTTATTTTGTATCCTGCATCTTTGCTTAAGTTGTGAATTGTTTCTAGTAGTTTTTAGTTGATTCTCTCAAGTTCTCTAAGTATACTATCATATCATCTGCAAAGAGTGATAATTTTTGTTTCTTCCTTACCTATTCTAATTCCTTTAATCTCTTTTTCTTCTCTTATTGCCAAAATTTCTAATACAATGTAGAATAGTAATGATGATAGTGGGCAAGCTTGTTTCACCCCTGATCTTATTGGGAATGGTTCTAGTTTATCCCCATTATATCTAATGCTTGCTGATGATTTTAAATAGATGCTATTGATCATTTTAAGGAAACTCCATTTATTCCTACACTCTCTAATGTTTAATAGGAATGGGTATTGGATTTTATCAAATATTTTCTCTCCATCAATTGAGATAATCATTTGATTTTTGTTAGTTTGGTTATTGACATAGTCAATTATACTAATGATTTTCCTAATATTGAACCAGCCCTGCATTCTTGGTATAAATCCTACTTGGTCATGGTATATTACTCTGGAGATGACTTTCTGTAATCTCTTTGCTAATATTTTATTTAAGATTCTTGCATCAATTAAGGAAATTGGTCTATAATTTTCTTTCTCTGTTTTCACCCTACCTGATTTAAGTATCAGCACCATGGCTGTGTCATAAAAAGAATTTGGTAGTAGTCCTTCTTTCCCTATTTTGGGGAGGCATATTTATAAGCAGTAGGTAAGGTATCTTGGTATAGGGTGTTAGGTGTGGGTCAATACCTAGCTTCTGCCATACTAATTTCCAATTTTCCCAGCACTTTTTGTCAAATAGTGAGTTCTTATCCCAAAAGCTGGGGTCCTTGGGTTTGTCAAACACTAGATGTCAAACCTAGACAGGAAATAATTAAAATTTTATGAGAGAGTAGAGATGATAAAGATTGTAATGGGATAATGTTTGCTTGCAGAGGAATTTGCGTTACCAAGGATAAGAGCTATCTCTTCAAGTGAAACAGGGTTGAAGGGTAGATGGTTTCAGAATTTGTCTGAGTGATGTGAGATGAGAAGGAGGGAAGAAGAGTGAGCTCTCAGTTAATGACCCTAACATTTTAATGAAATATGAAGCAAGATGGGGCAACTAGGTGACTCTACATTGCATAGAGTGCTGGGCCTGGAGTCAGGAAGACTTATCTTCCTGAGTCCAAATCTGGCCTCAGACACTTACTAGCTGTGTGATTTTGGGCAAATCAAGTCAATTAACCTTTTTCCCACAGTTTCCTCATCTATAAAATGAGCCAGAGAAGGAAATGGTAAAACACTCCAATACCTCTGCCAAGAAAATTCTGAATGTGATCATGAAGATTTGGACATGACTGAAAAATGATTGACTGAATGAAGAAACAGAAATTTTCTTTTTATTTATTTATTTTATTTGCATAACATATGTGTGGGTAATTCTTCAACAATAACCCTTACATAGCTTTCTGTTACAAATTTTTCCCCCAACTCCCCGCCCCTCCCCTAGATGGCAGGATATCCACTACATGTTAATTATGTTAAAATATTGGCAAATTAAATATATGTATACATATTTCCAAACTTGTCATTGTTGTGCAAGAAAAATCTTATCTACACAAAAAATATATCAGATAAAGGAAACACAATGTAAGCAAACATCAGTCAAGGAGTATGAGAATGTTATGTTGTGGTCCACATTTCACATCCCTCTCTCTGGGTGTATATGGCTTTCGTCAGTGAACAATTGGAGGTGGTTTGAAACATTTCATTGTTGAAGAGAGCCATCTCCATCAGAATTGATCATCATATAGTACTGTTGTTGCCGTGTATAATGATCTCCTGGTTCTGCTCATTTCACTCAGCATCAGTTCATGCAAGTCTCTCCAAGCCTCTCTGAAATCATCTTTCTGGTCATTTCTTACAGAACAATAATATTCCATAATATTCATATACCATAATTTATTCAGCCATTCTCCAATTGAAGGGCATCTATTCAATTTCCAGTTTCTAGCCACTACAAAAAGGGCTGCCACAAACATTCTTGCACATGTGGGGCCCTTTCCTTCCTTTATGATTTCTTTGGGATATAAGCCCAATAGAAATGCTGCTGGGTCAAAGGGTATGCACAGTTTGATAACTTTTTGAGCATAGCTCCAAATTGTTCTCCAGAATGGCTGTATCCGATCACAGCTCCACCAACAATGCATCAGTGTCCCAGCCCTCCCACATCCTCTCCAACATTCATCATTAACTTTTCCTGTCATTTTAGCCAATCTGACAGGTGTGAAGTGGTACCTCAGGGTTGTCTTGATTTGCATTTCTCTGATCAATAGTGATTTGGAGCACCTTTTCATATGACTATAAATAGTTTTAATTTCATCCTCTGAAAATTGTCTGTTCATATCCTTTGACCATTTATTGATTGGAGAATGGCTTGAATTCTTATATATATGAGACAATTCTCTATATATTTTAGAGATGAGACCTTTATCAGAACCCTTAAATGTAAAGATGATTTCCCAATTTATTGCTTCCCTCCTAATCTTGTCTGCATTGATTTTGTTTGTACAAAAACTTTTTAACTTAATATAGTCAAAGTTATCTATCTGGATTTCAATTAAGAGTTCCAGTTCTTCTTTGGACATAAATTTATTCCATCTCCATAGGTCTGAGAGGTAAACTATATTACATTCCTCTAATTTACTTATAGTATCACTCTTTATATCCAGATCATGAACCCATTTAGATCTTGGTATGTGGTGTTAGATGTGGGTCAAGCCCTAATTTTTTCCACACTAGTTTCCAGTTTTCCCAGCAGTTTTTGTCAAATAGTGAATACTTATCCCAAAAGCTGGGGTCTTTGGGTTTATCAAAGACTAAATTGCTATAGTTATTGCCTAGTTTGTCTTGTGATTCTATCCTATTCCACTGATCGACTACTCTAAGAAACAGAAATTTTCAACTGAGAAAGTTGAGATAAGGGGAGACAAGGAGGACTTGAGGAAGATTGAAAATGTTTGAGAAAGCTGCTCTCATGAATAGGATAATAAATTTATTAGGGAGGTGTAAATGCATTGCTCTTTTGAAAGATTAAGATTATATAACATAAACTTGTAGGAGACCTTGTTTATGTGATTTAAAAATTTTTCTTCAGCTGTGTTCAGCTATATGTGAATAGCAAAGAAGGTGGTGAGTGGTTGGTAGAGTAATTCAAGGCTGGAATATTGAAGAGCAAGATCTTTTTTAGGATAAAGAGGTAAAAGACTTGAGAGAAGAAGACATTGTACAATTGAACTGGTTGACCAAGGGGCAAAGAAGAGAAGAAAGTATATAGTCAGTACAGGGGTGATGGCCTCAGAAAGAATTGAAGGGTGTTGAAGGTCATGATGAGGTTTTAGGACAGGTTTTAGAGTTGTAAGCAGAGATAGGATAACAACAAATTATGATCAGATAAAGGAATTTCAGAATTCATGAACATGTGTGAATCATACTTGTGACTAAATCAAGAGTTTGGTCATCTGTGTGTCTAGTGTGGTGGGGTCGAGGAGTAGGTCATTAAAAATGAGCAAGTCAAGGAATTGGAAGGTAATGGTATTTGAGGGAGAATCAATATGTATGTTGAAGTCCTATAGTATGAGAACAGGTATTGGAGAGAGGTGAATGATGATGAACTAAATACTGACCTCATTGAGGAAGGAAGGAGAGTATCCTGGTACTCAGTAAAAATCAGCTATTAGAATCTTAATTGGTTAATAAGTGAACCAAAAATAGGAAAGGTTATTGAATGATAGTGTTAGAAGGAGAACCAAAAATGATATTAGGGAGCAAAAGGGTAATCCAATCTTCCTACAATGACCAATGAAAGTATATCTGGTGTTGGAAAGGGTAACCAGGGAAGCTGTATCATCAGAAGGATTTCATTGAGTGCAAGAAAATGGAGAGAGTAAGGAAATGGAGAAATCTAGTTTGTTACCTGTGGAGCAGGAATTCTAGCACAGGGTTGGGTAATTTTAATTTGGGGAGGCAAGGTTGAATTGAGGGAGATGGGAATAAGGGAAAAGAGAACAGGTTAAACAATGGAACAAAGTGACAAAGTGAGAGCATGTTAATCATTGAAGGATAAATTCAAATCAGTTATCATTATCTTCTTACTTGTCCTCTAGCTAGTGTAGTTGTCCCAGAGTATTGGTTTGGCCATTAGTATGTAGCTGGAAAGGTGGTAATAGAGGGGCAATTAAGTGACACAGTGGATAGTGCACAGGCCCTGGAATCAGGAAGGCCTGAGTTCAAATCCAGACTCAGATAACTCTCCCTCCAAAAAAAGAAAGAAAAGGATGTGATAATGAGGACTCTATCCAGAGAGGGGCAAAACAAGCCTTGTGGGGCAATAGGTGACTAGATAGGGTGCCTGGAGTGTGACTGTGGTTTGGTAAATGTTCAACAATTGATTTTCCCTCCAAAAAACTATGCAACATACATTTTAAAGTTTAATCTGAATTATTAATGTTTTCTTCATCACTTTCTTGCCTAAACCACAAACAGAATAATAGAGTCCTGATTTGAAGCATTTGCCAATATCTGAGATGTAAATGCTCTCACTGAAAATCTAAAGTTAACAATTGGCTCACGAGACTGAATTCAAGTTGACTCTTGCTGGAGTTTCATAGAGACTTGAAGTTAAGGAAGACCCTGTGGAGGTGTAAATGACTAGAGAGGGGCCTGCTTGGAAGATATTGGAGGTTTACAGGCAAGGTAGGTAGGCCCTCTGGAACTGCAGGTGGCAGGAGATGATGCTGGTAATCATGAGCCATGCCAGTTCTCTAACTGAATGCTGCCTTGGCTCACAAATCTGTTTTGAACTATTTGATCATTTAATCAAAACTAGCGAGCAGAATTTATAGAGCAAATAACGATAGGCTTGTTGTGTTGGGTGAGAAAGAACAATAGCTTGGCCAGGGGATTGCTTTCCTTACAAGAACAGACAACATAGTATTAAAGCTAACTAGGAGTCAGTTCGTGATATTTCCATTTCCCCATCTCACACAATGGGGATGCTGCTAAATTGCCCAATACTTTGGGAATCACTTAAAATTGACACACTCTCTTACATCAACTTATATAGTTTTTTTGGTTAAAGAGAACCGTGTTCTTGAGTCTCAGTTCCTCTGTTTTATATAATGTATAATGCCCTGCTGATATTGTAATGCCCCTTGCTACTAGGTAAAAGAAAAATAAATCACATAGACATCAACTGAGGTACAGCTTCAGGGCTGAGGTCAGACACTACTTGTACAGAAGAGTTTGAAAACCTTCCCAATGAGCTCCTATATCTCATATGACCTACAAATAAACAACTAGATGTGGATAACTTTTTTCCCCCTTAACTAACAATCCTGGCATCTCTTATTGAAACAAACCTAAGCATGTCTGAGGACTCAGGAAACTCCATGTTTAACAAGAGAAATAGAGATTACAACCTCTCTAAGTCCCTGGATGGAATGTCTCTGGGCTTGCTTATTGGAGAAAAAAAAATTTGCTTTTTTTTTTTTACTTGTCTGTTCACTTTTAATTTGCTTCTCCAATTAAACTCTTTTTCCACTAAATTTAAAGGCATCAGACTTTACTAAGTAGGTTGCAGTTGCTGCAGAATGATTTATTTTCGATGCCAAGCAGTAGTTACTGACCCAAGCATGCTAACTCCCAAATGGGATGTTACATTCTCATTATAGGGGAAATAGAATTAAAGTCCTGAAACATCCACATGCTTGCAAACACTTAGGATCAGAAGTGTTAAACATGAAGCTATAGAAGAAAAAAAAGTGACTCTCAAAATTTCCTACCCTATTCTCAGAAAAAAGAAAACAATCTTTTGCCTGTTAAATTTCCAATCCAAGCTTTCCTTTTTAAGCAAATTGTTGTCTTTTGGCTTACTGAGCACATCACTTTATCTAATGGTATGAGGTTTTGGAAAATCATGTGGTCTTTCATTATCTTGGCAGGAAAAAGAGAGAGCAAGACTGTTGCAAATCATTATAAATGGCTTCAAAAAAATTTTTTTTTTCAAAAGAAAGAAATGCAGTTTTGACATTGGTCCTGTCTGGCTTGTCCCTTTGCTTTCCTGTCTGGCAAAAAGACGCTTCACCTCTCTATTGTGTTTGTGAATAGCGGGGGTTTAAAATTTACCAAGCAGGGGTACGCAGTCCTTCCAATCCTTTTCTATTCATTACTTCAATTAATAATTAGTTGTCTGGAAAAAAAAAAGAGCCAATCTGTTTCAGTGAGGGGGAGTTCCATTAAAAGAATCATGAGCCAAGCCAATTAGCATCTTGGTTCTGGCTGCCTTGGGAATTTAATTTAGTTACTCGGCTGATTTAAGGTATCCAAATATTGTTGTCTTGTGAAGGGGAAAGTAATGTTTGTTAAATGAGAGAAGTCCCTCTGGGCCCATATGCTGTTGATATTTCTGCGTTGTTCTGGGCTGCAATGGGTAATAAGGCCAGGCTGCTTTTGTTTCGCCCACATGTCATCTGTATTCTCATGACAGGATAGAGCAGCTGGCTTCAGGCTGCCCAAACCTTTGCCACCCGTGGTGGGCGTAACTGCTTCCCCTTAAGTAGTTGCACACTTGAACAAGTACATTGTTTGCCCAGAAAGCATTTCAACTGCCCATTACCAGTCATCCTTAGCACAAAAAGATGTGGGATCACTGTGTGGACAACCTGTCTGTACAGCATATTGTTTGGGGGGCAATTAATCTGCAAATTGGCAGTTTGCAAATTGTCCCATGCATGAATTAGCTACATTGCTCTGAAAGGACTGTGGGACCCAGAGAGATGGGGCCAGAGGAGATCAGAGAAGGAAGTCACATGAATAAATGGGACAATTTAATATGTGAATTTTGAAGAAATCCTAGAAGCACAATTTTAGGTCAAGAATGTGAGAAGTCATTTTGTCCGTCCCTTCCATCTTCAGTCAGTCTCATTTAAATCATCTGAGTTTGATGAGATTTTATCCTTTTTCTGAAGAAAATTCCATAGTCAGTCATTCATTCCATCTTTAACAACTGTTGCTTAGGACATTCTCACTTAAATCTAATGAAAGCCTTTCATATAGTTAAAACCTGCTTCCTCTGATTTGTTCCCTTGAGGTGATTAAGAACAGCTGATGAATCATTCTCTGTTCAAGAGTCTTCTTTAGTTTAAAGACACTGATTAAATCAGGCTACAGCATTCTCTTCTTCAGGACAAATAGTCCATAATTTTTTTTTTTTTTTTTTTTGGCTTTAGTAGGGCAACTTAGTTTTGATGCACCCTAGCTTGCTTTTAGTACAGGTTGGTTGGATATTGGTCAAGTTGTTCTCTGTTTCATTATTTCTGTGATGATAGTTTGAGTGAAAGGTCATGGAGATACTGTTATTTCCTCTGCAGTTTTAATTACCTTTCTTTGGAACATTAAGACAACCAAATAGTAAGCATGTCCCTGAAGAAATGAGAAACCCAAAGGGTGATATTATCTTTATTTGATCAATCAATAACTTCTAGCACTTGGTAGAAGTATTTTATGATGAGAAAAAAATGTATAATAAACTAAGAACAAAATCCCAGTTGTCTAAAAACTCATTTAAAGCATTTGGGAAAAATTTGTCTGGGATAATTCATCAGTGAATAGATTTTGCATGAACTGTGACAACTTCTATCTTTCAGGGCAGACAGAATACATGTGTTTCTGATTATATTCCATGAAAAAGGTTGCCAATCCCATTTCCCCAACTTTAAATAACAATGATAGTATGTCAGAGAGATATTAGATTCTATTTACAATTAGACATGTAGTCTGCACTATAGCATTATTGAAATCTCCTAGAAACAGTGCTTGGACAAACTTTCACTGAGATTGAAACATAATGTTGTGGATTTAGATCCAAAGAACCTGGGTGTGAAATCCTAGCTCTGCTGCTTACTTGCTATGCAAATTATTTCACTTTTTCTGGGGGGTCACAGTTTTCTCAACCATAAATTAAATGATTTCTAAGGTCCTTTTGACTTCTAAATTTATGTTCCTAATGAAATAAAATAAAATCAATAAATCAATCATTTATTAAGCATCTACTATATGTCAAATGCTATGTCAAGCTTTGGTAATACAAAGAATGCAAAAAACCAAAACAAAAATCCAGAACAGTCCCTGTCCTTATGGAATTGATGATCTAATGGATAAAGTGAAAAGGTGAGTACATTTGTTAGTTTTCCTCTGTCCTTTTTTGTCATCTGCTGAGAAACTGAATTCTTGACTTTAGTTACTGACTTCCCTGCATTCCGGTAATCATATCAACACTTCCATTGTTTTTGGAATTTTATTGTCTGGTTGATCCTATTGGGGATTTTCTTGGCAAGTTACAAGAGTGGTTTGTCATTTCCTTCTCCAGCTCGTTTTACAGAAGAGGAAACTGAGATAAAGGTTAAGTGACTTGCCTAGGGTCATAACCTTTAATAAGCTGGATTTGAACTCATAAAAATGAGTCTTCCTGATTCCAGATCTGACTCTATGAGGACAGGGATTGTTCACTTACAATTCATCCCCAATGTAGCATAGTACTTGTCACAAAGTAAACACTTAATAAAATGTATTTCATTTTCTCTCTCTCTCTCTCTCTCTCTCTCTCTCTCTTTCTCTCTCTCTCTCTCTCTCTCTCTCTCTCTCTCTCTCTCTCTCTCTCTCTCTCTCTTTTGGGTCATAAGGATAAAAGGAATGAGGAAATGTGACTGACTCAGAGAAACCATTCCTATTCTTTGCAAGAACAATGAAAAAGCTTATGGCATTGTAATGCAAGTTGTTTAGAATATATGCAAATGTTTCCAGCCTGCCTCACATGAATGACTGCAGGATAAGGGTAGAATCTTGGTTAAAAGGAGAGATATCTTTTGGCTTCTTTTCTTCCTTCAAATCTCCAGTGTTCAGAGAAGTATTCGGTTTGTAGATTTCCTATGAGATAAAGAGGGGATGTTCTTTCACCCTTACCCAAAGCTGTTTCTACATGAAGTGTGGACTCTAGTAAGTAAGCTTATGCCTGGATCTCTGCTGCCTTTTCCATTTTATTTTTGCTTTCCTCATTAAGAGGTTGAATAGCATTCTTGAGATGGTTATGTTGTAAGTTTGTGAATTTAAGAGTTTTGGAGATCTTGAGTTTCATGAATAGGTCTTGACTGACAGTAAGGCAACTTTCTTCATTGGAGAAGATAAAACAATAAAAAGAATAGAAATCATTCCCAGTGCCTGGCTTGGGAATCGGCAGAACTCTAAAGGAGACAGTGCAGATTTAAGGTGAAATGTAAGATGGCTAATCAGTAGTCATGCAAACTGCTTTATCTTCCAATGAAGTTTAAGAATCAGCTTTCCAACAGATTGAAATGGTTGATTGTTGTCTTTCATTTTCAAAAAGGACCAAAATGACATCTCTGTGTAGGAGTCAAAGTGTGTCCAACTGTGGCTGATCAGACCAATACCAGCTTGGAAATGTCTACCACTGGTGAAATACAAATAGTCCACATGAACATTTGGAGTAGAGATGTCTCTAAATTTGTCTATTTCATGTTTCTTTAGAGCTATTACAATTCTGCTTTGTTTAGATAGCATAGTACCTTCATTGGTACATACATATCATACTGGGTGATCCTCTACCAGTGTCTCCTATGTGACAAAATCAATTCCAAAGTTTTTTAGAGACCTTGAGAATATTCCTGTATTGCTTCTTCTGATCTTCATATCAGAGCTTGCCTTGTATAAGTTCTCTATGAAATCGTCTACCATGTTTTCCGTATATGGAAACATCAGTTAACAACAAATGGAGAAAATTTGAATGCTGTAGATAAGTTCACTTACCGTGGTAGTATACTTTCTAGGGCTGTACACATAGATGATGAGTTTGAAGCATACATTGCCAGAGCTAGCTCAGTATTTGGGAGACTCTGAAGGAAAGTGTGGGAGAGAAGTATCAGGCTGCTTACCAAACTGAAGGTCTCCAGTTCATTGTCCTATGCCTGTGAAATCTGAAGAGAATACCAGGACCATGCCAAAAAACTGAATTGCTTCCATTTGAATTGTCTTAGGAATATTCTGATAATTACTGAGCTACTTTCTCAAATTAAAATGCTAAACATTCAAACTCTACTGCAGAGAGTACAATTCCAGTGGACTTGTCACATTGTTCAAAGTCAAATGTTTGCTTGTAATTGTAGTAATAAGTTGTGGCTGAATCTTGTTTTAAAATGATCCTTTTAATATACACTGAGTCTTTTATGTATTTAGTTTTTTTTTTGTTAGCCAAAAAGCAATTTATTAAGTTATTATGTGCTAGGCCTTCCTGTTTAATTAAAGAAGAGTAAACCAGGAATCCCTCTGCCCTAAAATATGCATGTCTCTACTTGGGTTTGTTCACTAGAGGCAATCAGGAAATATTATTGCTTGGTTATCAGACTCCTATTTTAGTTTTCCTTCTATCTTTGTCCCATTTTCTCATGAGAGAGCAACATTTCCCCCACTCCCACTCCTACTTTCTACGCTCTGCTTTAGACATCTCTAAGGAGAATATGAGTGAACTCAGGTATATTATTCAGCACTCAGGAAGACCTGGGTTTGAATGCTATTTCAGACACTTATGTGCTTCAGGGCCTCATTGGCAAAATGAAGGGGTTGGACTTGATGACTTTTAATATCTCCTCTGTTCTGATTCTATGATAATATAATCCTACAAACAATGTTCATGGGAGTGTTTGTTTATACCATGCCAATGCAACAAATGGATGAATAAAGACTTTAATCACAGAGTATCAGATCTGAAAGGAATCTTAGAGATCAGAGAACCATACACCGAAACTTTAAGGGATTTAAGAATTCATCTATTTTATTTATTCAGTTTTACTGAAAGGTGGCTAGGTGTAGCAGTGCATAGAATGCCAGGCTTGGAGTCAGGAAGAACCCAAGAGTCCTGAGAATAGTGGCATTAACTAATGGCAATTAAAGAAGAGGCATTACTAGTGATTTGCTGTGGCACTCTCATAATCCCATAACTCACTTGACATTTTCTATATTTATGGTTTCCTCCATTAGAATTGTTTGAGAGCAAAGATAGTTTTACTTACCTATTTGTATCCCCAGTGTTTAGCTCAGAACTTTGCACCTAGCAAGCACTTAATAAATACTTCTTTCTTTCATATGCATTATAGATGATTATACAAGAAATTGTGAATCACTATTATGTGGATTGTGTTTTACTTTACTTTTTTAATTATACAATAAATTTATCATATAACTTTCAAAGCTATCCTACCTGTCTGTGATTCCTTTTGGTTTTCCTTTTGTTGTTTTCTCACCTTTTTTTTTTCAATCCCTATCCCTAACTTCCTTCTCTCTTTCTCCTTTCTTTTCTAATTGAAAACAAAAATCCTTGTAACAAATATACATAATTAAAATAGCAGAGTTTATTACAAATTTCTATCATTTCTACTAAATTGCAGGGAAAGTCATTAACTCCTAAAGATTCTTTGATTATGGCCCTCTGATGAATATTTTTAATTTTTAATTTTTGGCTTAGTTAGTAATTGTTAGTCTGTGACCCAAGTCACAGACTTGTGTACTTGTCAAGTGATAACTTTAGACCATCTTCCAGGTGGTTCAACACTTGCATTAATTTTTTTTCGTAACTTACTTAAATTTTTTTTTCTAAAGACTATAAGATTTTTGGAATAAAAGGTTCTTAATCATTTTGTGTATGTCCTGGACTCCTTTGGAAGTCTGGTGAAATCTGTGTACTTCTAATAATGTTTTTACATGCCTAAAATAAAATATAAAAGCTTACAAAAGAAATGTTATTTTCAGATTTTCAAATTATATAAATATTTTCAAAATATATAAAAAATCCCATTTTTTATTGAAATCTGTCTATAGATTTCATTGAGGGTTATGAACTCAAGATTGAGAATGTGTTAGCAAGGTATAGTAACACTTTTAGGTAGTTCATATCTCCAACCACCTTCTCCATAAGTCTTTGAACCGGTCCCTCTATATTTTTTTCTGTTTTGGCTCTTCCTGATTTAGGTATCAGCACCATATCTGTGTCATGAACCTTTGAAAAGTACCAGGTATTTCCAAGATTCTTTTCAAGCTTCCAAAGATTAAATACTCAAATTATTGTCCTGCTGGCCATATAAAGACTGTCTTTCTCTTGTTTTCCTCTTATATGGAAATCTTATATACTGCATGGTTCAATACTGAATACCACTGACTGCCTGGTAGACAATACAGGGCTTCTTGAACTTTTGATATGTCATAATGTTCAATTTTAGTTCTCTTGTCCAAAGTTGTATATTTTAAACAACCTGGGGCTTCCCAATTTTCTTTCTGACTACCAGTACAGACAAGACTTTATAATGATAATCTTGACTAATAGTTTCTTTAAATGAGTTTTGAGGTCTTACATCTCAAAGAAGGCAATCTTTGGTGATCACTGTCTAAAAGGCTGGAAGTCATTGAAGTGAATTCTATGCATTGCTTCAGTAGTATATTACACAATTCTAGAAGAGATTATTAAATATAGTGAAGAAAATATAGTGTTGGTCTGAAGAATCAATATGGTGGAATGGTACCAATTAGACCAATTTTAAAGCATGAGCAATATTTCTTATTTTCAATAAAAAATGTGGAGGCTTGTAAAGTTTACTTCTGGCCATGAACAACTGATGAATACATGGCCCTTAATGTGATGACCAAGAGGCTTCTAATTGGCTTTGGAGTTAGAAAGACTGATCCTGGAGCCAGAATTGAGTTTATATATAAAAGATGATTTACCCCTCCCCAGCCCCTTACTTTTTTTTCTTTTCTTCTCTCTTTCTTGACAACTTTCTGGTGAGAAAGAATAGCATTGAGTTTCTGGGTGAAGGGAAAGACCCTGGCCTCAGGTGCCTTTTCTCTCTCTGTCCCCATATATCACTGAATACATGGTACCCATTTCTTCCATGTTTATTCTTTCCTGATCTTAGGTGAGTAAACATTTGGAGAAAGAATGGCCTATATCAAGACTTCAAAAAATCAGGAGAGTCACCAGAGTCCTCTCAGAAAATGGAGTCAGAAGCAGAGGTATTGGAGTCCATAGCATCAGTATCTGAGCTTGATGAGGACTTAGCTAAGTAGTTAATTGATCTATCAAATGAGACATCTTGTAAGGAACTGTCCCAACTGATAGATGAGCAACTCATTTATTGACAATGACATAACCAGAAGCAAACTTTTTAAACTATCACATCATAATGTTGATAAAAATAACAAATAATATGTATATAGTTTTTATTATTAACATTATGATGTGGTAGTCAAAAAATTAATATCTTAAGCTCCTCTAAGAAAGACATAGCTTTCTTTAGTAAGAAAATGATAGTCCTGTGTACTCTGCCGTGTTCAATTAACATCTGGATGATTGTTTTCAGTTGTGTTACCATTTTGGAAGGACATTGATAAAGTGGAGAGAATCCAGAGGAGGACAACCAGGATGGTGGGGAACCTTGATTTGTGCCATATGGGACTTGTTGAAGGAACTGGGAATGTTTAGCCTAGAAGAGAAAAGACTCAGGGAGAAACATGATAACTGCCTTCAAGTATTTGTATAAACTGTATAAATACAATGAAGATATTTTTTTGTGGAAGAGCCATTAGATTTGTTTTGTTTTGCTCCAGGGTGCAGAATCAAGAACAACAAAGGGCAGAAATTCCAAAAGGACAAATTTAGATTTCATATAAGAAACAAACAAACAAAAAAAACATCCTGATAATAAAAACTATCTATCAGTGGAATGTGCTGCCTGAAAAAGTAGTGGGTATTTATCATTGGAGATCTTCAAGAAGAGGCCAAATGATCCCTTGTCATACATATTAAAGGATTCCTTTCTGGATAATAGTTGGACTAAAGACCTTTCTAACTATACAATTTTATGATTCTCAGAATTGATTTGGCTTGTAAAAGACACATTTGAAAACCTTGCTGTTCAATTGTAATCTAGAAATGGAAACAACAATAACAAAATTTCAACAGGCCCTTATGTCCTAGGGTATTCAAAAGTAGAAATCTCAGATTACTCTTTCCCTCCAAATATAGCACCGAGGGCTTCCCTCATACACTACCCCCAAGAAAGCTATACCAAGCTTAATGAAGTCTGGGTTTACTGCCTACTCAAAACTATAGCTCATGAGCCTCCAGCAGTGTTTTTATTTTTTACAAAGCACACACTAGTTCAAAACAAAGGATAATTATTAAAAAATAAAAACATTAAGTGACAAGATTCAACTCATACATGCATTGAGTTATTCCCCCTCAACTTAATAACCACAAAAGAGCATGAATTTGTTTTATACAGACCAAAAATATTGTGGTCAGGATGCATACATGGAAGGCATGAATATAGGAACATGTTTAATCCAGGGCATGTTTGCTGCAGGCTGTGGCAATCAGAATGTGCAGAGCTGCCATTTTCCTCTGACTTTTGTTGAAACTCTCTCATTCTATCCAAAGCATCATACTTCTCTCTGCTAGATTCCACATCTCCCACCTCCACCATATTGTTTCTGCTTGGTCAAAGTTACATTTCTACTTTCCATTGGGCATTTCTGGTAGTTTTAAAATTTCTGAACTGTTCTCTGCTACCATCTGCTGGTCTTTAGCTATTCTGTCTTCTTCAGCCATCTAGTGCTTTTTGCAATAGTTTTTAAGTCTCTCCTTACAAGGGAAGATTAAAATTCTTTTTGTGCATAGCCAAGATCTATGAGATACCACATGTAGATAGACATTAATCAAAAGCCAGGAGAAATTCCCTAAGGCAAAGTTTATTTTTTTGAGGTTAAAAAATTATTTAAACTCAGAGAAAATCCCTGAGTATCAATTTGTATCCCCAAATACCATTTGGGTAACTCTACTGAACAAAAATCTCAAGAGACCTGTGAGATGGGTCAGTGAGGCTCACCTTAGTTCCTTTATTGGCATAGAAAGGGAACTAGGGGCAAGAATAAAAGTATTATATGAAGCTTGTGTTACAATTTACCTCACTTTTGTGCCTTTATTATGCCTGTCTATTAGCATCAAATTGATTTTTTGGGGGTGCTGAATTATGGTCAACATAAACCTCACTAGTTTTCTATATTAGAAAAAAATGATTAAGGTAAACTAAAAAATTATTACTGTTTGATTTGTAGATTGAGAGTTCTTGTAGAAGTCGGAATAATTGAAGTCTCTTATTACTACTAATATTATGCCTCTATTCCAGGATGATTACTGTTTCCTGAATCTCTTGTTGATTTCTTCTTTCTATCTGGGGGATGAGGAAAGGGGAGTCTATAGTGTGCACTGAAGACCATCTTATTTCCCTTTCTGCCTCTCCTGATCTTTACCCTAATTCTTTCTACACATTTTCTGGTTCCTGAATTTCCTTGTTTGAGTATTTTTGTTGTTGATCTGTGTGAGGACATGCAGGGAAGGAACACACTCTACAATTGCGGCCTTATAGATCAACAGCTGTTTTGCAAGTTATAGTTTTAGAGGGTTGTGTCAGAGGCTTGGGAGATCAAATAACTTTCCTAGGTTCATGTAGCCAAGATTTGTCAAGCATAAAACTTGAACTCACAGAGGAGCTGACTCTATTTGCTATGTGTAGGTTGCCTCTCATTTGAAAGCAATTTTCTCAATATTAAGGGTTTCCCTTTTTCACTTTCTTTTCCCTTTCTCTAAAACATTTTGTCCAAGTGAGATATGTTCTATTAGAATTATATTCTGATCATCAGTCTCATCCATCAATGGTGCTGAGGTGGTCAAATTTGCCTCCTTGCATTAGGATCTCAAGTTTATCTTGCTTGCATCCAGATAGTACATTTCTACACAGATATCTAAGGCCATTGCCTTTAATTTCTATCTACTCTTCAAATTTTGCTTTTTTGCTTGCTTCTATATTCATGTGAAGCTATTACTAAGAATGGGGTACTTAGATTTTGGCCTTTGGTCTGAATAGCGAGGCTGTTTATCTGAGAGGGATTCCTTTTTAGATATAATTTTAAATATAAGAGAAGTTTGATTTTCCTCTTTAGGGGCCAAGTCATCACTGTAATCACTGGAAAATGCAGAAGTATCCTTAGTAACTAAATTCTATGCATGATGAAGGATTCCATTTAGCCACAGTTGTGGAACAAATGCTGAGAAAGGAATTCCAGCTATTTCAGCAGGAAAATGCAACAGTAAATGCATATGTAATAAGCAGATCAACAGCTCATTTCCTGTCAGATGATTCTACCCCTGCATTATGCCATTTTGTGTGTTTCCTCTTCCAAAATCCCTGTGTGTCAAATCAGATTGGGATTTTATTCCCTACCATTACCACTTTGGCATTAGGGAGGACTATGTTTCAAGGCATCAATTCACCAGAGTAAGGATTATGTTATCAGGGAAACTAAGTGAAGTTCTCAAGGTGGCTTTGATTGCTCCAGTAATCAGAAAATCATATATCTGTAAGAGGGGATTGAAGTCTTTAAAAATGAGGTGAAAATGCTTTTAAGGAGATTTTTTAAATGACAAAAATGCAATATTCTTAAAGCTACAGTTATTATATCTACCTGTTTTTCCCAGGTAAGCCTGCAGAGAGTTTATAAGGGCTGTTGCCTTTCAAATTAACAAGAAGGAATGTAATGAGATTTAAAGAGAAAAAAATTGCATTAAAAAGGAAAACAAGTTGGACTAGTGACTAGCAGAGCAGCCAAAAGGTAACTGACCGGTAATTAAAATTTTGGTTTTGGAGAGAACTACAATTTGGGCATACTTTGGTTAATTACACAAGTAAAACTGTTTTAGCTTCAATTTCTTTTCCATTTTAAGTGTTAGAGAAATTAAGTTAGAAGCAGTACACCTTTAATAGTAAACCTCCTATCATAATCTTCTTTAATACTTTGCTGGGCATTAGGAAGCATAATCTTTCCTGCCCAGGTTACTGGGGATGAACTTATAGACATTAAAGCCTTCTTTATGAGAATTAAGTATTTTCTCATTATGAAGAATATCTTTTCAATGAATGTCAAAGAATTTCCAAGTAAATACACATAGTACAATATGCATTTTCTCATATACAAGCAACTCGACCAAAGCAATATATCCACTTAAAATACATAAAGGACAATGCTAAGCCTTGAATTAATTAATGTTTAATTAATTTGTGAGAAGAAGCATGGCACAATTGGTCTTGGAGTTAAAAAAGACCTGGGTTTAAATTCTATTCTGACACACACTTCTATGTGACTACAAGCAAATCATGTCTTCTCTCTCCCCCTGGCAACTCTCTAAGGCCATAAGTTACAAATAAATAGCAATTTGGAATCTGTGGAAAATAATTCCCACATTGGGAATTCCTGGCATCAATTAAATCACAGGACCAGACCATTTAAAAATTAATTAGTAAGCTGGGACCCTTCTCACACCCCCATCAAGGCTTCTGAAATCTATGCATAAGTTTCAAGTACTTTTTAGATTACCATCTATTTAAATTTGTGGCTCACAAGCCCTAATCTGATGTTCTCTTTTTTATAAAAACCAAGTCATACCATACTAGTTCAAAGAAAAAAAAAATAAAATAGAATAGCATGGTTGTAACAAGAAATGAAAATGAGCAGCAAATATTTCCAACAATGGGTGGTTACATACCCAAACTCCAAGAGAGACTCTGGGTTAAATCCCCATTCCATTCCCTCCTCATTCACATCTCATCAGGGAAAAGGACATAGTTTAAAATCACAAGGTTGGGCTGCAAGCTGTACTGTATAATCATCTCTCATTCTTTTGAGATACAGACCACTTGGGTTGTTTGGTAAAGCTACCAGAATGATGATTTCAAATGAATAAAATAAAATAAAATGGGATGACAAAGGAAATTAATTATATCAAAATGAAGATGTATTTTTTCTCTTTCAAATTCATGGAACTCCTGAAATCTAACTATGGATCCCTTGTGAATCTTTGTATCTTATCATAAGAATCCCTGCAGTAGATAATTCTACTTACTTTCAGAACTGTTACCTCTGTACTGTTACCTCTCTACATGAGTTCTATACATTTATAGAATCCAAATGGGATGCTAGAATTTAGAAATGCTGTATTATGTTTGCACATTCTATCTCTTCCTGTGCTGCTAGTGATCCCATCTCAATGTAGCTTCAGTCTTCTAATTACTCTGCATCTATACATTATACTATCAAACTACCTCCATTACTATCATAAACGTTTCTGTTTCTGTAAGCAAATTCATATGACCATGCCTTTTATTCAACACTTCTTTATTGACAGATTTTTGGTTGAATTCATGTAGATGTTACCCGTGACTGGTCTTTTAGTTACATTCTTCGATTTTAGTAATTTCATGGGTTCCATTAAAGTCTCCATTATTGTTTACACTTTTAAGTCTAGTGATGTGTTTATTCTCAGTGTTTACTATTCTATGAGATTTTATGTTTTCTCAAAGTATTCTGGGTTTTTAACCCACTTATCATTTCATCTGAGAACATCTATTAATCATTTTCCTCATTTGTTTCCTTCGGAAACATATTTCCATAGGTTTCTTTGGGGAATGGGCCCCATATTTTCATTAATATTAAATCAGTTTTTGTTTGGATACCTTCTAAATCTATTGCCATTCCTTTTAATGTTCCTAAAGTGTGTTAAGATTAAAACTGTGTTAATTAATTGTGTTAATTGTTCTAAATGTATTTTTCCCATTGAACTTTGACTTTAGGATACCAATGAGTCTTCAGATATACAAATCACTGTTTTTTCCTTGATAATTTTGTGCTCAATGTGTTTTACTTAAAGAAGACTGTAGGTATGGATTTGGTTCTATTTGATTTTTAGTTTCAAACTCAAAGGTTTGAGATACTTTTCTTCCTCCCCTGGTATACATTAAAAATTTTACACTTACTGAGTCCAAATGACATTTTGATATTACTAGGGAAAGTTTTTATGAGATGAAGAAGTTTTTTAATCTGTTTTTCAGTGGAGCCATAAAACTTGATATCATGAAGCAATTAATATAATCTTTTGGTTGACTTTGAAGTCATACTTATTTTTATTCAGGAAAAGTAATACTGGATTTAGAGCTGGGCAGAACTATAACAATCTTAAAATTTTTCTCCCTAGAAAATGTCATATTTTATCTAAAAGGTTTTTTATATAATTTTTTTGATAGTGTGTTTTAAATAGAGAACAATTGTCTATGTTATCATTGCCATTGTGGTCATTATCATCATCATCATGATGTTGGAATATAAGCTTGTCTTCTGCAGGGCAACAAGTTGTCTTAAGGACAACTCTCCTGGCAGGCATTAAGATGAGGATGATAAGTATCTCATCCTGTTCCTACACAGTTTGGCTATCTGTTTTTGTTTGGACATATTCTAAATCTATTCACATTCCTTCTAATATTCCTAAAATGTATATTAAGATTAGAACTGTATTAATAAACTGTTCATGTTTTTAACATTTTTCATGTAGCTTGAAGAATGAATATTTGTTAGAGTGACATCTATTAACAATGTTGTTTAAAAAATTTTCTGGATCAATGTCGAGGCAATTTTGGGCAATAGTTTTTCGGTGATAATAGTTGAGTTCATTCATTCAATCAATATTTATTAAGTGCCTACTATGCTCCAGGCACTGCACTAAGCACAGAAGACATTATCCTAAGGGCTAGACAGCTCTACTGTTGATTTGTTGCATTTTTGTAAGACATCTTGAGAAACTTATGATGACAATTTAGTCCCAAATATTATAGACAGGTTATCCTTTAGAAATCTGAGATTACCAATCAAGTCACATTATATAAGGAAATGTGTAAATATTCTTAATGTATCTACTTCCCCCACTTTTATATACATTGTTTCTTTTAAATTATGAATTTCATCTCACCAGGGTGTTTATAAATTTATCTTAGTTAGAACTTCAGGGTTTCCTTACTTCTTGCCTATAGTTTAAGCATTTACATATGAGATGCTGGGTTTTATGATTGACTCCTTTCTTAGATTTTGTTTCATGTGAATTACTGGGCATCTAAAATCTATTCTTTCTCCTATTATAACTATGATGATATCCAATGATGCCTTTTACTTTTATCCATCCTTTTTTTTTAAATGGAAAAACTCTTTGTATTAGATTTCCAAGATGCCTAGAATATATCAGCTTTTGTGAAGCATTATCAGCGGGAAGGATGGAGCATTTTTCACTATATATGACTTCTTGAACATTGCAGCAATTTCTCTCTTCTGTGATGGGAAAAGATTAAAATACATCATATTTTTTTTTCTTCTCAGTCTAGTTCCTCAGGAAATAATCTCTCAGGGCATACCTGTGATGATGCTTAGATGAGCCTGATGAAAAGTCTATCATTCTATAACCCATAGTTCAGAAGATCCTATTTCTTTCAAGGACTCTGGGCTCCCATGGACTAGGTTTAGTCCCAGAGGATGACCTCAAAGGGACAGTTCTCTCTTTTTGGTTCCTTGCCTTGACACCAGAGTTTTATTCTAGGGAAAATATGAATAAAGCAAAGGTATAGCTCATGTCTAGGTTTTCCCAAAAGTAGATTACTGGTCTCCTCACTCATCCATAGCCATTCAATGTACCACAGTGATATCAGGTATGGGACAGCCATTATTTCTTAACAGCAACAGAAGATGAATAAGTTGCTTATGAACAAATAGAAAACCTCAAATAAACTACAAAGCCTATTAAACTTCACATAGAAGGAAAAACACTTTGATGTCTGACTACTGATACTCCCTATTCACCTTGGACCTATACTGTGTAAGCAACTTGAAGTGATAGTGCCGTTTGCAAAACACTTATCTATTATTCTGCCATGGCATGTCTTTAATCCTTCGGACGCAGAGTAATACTTTGTTGATATTTCTTTTCCTTCTTCAAGAAGCTGCTGAGGAAATATTTTCTCTCAGAGGCCAATTCCTGACTCTCAGGCTGCTTGATCTCTTAGGAACTAAGGATTACCTTAGATGTACCCATTAAGGAATGGATTGTCATTCATTATTAGGAACTCTAGTCTTTAATCTGTACTCAGGATTATAGAATCATAAAACTAGAATTGAAAAGAACTTGAGAGGCCTTTATTTCAACCCCTTAATTTTAGAGATGAGAAAATCAAGATTCACTTAAGTTGTTTCTTGCTCAAGGTCACACATATAGTTTCATAAGTAGGATTTAAACTCAAGCACTCTGATTCCAAAGTCAATATTCTTTCCATTGTACCACACTTCCACAGGAAGGATAATAGGAAGGCAAAAAGTAGCCAAGAATTCAATGTCTAATGCATTCCTTTCTCAGACCACATGGGAAGATATAGATGGTTGGTCATATACTTCTTTTTCAGGCCACTGTTTTCCATTCCTAGGGGTGGTGGATTAGATAGCACTCCCACTTCACCTCACCTCACATTGCATTTAAATTTGGAAGTCCACAGAAGACCACTGACATCTTAGTTAGTCTTTGCATATTAATGTGAAAAAGGAGGTTCTTCTGGAAAAAAAATCTATGTCCACTGATTTTCATTCACCAATTATTGGAGGCTAATTGATAATTACCAATTACCAATTAATTGGTAACTAATTAATAAAGTGATTCAAAGAATTACTAAAATTATAGCATTATCTTTCCTCCTAAACTCACTTCTTTTCTGAACTTCCCTATTTCTGTCCTTTGTTCTTCTTGAAAAGCCCATGCTATAGTCTGATTAACTTTGTGTTACTTCTTTCCTATACCTGAGCTGACATCTAATTCTACCTGTCCTTCAGCTCTTTTAATCATTGCTTCAGGAGACAAAACGTACAATGTCAAAAGTGTCAAAAGTAACAACATTTTTCTATTCATCTAGTTTGTAACCATTACTATCAATCTTGATGCCTCATTTTCATTTACCCTGGATATACTACAAATTGCCAAACCTTATCATTTCTATCCTGATGACATCTCTTGCATCTTTCCTCTTAATCATCACTCACTCTCACGTGGCCTAATTCAGGTCCTCTTTTTCCCTTTACTGGGTTATTGTAATAACCTCTTGAATGCATACAGTCAAAATGATTTTCCTAAAGTTCAGGTCATTACATGTTATTCCATGTATATAAATATTCATTCACATGCATGTATATACTCACACACATATATATATTATACCCTCTGTATATATATATATACATATTCATGGGATAGTATGTTTATTTAAAATATTTATACATACATTTGTATATATATATTCACATATGTGTGTATGTAAATACATTATATATGAAAATATATACACATATGTGCATGTGTGTATATCTATATTTATATAAAAATCCCCTCTATATAATTTTTAAGTGAAGGGACTATTTTGCTTTTATCTCCATCCAAAGAGCCTTTAACATTGCCTGGCACATAGCACATGCTTCTTAAATTGCTATGGATGGATTATATACCTTTCTTTGCTTTGTCCTACTGAGGTAGGTTGAGGAGGAAGCAGCAGCACAAGAAATGAGTCTTGGTTCTGTTTCTCAGGTTGTCTCTCTTGGTTTTTGGCTCCTGGAAATAATGATGGAAAGAGCTGAAGAGCAGTTGGAAATGGGTGTCAGCCAAGGTACCGGAAGGAAGTGATATAAGATGTAGATTAGATGATAGCATGGGTTTTTCAAGAAAGACAAAAGACAGAGAAGAGAAAAATGAAAGTAGTGGTAATAGAGCATTGGTATATTTTACCCCTTGATCACTTAGGATTAAGAGGTTAAGGCTTATCATACTCCATGAATGTTTCTTCAGATCTGATGTAAAGAGAAGCAAAAAGGACTCTCATCCTTTGAACTTTATGATGTTAGGATGATTACCAAAAAAAGAGCATTGGGAAACTCTATAGCAGGTTTTATGGTCCATATTTACTTCTCTTTCATTTTTGTGTTTGTGATAATTGGGAAGTCAGAATCTGATTGTGTAAATTGTGTTTTTTGAACTCCTGAGGTTTTTTTTTTTGTTTGTTTTTTTTTTTGAGGGGTAGTTTCCCTCCAACAAATAAGAAGTTAGAATTAGAACATTTGGACTGTTTGCCTTGAACTCTTGGGTTTTTGCTTGCTGGCATTCTAAAAAAAGTTTGGGCTACTTGGTTTGGAAGGAGCAGTTGTTTTATGAATTTGGTTTTATTCCTTTTTTTTCCCAATGTAATGAGTAAAGAACTGCATATAGCTATGCCATGCTTATATGACTGACTTTTTTGAAAAACAGCAGAAAAAATAAGTGGGTACAATTTTCTTGGTGTGTAGGGGCTGAGCCAAGAATTTAATAGGATAAATTCACACATACACTAAATCCCTAGACTAATGAGATGTGCTCTATACCGAAGGAGGGAAGATCTAATGAACAGAAGTAGCCAACTCTATGGTAGCCATAGTTTGGTATTACTCTAGAGTTTTCTCTTATGTTAGATGGAGTATGCAAATATTGGGTAGGTTCAGAGACTTAAGTTAGTAGTATCCTCTAATGATTTAACTCCGAAACATTGTCATTCAAAGACCTTATTAATCAAATGAGGTTTATTTTTTGATCATTTCTTCTTTCCACCTTTCAAAAATTATATATACATATATACATATATATGTGTGTGTGTGTATTGATATTTCACCAAATTCCCTCCCCCCTGAATCTAGAGAGGTATCCTTGTAACAAAGAATAAAGATGAAATTAAAAAAAAAGTCTCTAGTCCCCATATCTTCCAAGAAGGGAGGGAAGTACATTTTCTCATTCTTTCTTCTAGGTCAAGTTTGGTCACTGTAATTATAAAATATCCAGTTTCATTGTATTGATTTTTCCATTTACATTATTGTAATCATTGTGTATGTTGTTTTCCTGGACCTACTTACTATACTTTGCATCAATTCATATGTTTTCTCATGCTTCTCTAAATTTTTCATATTCATCATCTCTCACATTAAATTTATATTCCATTCATGTATCACATTTTGTTTTAGCCACAACTTTGTCTAGTTCTTTGTTGTTTGAATATTTTGTTGTATGTAGGATCTTTCATTTATTTTTGACCATCTTGGGATAGTACTTGTTTCACTCAGCAGAAGTGTTCCTGAGTCAAAGAATATGGATGTTTTAGAAAGGATTGTGTCCTCTCTATCTGTCCTATACCATCACTACCACCATTATTAATTTTGCAATATTCATGTGATTATAGATACTTTGCTAACTATTTTCACTCCTCTGCTACTCCTATTAATTATGTACTCCCTCACCCCCAGTTTGTAAATTATCCTTTCCATTTAATTATTTTCTTGCTTGGGTGTCTCCTTACTATTTTCTTTTTAAAATATATTTTAGATATATAATGATTCCTCTGAGGACTACTTTAGCTGCAAACTAAGTATTATGACATCCTGAACAATGAATGGGCCAAAGACCAAATCACTGATACAACTAATACTTATGAAAAAGAGAATGATAACAATGAGATGTCCACCCACTGCTCTCAAGCCACAGGAAGCACATCTTATCTTTGTATTCTTTGGTGTCTATCAGTCAATCATTTTTTTTTCTCTAGTTATTTAATATACATTTCTATACCTTCTTTCGTGGATCTCTATCTGACTAATGGTCAATTTGCCTTTACATTTTATCTTTATCTGCTTTTCTACTCTTATTTATTATCTCTATCTGCCCACTTATCTGTCTATCATCTGATTTCTTCCTATAAAAGGAGAGTTGCTGGGTAAGGAAAAGAAGATTTAATCTGGCACAATCAAGGTTCTGCCCCCACCTCCCATCTCTACAGGATGACAGGCAGCAGAGTTTTTGTAGGTCAATCCCAGGGTTATTTTGTAGATGGAAAAGGGTTTCCAATGTAGCTGCAAGCCCTTTTGTCTCAAGGACCTAATTCCTTTTTTCTTTTCTGGGGGATAAATTTGCCTATTGGGCATGGTGCCCTAGAGTAAGCAGGTCAACACAGCTCTAGGGAGATGGATGGTGCAGCCCCTCCAGGTCAGGCTTTTTCTTGAAATTACATGAATCTTTCATAGTGACAGCAGCCTGGATGCCCCACATTTGGTAAAGAAAGAGACATACTCAACAGGCTGGTATAGCTTTCTGGGTCCTTTTTGAATCATTAGGCTGCCATGATCTTCTCTGCATCCAAGGTTTGTATTAGTCTCACCAAAATTTGTCAGCATTTGTTGTTGAGGAGGATGGTTAAATAAAGGATAATATAAACTGCGTATAAAATGTGATCCCCATTTCTTATTCAGGGTAATCATCCTTAGCACATTTGTAGGCAGGAAGAAAAGAATTCCCACATTGAAATTAAAACCAAAAGCCTAACTGCAGTACCAGTATTCACATCACTGTAGGCAGTGTGAGAAATAGGTGTGAATGATTAGCTGGTTGGCTTAGTTTTAGGGAATCACTTTAACTTGTATTTTTTCAAAAGAGCTGTTCCTATTTGTGTGAAATATGCAAGGAAGTGGCCACACTGATCCAGGTGTAATAGAAGCAACATTGGATTGGGATCTGAGAACCTGAGTTTCAATCCTGGCTTTTCTATGAATGTCTGATTTTCCACAAATCATTTAATTTTTTTAGGACCTCAATATTTTCCACTATAAAATGTGGATGTAATTGGACTAGATGACCTTTATGTCTGGATGCTACAAAACTATGCAGTTAGAAGCAGGAATCTAACTGATCTCAGTCCCATTTTATTTTTTTCATCTGAAAGTAGGACTATGCTTGGAATAATCTTTGCAGAATGGAGGAGGATCTTCTCTAAACCCCTGCAACATGGGAGAATGGAGCTTATTAAAAGTTAAATCCTTTATTTTAAAAGGTTAAATCGGAAATTACTTAAAGTAATTTGAGCTAAATGTATTGAATAAGGAGCTCATCAATCCCATCCCAGCTGTTCTGACACAAGAAAGTATCTCTATGAAAAGAGGTCTTTGTATCTTTCTCAAAATACATTGGATCTGATATGCTGGGAAAAGGAAAAGAAGGGTTTCTGCAAAAGAATAAGCATGAGGATGGAAAGGACTTCTTGGATAAGGTTGTGATGAAGAATGTGAACATTCTAGCAGCAGATAGAGGCAGCAGGTGCCAGTGTTCCTGAGCCAAGCTGGCAACTGGGAGAATAGTGATGACTAGGATGAGCTACAAGAAAGAGATCCAACAAATAAGATATTGATTCATGGATTAAAAGAGTAAGGGAGATAGTCAAGACCCAAAGGAGAAGCAGGCAAGTAGAGAGATGCTGATACTATTCTTCAATGAGGTTTTCAACAATCACAGAGAGAAGGAACTACCTAGTCTAGCTCAGAGATACAATGAATTTTCCATTATAACATACCTAACAAGTGGTATCCAGGCTTTCCTTGAAGACCTCTAAGGAGGAAGAACTTGCCCTCCATTTTAGGTAGTCCATTCCACTTTTGGATATCTCTGATTGTTAAAAAATTTTTGTTGCCAGCAAGCCTAACTTAGTTTATGGGCAATTTCCATTCATTGTTCCTAGTTCTCCCTCCTGGGGCCAAGGAGAACAAGTCTTTTTTTATTTTAAAGATAGGTTCTCCTTATTTCACCTAGGCTGGAAGTACAGTGACCACTCATGGATCTGATTTCACTACTAATCCTACTGCTAATTGGTATGGAACCTTTGACTGCCTCTATTTTTAACTGTCCTAGTTCATCCCTCCATAGATAACTATGTGGCCCTCTATTCTTGGAGGTCTGCCATATTGGTATTAGACAATGCATGCTTTAGCTTTGGCCCTATTACAACTTAGAACACCCAAGCTCAAGGGATGGATTCATCAGCCTCAATCTACTTAGTAGCAAAGAATGCAGGTGTACACCACCATTTACACAGTTTAAACAGAACAAATTTAATCCCACTTATATGACAGTTTTTTCAAATATGCTCTATAATTTTCATATACTTACTAATGCCCTTCCTGAGTCTTCTTTTACAACTTCCTGGTTGCCTTCTTCTGGATACTCTCTATCTTATTAATGTCTTCAATTGTGGTGTCCAGAACTAAAGAAAATACTCTACATGTGATCTTACCAGAGAAGAGGAGCATAGGACTATCACTTCTCTTTCCCTACAGATTATGTTTCTTAATGCAGCACCAAATCATATTAGTTTATTTGCTTGCCACATCACATTACTGACACATATAGAACTTGCTTTACACTAAAACCTCTAGATATTTTTCAGAACTGCTGTTTATACTTCTTTTACTTGTGAAGTTAACTTTTCTACCCACAGGTAAGATAATTACATTTCAATTTCATCTCATTAGATTCAACTCAAGATCTGACTGGATCTTTTTGGATGCTGATTCTGTCATCCAGTTAATTAAGATTTTGTCCTCATTCTCCTCCTACCCCCCAGAATTAGTCAACATTCTAAAAAGCACATCTCCCCATAATAATATCAAAAAGACAAGTAAAGATGCAAGAGAATGAAAGAGGTCAAATTATAATACGATATAGTACAATAAACATTTATAAGTTAATATATAAAGAGATAAAACTGAAAAATTATTAGTATTTCTTTTAAGCCTGAAATGTGATAACTTACTAGACTAACTCTGACTAGCAATAGTACCAAAGAACAAGAAACAAGACCAATAAAACAGAGGTGGAATCATTGAATCAATTCTGCCCTTCAGCATTATTTTGTCATATTTATTAATTAAACTTTAATTGTTTATTGAACGGATGATTTGTGGCAGAGTATTGGAACATAAGGATTCGATGAGAATGGAAAAGTACTTTAAGCCCTCATTATCTCTTACTTGGCTTATCAGAATAGTCTCTCTCTACATCTAGTTGCTCACTTCTCATTGTTAACCCAATTTCCAAATTAATACTCCTAAAGTGCAAGTCTGATTATGTCTCTTGTCTGCTTAAGATGTATTACTGGTTTCCAAAGACATTAGGGTAAAATCCAAACTCCTTTATATGGCATTTGGTACCCTTGTAGGTTTACTTTATTATTATGGAATAATTACACATCCCTCCCTTGCTCCCTAAGCATATTATGATTTAACTAAATTGACTTGCTTCTTATTCCAGGTACATGCTAATGTATGTGCTATTTCAACTCTCATATCTTCCTTGAATATTTCACCTCTTTACCCCAGCTTTTTGGAACTCCTAGCTCCTTTCAAGAAACAGCTCAAGTGCCACCTTCTCCAAGAAGCTCTTTCTTTTTCTCCTCATTTTTAGTTACTATGAGAAATGAATGGGCATTTGGTTTCCACAGTTATGAAAAATAAATGGGAGAAATAAAACAAATTAGAAAATTGAAACCAACAAAGACATCAAATAATAATCAGCAGTGGAGGTTTTAGATTTGAACCTGAACCCTGGGAACTTTGCCTCCCTAAGAATGTAACTCCTTGGGAGCCGGGACTGGCTTTTGTAATCAGGGATGGTGGCCTGAGATTTGAAAAGAATTCTTTGTTCTTTGCCTTTAGCCCTTCTTCCTTATTTTTCTCCTTGTAGAATGCAAGCTCCTAGGGGGCAGGGACTATGGTTGTGTAACTTCTGAATCAGGGAGGGAATTGTGCTTCAGGATAGGAAATACAATATTGCCTTTGCTGTTCCAAAAGTGTGTCTACTAATCTAGGCACCCAATCTTGCAAGAATGTAAAATAAATCTTTCCTGCTTTTATCAGTGACTCAATGGAATTCTTGGTAAGATATTTTGTTTCTTACATTTCCATTCTCCAATATCGTGTATTATTTTTTAGATCCTATAGTTACTCATATGTATTTACCTACCTTCCAAGTAGAATATGATCTCTTTGAGGACAGGGACAGTCTCTTTTGAATTTTTATCCCTACTGCCTGCCACAATTTCCTGCCACATAATAAATGCTTAATGTATGCTTACTAATTAATTGAATATATTAGTAATAACTTAATAAAGAGCTAGGTTCTGAGAATATTTGAATCTAACTCCATTCTAACTCACTTCTTGGGCCCTTTACTCTCCTGCAGTCATCAAGATAACAAGGTATGGAATATATAATAGGTTTATTCAAATGCATGTGAAGAATAGAAAAGGCTCTAGTAGTTACATTCACCTCTTTTGGTAGATTTCCAGCCTCTTTTTTTCTTCCCTTTGAATTGGATAAACAGAGTGAAGGCCTCTCACAAGGATGTGGCTTCAACCAAAGGCCTAATTGTGATTTGAGTCTTGCAATAACAAGTTGAGCCACAGCTAAAAAGCTGCAGGTGTTCAATTGTCTTGGATAAGCATTACCCCCACCCCAACCCTTAATTAGTATTTAATTACTAAATGATAAAGTTTGTTATTTACTAGTATTCTTTTGTTTCTGGGATAGATTTCTGTATTTGGAGTATAAGCCTGGACTCCCCCAGACAATGGGAGAAAAGGTGGTGGGTGGGGACTTGTGTCTTAGGGTCTACATAATCTTGTGTTTTGCAATTTGTGCTTTGTACTCCTTTACTGACGATATCTTGTCTGTTAGAAGATACCCTTTCTCAGGAGATTGTAATAAATCCTTTTTTTTTTTTTTTTTTTTTTTTTTACCTTGAGTCTTTGATTTTAATTTGGGTAAGGGTCACTGTCCCACATAGTTTTGGGAGCTCATCTGGGATTTTTCTTGTTTGTGAGGGATATCTCCTATACTGAATCTTTGGGCAGGCATCCTTGGTGGTCCTTGGTCTCAGCTTGGGAACTCTTGCTCCAATAAGGTAAATTTCTGAAGAGAGACTAAAGCAAAAATGAAAGTGAGCTAGCAAAGATAGAGGATTAATTCAGCTCAGGAGATAAGGCAGCTGAGAAAAGTTTGAAATCAGTCAGGTAAGTGCCCAACCCAGGTAGGGCAAGAAACTGGTGAGAGGAGGGATAGACTCTAAGCATTTCAAGTCTGTAAGAGGACTTTCCCTTTTCCAAGAATTGGTGAGCCGCCTGTGTGATTGGGATTGGAATTAGGAGAATTTAGGCTTACCTGGATTCTTCTGGCATTTGTGCTAGTGCCCCATTTCCCTTTGATCTTAGAAAATTCTAAGCAATTTAAGTCTGTAAGGGTTCTTCCATTTTTCTTTCATAAGATCAGCTGAGTCCTTCATCAAAAAGGATAAAAGGGAAAGGTAGCTGGCTTTAAAAATCTATCTAATGTCCTTGGAAGATAGCCTTTAGGAAGAGTTGGGATGAAATACCAAAATGTTTAGGAGTTAAATACTATTGTTTTGCTTGGGTAGGTGCCCTACTCAGAGGAACAGTCGATTCTTCAAGGGTTGGGTGTAAATTTAAAGGATCTTTCAAAACCCCCCAGCTGGTTCCTAGGTCTGGGATTCCAGAACTCACCTTCTCACTTCTACTCCAAGTGGGGCCAAAAATAGGAGTTTGATTGATTTAGAAATGCAATTTATATGTATATGTATGTGAACCTGTATTTTGTCTTCTGTGTTTGTCAGCCAAATTACAAAGGAAAATATCTGGCTATTTGGGATTTAAAATTGCTTGTTTGGTACATAATTGGACTTATGCAAATTAGCTTTTAGCTAGAGAGAGGAAGAACTAGTTCTGAGAAAGGGAAAGTTTTTAACTGCCTCATCAAAAAAAAAAAAAAAAAAAACAAGAAAAAAAAAACCCTGATATTTCTGTAGACCCTAAACTGGCCAATTTGGGTTTGCAGAAATAGTTAGTTACAAAACTGCTAAAACATTTTAGCAGATTCTGGCATTTTTGAAAGTAAGTTTTAAGTTGCTTGGCACTATTTCTCAGTCAGCTAACTTGAGTTAGTCTATTGTATTTTTAAGTAGGCCTAATTTACATGACTAAAAGCCTTTTGAGGGCCTGACCCTGAGGCTTTCAGAAAAAAAAAACAAAAAAAAAAAAAACAACAAACCAATCCAAAACAAACCAACCCCCCCCAAAAAAACCCAAAAAACCCCCCCCAAAACAACCCAACAACAAATGTATGTTCTCTGGGATTTTCCAAGCTTCTCTCCCTTGGAGAGGCTTGTGAAATCTGTCCTAGCTAGGCTAGTAACCCTAGCTGGCCAGGATTCTTCTGGGGTTTGTGCTGGTGCCCCAACATCTTTGACACATTCTCTCCCCTCTTCTCCCTCTATTTCTGGCACTGAGGGTGGGCTAGTCACTGGTTGCAGACCTGTAGCTCAACACCTGGGTCCAAATTTCTCTGATCTTCTCCCTCAGGGTTCTAAAGTCTGTCAATTTTTTAAAGCTCTGTAGACAGACTTGAAAGGACAGTTTTCTGCCACCTTAAATTTTGGGGCTATGCAAGTTTAAATTGCAATTCTGATGCTGAAATTGTATGAGATAATTACTATTAACTAGTTTGTACTGAAGTTGTGAACTTGTTTATTTTAGTACAAGATTTTTAGAAATGTGCGTACTAATATTGAAGCATTGCTACTAGAAACTTAAACCTGTTTTTGATTTGATTATGTTAAAAATTTTGGTTCTCTGGTAACTTACCTAAAGAGGTCATATGTTGTATCTCAGAATTAGACCATGCTACTTTCTAAATTGTATATTGGGTAATTTATAAAAATTGTATGAGCTGTGCTTTAACATTTTGTCAGCCCTGCTGGATATGTGGTATAAATTTTGTGAAATTTGGTCCAAAGTTATTTAGATATTACTTATATTCTGAATCTTAAGGTTTGTCTTGTTTTTTTCCCTTTAACAAAGAAGTAAAAGCAAGGAAATTTGGAGTATAGGGATATGTGTAATTGCAAAGCAAACTGTATCTGAAAAGTGTGTAATGGGTCTCAAGATAAATAAGTAGGTGTGGGGGAGGTACCTCTCTGGAGAGAGGGAGCCTGGCTCCAAAATAGTCAAATTAGGTTTTAATGAAATGACATCAGTGGGGTTGGATGAAAGCTTTTCCCTGGGATCTGCTATTTTTTTTTTATTATTGAAGCTTTTTATTTGCATAACATAAATATGGGTAGTTTCTCAGCATTGATCTTTACAAAGCTTTCTGTTACAAATTTTACCCCCAGTCCCCAGCCCTCCCCTAGATGGCAGGAAGTCCACTACATGTTAATAATGTTAAAATACTTGACAAGTTGTTGTGCAAGAAAAATCCTATGTACAAGAAAAAAAAATCAGAGAAAGGAAACATAATGCAAGCAAACATCAATAGAGAGCATGAAAATGTTATGTTGTGGTCCTCATTTCATATACCTTTCTCTGGGTGTATATGACTTTCTTCACTGAACTATTGAAACTGGTTTGAGACATTTCTTTGTTGCAGAGAGCCATGTCCATCAGAGTCGATCATCATATAGTCTTGTTGTTGCCGTGTATAATGATTTCCTGGTTCTGCTCATTTCACTCAGCATCAGTTCATGCAAGTCTCTCCAGGCCTCTCTGAAATCATCCTGCAAGTCATTTCTCACAGAACAATAATATTCCATAACATTCATATACCATAATTTATTTAGCCACTCTCCAATTGATGGGCATCCATTCAGTTTCCAGTTTCTAGCCACTACAAAAAGGGCTGCCACAAACATTCTTGCACATGTGGGTCCCTTTCCCTCCTCTAAGATCTCTTTGGGATATAGGTCCAATAGAAACATTGCTAGGTCAAAGGGTAGGCACAGTTTGATAACTTTTTGAGCATAGCTCCAAATTGCTCTCCAGAATGGTTGTATCCGTTCACAATTCCACCAACAATGTATTAGTGTCCCAGCTTTCCCACATCCCCTCCAGCATTCATCATTATCTTTTCCTGTCATTTTAGCCAATCTGACAGGTGTGTAGTGGTACCTCAGAGTTGTCTTAATTTGCATTTCTCTGATCAATAGTGATTTGGAGCAACTTTTCATATGACTAGAAATGGTTTTAATTTCATCATCTGAAAATTGTCTATTCATATCCTTTGGCCACTTATCTATTGAAGAGTGGCTTGAATTCTTATAAATATGAGTCAGTTCTCTATATATTTTAGAAATGAGGCTTTTATCAGAACCATTAAATATAAACATGATTTCCCAATTTGATGCTTCCCTCCTAATCTTGTCTGCATTAGTTTTGTTTGTACAAAACCTTTTTAACTTAATATAATCAAAATTATCTATCTGGTGTTCAATTAAGAGTTCCAGATCTTCTTTGGACATAAATTTATTCCATCTTCACAGGTCTGAGAGGTAATCTATCCTATGTTCCTCTAATTTGCTTACAATTTCACTTTTTATATCTAGATCATGAACCCATTTAGATCTTATCTTGGTATGTGGTGTTAGGTGTGGGTCAAGCCCTAATTTCTTCCACACTAGTTTCCAATTTTCCCAGCCATTTTTGCTGAATAGTGTGGGATCTGCTATTTTAAGAGGAATTAGTAGAATAACACTGGAGCAACTGTACCTAAGTATAAATTGGTAGAGACTATTGATTCTGATAAAGGAACATATTTTAACTTCTAAGGTTTTATGAGAAACAATGGGGAGGAATTACAAATTGAGTGGCAATTTCATATACCTGGGCACCTGCCCTCATCAGGGAAAATTGAAAAAATGAATCAGATTTTTAAGAGCCGGATTACTAAATAGATGTCAGAGGTTAAGTTTTGCCTCTGATGAAATGTTTGCTTATTGTTTTGTTAAAGAATTAAAACTGTTCCAAGAAATGATCTGGGACTTTTCTCATATGAGATTGGTTTATTTTATTTGGGTGTAAACAGGGAAAGAAGACCTTCTGAAATAAGATAAATGTTTAAGGAATTATATCCTGGCAATATCCTCATCCTTTTTAGCCCTTAGGAAGCAAGGATTGCTGGCCAAGACAACAACTTTGGAGTTTGCAATTCCAGGAGAGTGGATGCTTATTAAGTCCTGGAAGAAGAAGAGAAGGACCTTACCAAACCTTACAGATGACTGAGACTGCAGTATGGAGGCTGAGAACACCAGACTTAAAGAACCGCAAGAATGGACTGTTAAGGACAATTTACAACCTTTAAAATTGACTTTGCAATTTGGAATGCTTTGTGGGAGGGGAGATCAATTGTGCTTAGAGGAAATTTAACAATATTGGTGTTGTATCTGTTATTTGTATTTGTAGAAAAGTTTATAGAGATACCTCTATTGGAGGAAGTTGATTTTTTTTTTGGAAATTATTAATGTTAATTCTGATAGGGTTCTTTAATGTGAAATTAGGATAGTATATTCTATATTCCTGGTGAGTTTTAATTGATTGTATTGAGTCATCTTAAAGTTATTCCCATTGTTTAGTGAGATTCTGAGAACAATGGTCTATGTATTTGTCCCTTTGAACATAGTTAATACATGAGCATGTTTCAATGCAGATTGGTTAATGAATATCTTAAAGTAAAATGATTTATGTAATGATGAACTTAAAATCCATTTACCTAGATATGAAGATAAGCTGTGAATTTCTAGGATGAATTTCTTACTGTTATCAATGGAAGATTATATCAATACTTATTTAGGATATGTGATCCTTGAGAGCTAAATTTACCTGAAGCTTTGATTAATGAGATTGGTTATTTGAAATAAAATATCTTGGGACTGTAGCTGATTATTTGGAGTTTTGAATTCAGGTATGGTTATCATTAAGTCAGTAACTCACCAAATGAAAGGAATATGCCACAAGTTACTCAGAAGACCGTGATCCTGAATTTTTACAGGTGTTCATTAGTACCTGAGCAAGAATTGGGAGGACAACCTTTGCCTCTGCTTAAGGTGGAATCCTTCTGATTCAGTTTCCTAGTGGTGTTTCTTTGAATAAAAACCTACCTGATTATCCCCGAGTTTGGCTATAAAGTGGAATTGTTATTGCATACAACTAGCTAAGGATGCTTTATCCTGTCATGTGCTCTCAGGCTGAGGCCTGAACGACCAGTTTTGATGCTATTATAATCATATCCCTGTTTTTTCCTCTTAGAGCAAATTTCTATAATCAGGGCAAATGTTTAGTAGAAGCTATGAGCACAATTCAAGTATGTAAGATCTTGCAGTTTCCTATCTGAAAATATGTAGTCATTATATACATACATATATATACATATATGTATATATCTATATATATTTATTTATTTAAATTTATGCTGAATAGTATCATTAGACTTCAGGCTATGGCCTAAATAATTACTAACCAGATGACAAAAGCACTGGATTTGTTAAGAAACCCAGATAACTCAGACTAGAGAAGAAGTACTCCAATATAGATTGGTGTTAGACTACTTGTTGGCTGAAGAAGATAGTTTGTGGGAAATTAAATTTTTGCTGTGTAAAAATTGATAATGGGGGGGAGCCAAGATGGAGGAGTGCAGATATGACTATCTGTGATCTCCTTTGATCTCTCAAACCAACAGCAGATTAAGCCTCTAAACTGATTTTGGAGTCAAAGTACCCCCCCAAATATCTGGAGTACAACACATTCCCAGAGGTTACCTTGGAAGAACGTCAGAACAGGTCTGTTTGAATAAGGCAGGGGGACAGTCTGCTGAGCCCAGATGGCAGTGCAGACAGGGCAGGAAGGCAGGGCCAAGACTCAGGGCGTGGCAGTTGCTAAGCATCTGAGAAGTTTCTGTGAGCCTCTTAGGCCACTCTGCCCTGGTTAAAAGCAGCTGCTTCGGCAGATCTGCCTTGTGTAAAAGGTAGATTATAAACCATTGAGAACCCTGGCCTCGATTGCCCAGCACTGGAAGTCAATCAGCAGAATTGCCCCAGGACAAATTAAAGCAGCTGTCACTCCTTTGCTTTGAACAGACCTCAAACTTTAAAAAAATGAATAAAAAACAACAAAAAAAGAACTCTCACCAAAGACAGCTTTTATTGAGAGTGAGAAGAACAGAACTCAAATCCTGAGGTTCATAAAGATAAAGCAACTCCAAAGGGAGACATGAGCTGGTCCTCATTTCACAAGGCTTTCCTGGAAGATTGTATAAAGAATCTCAAAAGAGAGTTGGAAGACAAATGGGGAAATGAAATGAGATCATTTCAAGGAATGGAAAAAGCATATAATGCCCTACAAAAGGGATATGAAAAAGATACCAATTCACTGAAAAACAAAACTCGTGAAATGGAAAAAGTATGTAATGAACAAATTGGCCAGTTACAAAAGGAGCTAAAAAGGTAACTGAAGAAAATAATACACTAAAAATTAGAATTGAACAAATGGAAGTGTATGAATCAATAAGACTTCAAGAATCAGTCAAACAAAAACAAAAAAGTGAAAAAATAGAAGAAAATATGAAATATCTCCTAGGAAAAACAACTGATCTAGAAAATAGATCTAGGAGAGACAATATAAGAATTATGGACTTCCTGAAAGCCACGATGGAAAAAAAAAACAAAACCTAGACACTATCTTAGAGAAAATCATGAAAGAAAACTGCCCTGATGTTTTAGAATCAGAAAATAAAATAGTCATTGAAAGAATTCACCAATCACCTCCTGAAGGAGACCCCAAAATTAAATTCCCAAGGAATATCATGGCTAAATTTCAGCGCTATTGCACTAAGGAAAAGATATTGCAAGCAGCTAGGAAGAAACAATTCAAATACCGAGGAACTGTAATTAGAATCACCCAAGATCTGTCAGCTTCCACATTAAAGGTGCTAAGGGCCTGGAATCAGATATTCTGAAAGGCAAAGGAACTTGGATTACAGCCAAGAATAAGCTTTCTAGCTAGAATGAGCATTATCTTCCAGGGAAGAAGGTGGATATTTAATGATGTAGGTGAATTTCACCTATTTCTAATGAAAATTCCAGATCTGAACAAAAAATTTGACTTCCAAACACAGAACTCAAGAGAAGCATAAAAAGGTAAAAAGGAAAGAACTCTTGAGAACTATATTTCGATTATGGGTATACTTAGAGAATGTGGATATAATTTGATTTTACTTTGATAATATGAAAGAAACTAGAGGTAGAAAGGGGATCACCCTGGAAAAAGAGGAAAAAAAGGAGGTAAGATAAGGTTAAAAACAGTACGTAAAAATAAGGTTAAAATCTCATGAAGAGGCAAAGAAAACCTAATATAATTGAGGGGGAAAAAGGGAGGGGGATGAGCATTGTGTGAATCTTACTCTCATCAGATTGGGCTCTAAGGGAGAATATCAGACATATTTAGTTTCACAAAGAAACTTGTCCCTCCTTATAGGGAAATGGGAGGGAAAGGAGGAAAAGAAAAGGAAAGATAATAGAAGGGAAAATAGAAGAATTAGGGGAAAGGTGTAAAAAAAGGGGAGGGGCTCTAAAGGGAGGAGGAGGTTTAATGGAGGTGATCATCAAAAGCAAAATACTGGGGAGCGGGGAAGGGAGAAAGGGGAAAGGAAAAAGAAAAACATAACTGGGTAAATAAGATGGCAGGAAATACAGAATTAGTTATTTTAATTGTGAATGTGAATGGGATGAACTCTTCCATAAAACAGAAGCAGATAGCAGGTTGGATTAAAAGCCAGAATCCTACAATATGTTGTTTACAAGAAACACATCTAAAACATAGAGATATATACAGGTCAAAGGTAAAGAGCTGAAGCAGAATCTATTATGCTTCAGACGAACAACAACAAAAAGGCAGGGGTAGTAATCCTTATCTCAGATCAAGTAAAAGCAAAGATAGATCTAATTAAAAGAGATAAGGAAGGAAACTATATTTTACTAAAGAATACCATAGACAATGAAGCAATATCAATACTAAACATATATACACCAAGTGGTATAGCATACAAATTCCTAGAGAAGTTAAGAGAAATGCAAGAAAAAATAGACAGCAAAACTATACTAGTGGGGGATCTCAACCTTGCTCTCTCAGAACTAGATAAATCAAACCACAAAATAAATAAGAAATTAAGGAGGTAAAAAAAATGTTAGAAAAGTTAGGTATGATAGATCTTTGGAGAAAATTGAAGGGAGACAGAAAGGAGTTTACTTTTTTCTCAGTTGTTCATGGAACTTATAAAAAAATTGACCATGTGTTAGGGCATAAAACCCTCAAAATCAAATGCAGAAAGGCAGAAATAATACATGCATTTTTTTTTCAGATCATGATGCACTAAAAATCACATGCAATATAAGGCCAAGAGAAAATAGACCAAAAGTTAATTGGAAATTAAATAATTTAACCCTAAAGAATGAATGGGTGAAAGAGCAAATCATAGACACAATCAATAATTTCATCCAGGAGAATGACAATAATGAGACAACATACCAAAATTTGTGGGATACAGCCAAAGTGGTTATAAGGGGTAATTCTATATCTTTAGATGCTTACTTGAATAAAATAGAAAAAGAAAAGATCAATGAATTTTGGCTTACAATGAAAAAAGCTAGAAAAAGAACAAATTAAAAACCCTCAATTAAAGACCAAATTGGAAATTCTGAAAATAAAAAGGGAGATCAATAAAATTTAAAATAAAAAACCATTTAATTAATAAATAAAACTAAGAGTTGATTTTATGAAAAAAACAACAAAATAGATAAGCCTTTAGTTAATTTAATTAGAAAAAGGAAAGAAGAAAATCAAATTGTTAGTCTCAAAAATGAAAAGGGAGAACTTTCCACCAATGAAGACGAAATTAGAGCAATAATTAGGAGTTACTTTGCCCAACTTTATGCCAAGAAATTTGATAATATAAATGAAATGGAGGAATATCTACAAAAATATAGATTGCCCAGATTAACAGAAAAGGAAATAAATTATCTAAATAGCCCCATTTTAGAGAAAGAAATAGAATAAGCTATTAATCAACTCCCTAAGAAAAAATCTCCAGGGCCAGATGGATTTACATGTGAATTATACCAAACATTCAAAGAACAATTAATTCTAATACTATATAAACTATTTGAAAAAATAGGGAAAGAAGGTGTTCTACCAAATTCCTTTTATGATACAGATATGATGCTGATAGCTAAACTAGGTAGGGTGAAAACAGAGAAAGAAAACTATAGACCAATTTCCCTAATCAATATTGATGTAAAAATCTTAAATAAAATGTTAGCAATGAGATTACAGAAAGTCATCCCCAGGATGATACACTATGACCAAGTAGGATTCATACTAGGAATGTGGAGCTGGTTCAATATTAGGAAAATTACCAGGATAATCAACTATATTAATAACCAAACTAAGAAAAATCATATGATTATCTCAATAGATGCAGAAAAAGCATTTGATAAAATCCGACACCCATTCCTATTAAAAACACTAGAGTATATGAATAAATGGACTTTTCCTTAAAATGATCAGTAGCATCTATTTAAAACCATCAGCAGGTATCAGATGCAATGGGGACAAACTAGAACCATTCCCAATAAGATCAGGAGTGAAACAAGGCTGCCACTGTCACCATTAGTATTTAATATTGCATTAGAAATGTTAGCTTTGGCATGAGAAGAAAAAGATTAAAGGAATAGAGTAGGTAATGAGGAAACCAAATTATCACTCTTTGCAGATGATATGATGGTATACTTAGAGAACCCTAGAGACTCAACTTGAAACCTAGTAGAAACAATTCACAACTTTAGCAAAGTTGCAGGATACAAAGTAAATCCACACAAATCATCAGCATTTTTATATATTATCTTTTTTAAAAATTTTTATATATTATCAACAAAGTTCAGCAGCAAGAGATACAAAAAGAAATTCCATTCAAAATAACTGTTGATAGTATAAAATATTTGGGAATCTATCTGCCAAGGGAAAGTCAGGAACTATACGAACTAAACTACAAAACACTTTCCACACAAATAAAGTTAGACCTAATCAGTTGGAAAAATATCAAGTGCTCATGGGTAGACCGATAAAATATAATAAAAATGACAATACTACCTAAATTAATTTACTTATTTAGTGCCATACCAATCAAACTCCCAAGAAATTATTTTGCAAATCTAGAAAAAATAGTAGCAAAGTTCATCTGGAAGAATAAAAGGTCAAGAATTTCAAGGGAATTAATGAAAAAACATGCTGATGAAGGTAGCCTAGCTGTGCCAGATCTAAAACTATATTATAAAGCAGCAATTGTTTGGTACTGGCTAAGAAATAGAATAGTCAATCAGTGGAATAGGATAGGCTCCCAGGACAAAATAGACAATAACTATAGCAATCTAGTGTTTGACAAACCCAAAGACCCCAGCTTTTGGGATAAGAACTCACTATTTGACAAAAACTGCTGGAAACTAGTATGGAAGAAATTAGGGCTTGACCCACATCTAACACTACATACCAAGATAAGATCTAAATGGATTCATGATTTAGACATAAAGAGTGATATTATAAGCAAATCAGAGGAACATAGGATCTGTGGAGAAGGAAGGAATTTGTGTCCAAAGAAGAAATGGACTTCTTAATTGAACACCAGATAGATAATTTTGATTATATTAAGTTAAAAAGTTTTAGTACAAACAAACTAATGCAGACAAGATTAGGAGGGAAGCAATAAATTGGGAAGTCATTTTTACATTTAAGGACTCTGATAAAGGCCTCATTTCTAAAATATATAGCGAATTGTCTCATATTTATAAAAATTCAAGCCACTCTCCAATCGATAAATGGTCAAAGGATATGAACAGACAATTTTCAGATGAAGAAATTAAACTATTTTTAGTCATATGAAAAGATGCTCCAAATCACTATTGATCAGAGAAATGCAAATTAAGACAACTCTAAGATACCACTACACACCTGTCAGATTGGTTAAGATGACAGGAAAAGATAACGATGAATGTTGGAGGGGATGTGAGAAAACAGGCCCAGTGATACATTGTTGGTGGAACTGTGAATGGATCAAACCATTCTGGAGAGCAATTTGGAACTATGCTCAAAAAGTTATCAAACTGTGCATACCCTTTGACCCAGCAGTGTTTCTACTGAGTCTATATCCCAAAGAGATTTTAAAGGAAGGAAAGGGCCCCACATGTGCAAAAATGTTTGTGGCAGCCCTTTTTTGTAGTGGCTAGAAACTAGAAACTGAATGGATGCCCATCAATTGGAGAGTGGCTGAACAAATTATGGTATATGAATGTCATGGAATATTATTGTTCTATAAGAAACGAACAGCAGGATGATTTCAGAGAGGCCTGGAGAGACTTGCATGAACTGATGCTAAGTGAAATGAGCAGAACCAGGAGATAATTATACTTGGCACAAGAAGACTATATGATAATCAATTCTGATGGACATGGTTCTCTTCAACAATGAGATGTTTCAAACTAGTTCCAATTGTTCAGTGAAGAAAGCCATATACATCCAGGGAGAGGCCTGTGGGATCTGAGTGTGGACCACAACATAGCATTTTAATGCTCTCTGCTGATTGCTTGCATTTTGTTTTCCTTCTTAGGCTTTTTTTCCTTGTAGATCTGATTTTTCTTTTTTTCTTTTTTCTTTTTTTTAAATTATTAAAACTTTTGTATTAGACTACCTGCCTAATTTAGTCTTTGATAAATCCAAAGACCCCAGCTTCTGGGATAAGTACTCACTATTTGACAAAAACTGCTGGGAAAATTGGAAACTAGTGTGGAAGAAATTATGGTTTGGCCCACATCTAACACCACATACCAAGATAAGATTTAAATGGGTTCATGATCTGGATATAAAGAGTGAGATTATAAATAAATTAGAGGAATGTAGTATAGTTTACCTCTCAGACCTGTGGAGATGGAATAAATTTACGTCCAAAGAAGAACTGGAACTCTTAATTGAACACCAGATAGATAATTTTGACTATATTAAGTTAAAAAGTTTTTGTACAAACAAGACTAATGCAGTCAAGATTAGGAGGGAAGCAATAAATTGGGAAATCATCTTTACATTTAACGGTTCTGATAATGGCCTCATTTCTAAAATATATAGAGAACTGTCTCATATTTATAAGAATTCAAGCCATTCTCCAATTGATAAATGGTCAAAGGATATGAAGAGACAATTTTCAGATGAAGAAATTAAACTATTTTTAGTCATATGAAAAGATGCTCCAAATCACTATTGATCAGAGAAATGCAAATTAAGACAACTCTGAGGTACCACTACACACCTGTCAGATTGGCTAAAATGACAGGAAAAGATAATGACGAATGTTGGAGGGGATGTGGGAAAGCTGGGACACTAATACATTGTTGATGGAACTGTGAATGGATCCAGCTATTTTGGAGAGCAATTTGGAACTATACTCAAAAAGCTATCAAAACTGTGCATACCCTTTAACCCAGCAGCATTTCTATTGGGCTTATATCCGAAAGAAATCATAAAGGAAGGAAAGGGCCCCTCATGTGTAAGAATGTTTGTGGCAGCCCTTTTTGTAGTGGCTAGAAACTGGAAACTGAATGGATGCCCATCAATTGGAGAGTGGCTGAAAAAATTATGGTATATGAATGTTATGGAATATTATTGTTCTGTGAGAAATGACCAGCAGGATGATTTCAGAGAGGCCTGGAGAGACTTACATGAACTGATGCTAAGTGAAATGAGCAGAACCAGGAGATAATTGTACATGGCAACAACAATACAATATGGTTTTTTTCTTGCACAAAAATGATGTGTGGAAATATGTATATATATATATATATATGCATATATATATATTCGATTTGTCATGTATTTTAACATAATTAACATGTAGTGGATATCCTGCCATCTAGGGAAGGGGTGGGGAGTAGGGGGGAAAAATTTGTAACAGAAAGCTTTGTTAAGGGTTAATGTTGAAGAATTATCCATGCATATGTTTTGCAAATAAAAAGCTTTAATTAAAAAAAATTGATAATGTGCAGGAAGTGAAAGAAATTGCCAAAGACACCAGAAAATTGGCCCATGTCCCATTCCAGACCTGGTCCTCACTGATGTGGTCTATGGTGTGGGGTTTGTCACCAGATGATGGTAAGCACCAAAAGTTGGATTTCAGGCGTGAAGAATTCACAATGACCATTTTCTTTGGCAAAAGGTAAGTTTTTTTGGGGGGGGGGGGCATAGGTTACAGACAAAACAAAAGGATACAATAGATATAGGAATGTTAAATATGAAATAGAGTTGGGAGATAATATGAAAGACACACTCCTCAGTGGAACTCACAGTTTTCTAGTAGAAGGGGAGTACCCCATGAGGTTGGGGCATGCCTTTAGGGCAGGCTAAATCCTAAAAAGGATGTGGTACTCTAAAAGCATTAGCTGTAAGGAGGAGAAATGGGGTTAGAACACTTAGTAGAATTAGGGGAGATACCACAAAGTATGGGGGAAGGGACAAGACAATGCTGTGGTGGGCTGACCCAAAGGAAAGTAGCAGCCATGGTCACAAGTAGGTTTTATAGAGAAAATTTAACCTCAGACATATGACTGGGATTTCCATAGAGGATGGGTTTCAGCAACTTGATATAACTTGGATAGTAAAATTGAACAACCTGGAGGGAAAGGTAGAGGTAGAGTTGGACCTTTAGAATTTGGGATCAAGGAATCAAACTCAAAATAGGTTCTTTGGTTCCTGACAAAAATGGACCCTAGTAGAGAAAAAGGACAAACCATACCCAGAGGGATTGGAGATTGAGGACAAGATGGTTGAAGAAATGTTATTATGAATTTATTAACCATCATAGGTTAATAAATAAAGAGGAGGGACTGAATGGGATAAACTGAGTGAAGACCTCTCAAAAAGATGTGGCCTTGACCCATGCCCTAATTGTGACTTGAAACTTTGGAAAAACATCTATAACTGAAAAACTGCAGGTTTTTGGTTGTCTTGGATGAACATTTTCCCTCCTGTTTCCACCCATCGCCATCTCTTAATTAGCATATAAGCATTTAATCGGTAAAGAGTTTTATTATTTACTGGTATTCTCTTGTTTCTGGGAAAGATTTCTGTGTTTAGGGTATAAACCTGAACTCCCCCACACAATGGGAGAAAAAGTCGGAGGTGGAGGTGTGTGGACTTCTGCTTTAGGATCTATATAATCTTGTGTTTTGCAGTTTGTGCTTTGCACTCCTTTACTGACATCTTGTCTGTTAGAATTGCCCTTTCTTATGAGATCATAATAAATCCTTTTTTTTTTGCTTTTTTTTTTACCTTGAGATTCTCTTTTTTATTTTGAATTTTTTTTACCTCAAGAGTTTAACTTGGGTGTGGGTCACCATTCCACACACCTTCCTTTCCCCTTCTTTCAGCCAATGACTTGAATAGATGATCTTAGAACTGGACCTCATTGAAGAGTAGTGTTTATATCCCTACTTGCCAGCTTTCCCTTGGGGTCCTGGCTGTTTCTCTAATTCTGGCACCTTTGGATTTATATCCTGTTTCTCAGTTGTTTTTTTTTTTTTTTTTTTTCTATAGCTCAGGACTATATAAGATTGGAGAATTATTTGCTAAAGCCAATGCAGGCAATGATGAACAACCTCCCACTACTTGAGTTCTATAAGTTGATAATTTTGTATGGCCCATTAATGGTGTTATAAATATCCAAATGGCCCTTGGCAGAAAAAAGGTTCACCATTTAATAGTGGCACCTCATCATTACTATTTCTTTGTCTACCAGTGTGGCTCAGGAACTCCTTGACACCCAGGCAGCAACTCTGGTCTCTATCTGCTAACACTAGTTCACATTCTTCATTGCAGCCATACTCCAGATACCACATCCTTTCCAAATTTATTCTGACCTCTCTCCTCCCTTACTTATGTACTTCAGACCTAACACATGATGGAAAAGGGCTACTTAGCTTTTTTCATAGAGGCTTTGTTCTTTTTCCAGTCAATACAGCTGGGATGGGAGTTTCTGGCCTAATTTCTCTCAGCATTAGAAGAAATGAGCTCCTCTATTCACCACATTTAGCAAAAATTATTTTTAGAGGGTTGGATTTTACAGGGATTTTACATCTATTTTTTTGCATCAGTGCTGTGTCAAAGGCTTAGGGTCAAGCAGGGTAAGAAAAGCATAGAACTGTGGATATTATTATCATTTTTTTTAGACTTCCAGTGTTTCTTCTATGTTTGTGTAACAGAAGTCTTCTTTGCTTGGATTACTTATTTGGTGTTGATTATATAGACATGAGCCACACATTATAGAAAGAAAGCCTGCTTATAGATACATGATACCATGGAAAAAGCTATATTTTTAACCTAAGTTAGGGTTTCATTTTAGTTTTCCTATTTTCTACTAGAATAAACTTTGGCAAATTGCTTAACCTATCAAAGTCTAGAGGCAAGACAAAAGTCAAGATGAGTGATGGCTCAAGATACAGTGGATGATCTTCAATGCCTGACGAAGCCCTTAGCACTCCACAGTACCTTCTTCAGCTGCTTTCATGATCATTAGAACAAATTGTTCTAATCTGCCCATTTAGCTCAGTTGTATGTGTGTGGGGGTATCTTTACATGCTTGAATAAATATCCCCCTAACTCATTGATAGGTTTGAAGCTTGTTTTAAACCTCAACCTGGTTTAGTACATCTAAGACCCAGATAAGCCTAAGAGTCAAGCTAGTCCTTGCCCTCAGGGGGCTTACATCATACTGGGGAAGAGCAAAGTAATCCAAGAAAAAAATGAGGTGGAAAGCACTTAGGATAGATAAGGAAATAGATAAATTGTTCCAGGACAAGTTGCTATCCTGTCATTCTTTAAATGATCTGCAGAGTATTTTGCAGATGGACAAAATTATTGGAGCTTTTTGATAACTGAATATAAATATTGAGATGTTACTTCATTTTCTGTATCATTGAAAGAACATTATTATCATCAGTTCTTCTCATCTCTTTTACTAGTGTCTTCAGGAAGAAATGATCCTGGGACAAGTTGCTTTCCTGTTACACATGCACATACCCTTGCTCCTTCCTCCCCAAGCTGGTACTACCTTTCCCCCTAAGTTTTGACTAAGATTTTTTTATTCATATCTGTATATGTACAATTTCCCTCATTTGAATGTAAGCTTCCTAAAGACAGGAATGGTTCCCTTTGTCTTTATATCTCCAATATGTTAATATGGGGCAACTTGATCTTAGTGCTGCCACAAGTCTAGAGCCATTGCACTTGCCAGACCTTCAAATTACTTGAGTGTAATAAGGATCTGGCTTATAGTATGCTTAAAATATGGGTAGTGGGCTCTTCCCACTGCCAACTCCCATGAAGAAGGCTGAAGGAGCCATAGTGACATGAAATGACTGAAAAGCATAATGACTCATAATAAAATGATGCTACTCTCCAATTAGGAGCATGCACAGAAATTCTGTAGCTTATCTGGTTTTCTAACCATGGAATTCAGAGACAATGTGTTAATTGACTGTTGAGCTAGAATTGGGCTGCATTCATAACTAGCCAAAGAGAACATTTTGCTCTTGCAGTTCCTCCTTGGTTGTAGTTCAGATTATGATGGATGGGGAGAGGCTAAGGTATACATCTCCTGGGATTAATATATGGCTTGTAAAGATGAGCCTCCATTTTTTTCCTTTTAGAGTTTGTTCTCTCATTTGGGGTGAAGGTGTGTTGGAGACAGCTACGACCTTGTGAATTTGGAAAAATCAAAATAATGAAACATTTGGGAACCAGTCTTTGAAAGATTCTGTGGCCTGCTGAGATAAGGAGCAAAGTCTCAAATGATCTGTTTGATCCAGCATAAATTGAAGGCATCCAGGAGAAAGTTACAGAGATTCAGCCATCAGTTCTAAACTCAGTATTATGGATCATTGTATGGGTGAATAAAAGTATTGATTTTTGTAGTTGAAAAAATATTAAGATGTAAGCATGTTCTCTGTAAGCTTACTAAAAACATCTCTGATACTACTCTAGTAGGAGACAAAAGAAGAGAGATGATATGTAAGTTATCCTGTCCCATCTGATTTTCATTTCTGTTGCTAGGTCTCTGTTTTGAAAACTTTTGATTATATATAGCTTGCAAATTGTGAGTATTTGATAAAGCACCATTTACAGCATTAAAAACATCATTTTAGGATTTTATTGATTATTTTTATTAGGATTATTAGCCCTCTCTTTCTCTTGGCCTTCATTGCCAAACTTCTGGAAAGAGTATTTTATATTTCCTCATTTCTATTCTCCTCATTCATTTTTTCCATCTCTTGTAGTCTGGCTTCCATACCCACTACACTAATGAAACTGCTCTTTCCATGAACATAGATGCTCCCCTAATTACCAAATGCAATTTCTCTTTTTTCAGTTTCCATGCATTTGATACTGTTAACCTTCCAATTCTTGGTATTTTCCCCTTCTTTGGATTCCATGACACTGCTATCCTGTTTTTCTTCCTTTATGACTATTCTTTCCCTCAGTCCCAAGTCCCCCAATTCTGTTTCCAGGCCAACTCTCAAAGCAAAAGCAAAAGAAGTCAGCCACCCCCAACCATCTACCAACCAGTGGTTACCTATGGAGTGGGTAAAGCACTCAGATGGAGAGACAGGAGGCAGTATGTTCTGGCAGCTCAGATCACTACTATCATTTTGATAATCATTTCCTTTCAGAACCTAATGGATACAGCCCAGGAACCTGACCCTATGAGCCTTGGGAATGGAAATATTTCCAGCATGGTGCTCTTAGACATTATCCTGGAAAGCAATCATTGTGGAGATGCAATTTGGCAACTTCTGCAAGTGTTACTTTTTGTCACCAAAGTCTTTGGCGTTGATGGTCCAATGTCAGAAGTGGATATGATTTTATCAATGGAAATGACTTTAAAGAAGAGGTATCACTATGTTAGTGATACCTTAATGTGTGCTATCTACCTTATTAGAATGTGAATTCTTTGAGAGCAGAGTCTTTCTTACTTTTCTATTTAATCCCAGGGTTTAGTGGAGTGCTTTACACATAGAAAGTGCTTACTAAGTGCCTCATTCATTCAAATATGTGGATTAAGTCATTTAGGATGAGATGGTCCTTGTTTTGTCCTTGTTTCTATCAATATTTCTTATTGTATTTGAAATCTACATTTTGAGTTTAAGACTTAATTGTCTTTTAAGATTGTTGTGTATTAGTTTTGTTTCCTTACTTAGATTGAAAGTTTCCTGAAGGCTGAGATCAAGTCTTGTATTTCTCTATATTCCTTACAGCCCCTAGTGAAGTGCTAGGCATACAATCAATGCCCTGTAAATACTTAGTATTTAATTGATTATATGAGCTCTAGAAGCTATGTATATGCCAAATTAAACACTAAATAGTAATCTATTTAAGGAAAATTTGCCATTATAAAAATGTTTAGAAAAAATTTTTAGTCACTGATTCAAATTCAACTTAAGACAATTATTTCTTCAATACCTACTTTTTACAAGTTGATGTTCTAAGAATCATTGTGGGCTTGTAGAAAGAAGGAAACATTTTAAGTTCTTATGGTTGAGGCACTTGCTAAGCATTTTATGAACATTGCCATAAAACTCTGGGGAAATTAGGTATCATTATTATCTGCATTTTAAATTTGAGAAAAGTGAGGCAGAAGCAAGTTAAGACTAACTGAGGGTACATTAGAATTCACGTCTTCTTGGCCTTTTGCTCTATGCCACCAGGCTTGTTTCTTGTTATCAAGGGCAATGAGTTCAAATTTTCCTCTGTGTAAAGCTGTCATTTTACTTTTTTTGTGCTCAGTTTTTTCTTGTGTAAACTGAGAATGATCAATCAAATAATCAACCAAAAAACATTTATTAAATACCTATTAAATACTAAGCAGGAAAATTAGGTTCAATGTAACAAACATTCATTAAGCACTTACTGTATGCAATGCTCAAATACAAGGACAAAAGTGAAACAGTTCCTGGACTCAAAAAGTTTGCATTCTACTGTTTGCACAAAGAAATACAAAGTGATACACAAAGTTATTTCAAGAAGAAAGCAGTAACAATCAGAGAAATCTCTGGTTCCTGAGCTAGGCTTTGAGGAAAACGGGGGGATGCTAAGAGGCAATAGAACTTGGATTCCAGGCATATGGAATACATAGTGCAGAGCTATGGAGATAGATGAAAGATAGAATAGTCTGTTACCTGTTTCCAGTAGACTATCACAAAAAACATGTAAAGAGAGAGGAAGACTTATAAAGTAGATGATAAATAAATTAAATACTAAGCTGAGGAGTTTGCATTTTATCAGAATTATAGACGTCTATGAACTTTTTTTTGAATGAGAGTAAAGTGCTTTGAGTAGAATGGAAGTTAAATCTGTATTTTTGAAACATCTCTTTGATGATATACCAAATGACCTTTAACATGGCCCTGAAACCTTTGCATTTGGGGTTCCTCTCCCTGTGGTAACCACCTTCCTGATTATGGCAACTCTCCTTGGAAGGATCCGAAAACAAAAAAAGCTTCCGAAACAGAGCAGGGAATGTGAACAAGGTTAATAAAACAGAATGATGCTTTGGACAAAAAAGAAGGTTCATTTGCCAATATTTAAGTGAGCAAAGAATATGAATCAGCAATCTTCAAAAGAGGAATCACAAGCTATCAGCAAACATGAAAGAATGTACCAAATCACTACTAATATGATAAATGAAGATTAAAACAATTTTGAAGTTTTATCACACACTCAATGAATTGGTAAAGATGACAAAATACAAAAATAATGAATGTTAGTGAGGTTAGAAATAAAGGCACAATAAGGCATTATTGGTGGAGCAGTGAATTAGCCTGTCTGTTTTGGAAAACAATTTATTACCATATGGTTACTTACTCAATTTCTATTCCCTTAGATGGGACTGGTCCCTAAAATGCAGATGACTATAACTTTCCATTAGGGTTTGGAGAGCAACTGTGAGTATTTCTGGGATTTCTGTAGTACCTGAGCCTTTCTATTAGTTTTTTTTTAAAGGCATGAATTGGGAAAGTATAGCAAGAACACTGGCTAAAAACCAATCTCTTCTGCAAAACTAGGAGCACATGTTTCCTTTTCATATACAAAGTACTTAGGAAGAGAGAACTCAAAATACAATTGTATTGAGGAATAGACAGAGAGAATACATAAAGTGATGTGGAACCTCCCAACTTCTGGAGCTTGAAATCCTTTTTTTTTTTTTGTACAATTCTCATGACTTACATCCCTTAGATATAATGTTTCTTGAGCTCTGAGGTTCAGTGCTGTTTTAGAATCTACTTATCTTCATTTCAAGGGGTCATGATCCAGAAAGCTACCGCTGTTCTTGGGTGATAATTATCTTTTCACAGCTGCATGCAGGTGATTTCTTTGTTGTTGGTGAATATCACTCTGGTGGCCGCTGTTATTATCTCTAATGGATTCTGCTAATTCTCAATGCTGGTGACCCTTTGAGAGTTCTGATAGGTCTCCTAAACTCACAATTGCCTAAGAACTTTCCTCTTAGAATACTTATTTACTTAAGACCAGGAAAATTTAAACAAAAAAGAAACATATCCACGTGGGGCAGATAGGGCAGCTGTTTTCCCGGCTTCTGGAAATAGCAGTTATTACCTTATCCCCCTCCCCAAGAAAGAAAAGAGACTGAGAAATAGCACAGATCATTCCTTTTGTATGTGAATTCATTTCTATCAAGTTGTCAGTTCTGTCCTCACAGTCAAAAAGACTTTTTGTCACCAAGGGCTGAAAATCAGCTCACCAAAATCCCACATATTATATTGGAAACAGGCAGATAATATCTGTATGTTTTTATATAACCCAACAGGAAAGATAAATCCAAGCATTCTCTCAGTACTGGATCTTCATTGGCCAGTTCTCTCATTCATCTTCTCCAGCTTCTTAAGTTTGTCATCAAGATGAGATGGAAAACTTTCCCATTCAGTGGGATCCTCAAGTCACCCCCTTTATATTTACAAATTCTAATATATGTCCACTTTGTGCATTTGGATTTAAGCAATCAGGAACATTTCTATGAGTCATATCCATTTTCCCCTAACAGTTGCTGCATTTGAACTTCTTTCTTTTTTCTCAATATCTTTCTCTTATATTCAGAAGGAGGGAAGGACCCACAAAAGGGTTAAACACTTTATTTAGATGGCTTTGTTTGTTACATTAGTGCTTTGCTTGTTCTGAGAATTAATGGAAGATAAGCTAAAAGTTCATTTATAAGAGTATTAAAGGATAATTATGATGGAGTAAATGCAGAGGGTCAAAACGCATTATGATGAAGAGACTCATAATATATGGCTCAGGAAAATAGGCTAAAATGTATTCCATAATACAGTACCTAATATCTCCCCATGAATTCCATTATATATGCAGGGATGTTTTCCCATTTCTTTTTCTATTTTAATTAAAAGTATAGCAGTTCAGTCCTGGCTTGGTCATCTATGAACATACATAACCATAAATTGATTCCAGTAACTTAGATTAAAGTTTGAGGCAGACACAAATATGTGACCTTTTAATATCACCAAAATAATAAAAAAGATTTCATAGGAAATCTGTTCCAATCAGATTAGAGGAGAAGTGGGTAAAGCTGATTACAAGCCTACTAAAGACAGTATTTGGACAGTATTTGTTCAGAAACAATAGTGTTAATTCTACTTTAACAGGTATTATCTAGAAAAATCAACAATTAATAGGAATCCATTATCAACTTATAACTCAGCACAGCTCTTTACTGGAAGAGAAAAGTGAAAGCCACAAGAAACTCTTTGAATTTGGCTTCAGTCATTGATGGAAAAATTCTCATTGCCTCAAGTTCCTAAAATTTTTGGGACAAGCATAATGACTAGACATAAGCCTTTTAATGATAGTAGGTTATATTGGAGATTAGGGCTCAGTTAGAGAGCTTTTTTAAGATTTGTGGAATGCTATTAACATAGTTGTTCATCTTTTCTGTTTTCTGTAACATTGGAGAGGGGTTTCTTTAAGAATGGTAGGTGTAGATCTATACAGCAGGCAAATGCCAAAGGAAATAAAATGTCAGGCAGGCAACAGTTGTTCTGGTATCATAAAAAGCAGTATTCATCAATTAGATGGAATCATATAGATGTTTGAACACTACATGGACACAAATATAGTGGAAAACTAGTCAGGAATAGGGAGGCTCGTGATGGGGTGTGTGGAATTGCATGAGAACATTTATTGGTGATATTCCTGGAACATCATGTATGTGTTATATTCAATATGACTTCTTTAAATCTATTTTTTTTGTGTGATCCCTCATTTCCTCCTTATAGCTCTTTATAGACAGCATTATTATGTCAGTCTTCTTTTCTCCCCTGAGAGTAGAAGATGTGAATAATATTCACCAAGCATTTATATAGAACCCTTTGGGAATGTCTTAGTTACTCTGGTGGCCTTTCTCCAAACCACAGAGTGGCAAGAATGACTTAGAATCACTTAATTTCTGAATTCTATCTTTTTCCTCCCACTGATTTGACATCATTTGAAGCTAGTAAACATCTGGGTCTCTAAAAATTTTAATTCATGACTCTGAAAAACAAATAGACTCATTGTGAATAATTAACTCTCAAAATATATTGTATTGTAGTAAGTTCCTTAAGGAGTGGAATTTTTTTTTTCCATTTTTACCTTTGTGTCCTTATCACCTAGCATAGTACTTTATAATTAATATATAACAATAACTCACAAATGTATACCACTTTTCTTATAATAGTTTTTTGAGGTAGATAGTATTATTATTTTCATTTTATATCTTTATTTATAAAGCACTATTCACATTCTGTTGTACCGTTATTATGGAGCTATGGCCATCCATATATATATATATATATATATATATATATATATATATACCATGAGTTCTTCTATACACTCTTCCATTGATTCTCCAGGAACTTAAGAAATTCCAGTTTGTTTGTTAGCTTGTTTCTCCATCTAAAAAAAAGAAGTGGGAGAATATGTTCAAACTACTCCTAGCCAATAGTAAGATAAGTGACACATTTATCATAACTTCCTTTTAAAAAATTTTTTTAACTTTTTATTTTCAAAACATATGCACAGATAATTTTTTCAACATTAACCCTTGCATAGTCTTGTGCTTCAGATTTTCCCCTTCTTCCCCTTCCCCCTTCCCCTAGATGGCAAGCAATCCAATATATGTTATACGTGTTAAAATATATGTTAAATCCAATATGTGTAAACATATTTATACAATTCTCTTGTTGCACAGATCAAATCAGATCAAAAAGGAAAGTAAATGAGTAAGAAAACAACAACAAAAAGAGTGAGAATGGTATGTTGTGATCCACATTCAGTTCCCACAGTCCTCTCTCTGGGTGTAGATAGCTCTCTTTGTCACAAGATCATTGGAACTGGTATCAGTGGGATATATTTATCAATATCACTAACACACTGGGATAATCACTCACATGGAAAGCAGCAACATCAGGATAGTCATTTTGCTCTGAAAATCTGGGACCAAAAAGGAATTGAGATTCTACTACAATGAAGACAGGAAGGCAATGAGGATATTGAAGGGCCTTGAGCTCATATCCTGTACTGAGATTACATCATATCTTAGAGTTGGAGGAAGAACCATTATTGAAACTTTTCATATAGGGATATTCAGTCCTGGGAAATGAAGACACAGAGTGGGTAGGATAACTATTTTCAGGTATTTGAAAGGGTCATGCATAACTCAAAAAGAGTCATAACTGAAATGATTGAACAACAAAAATTATTCAGGTTATGGTAGGATCTCCAAAAGGGAATGAAATTGTTTTCTGGTAATATTAACACTGTAATACCTACTATGGAATCATAGGTTTAATTTATGACAGCAGACAGAACAGGAACTCAAGAGATAAGATTGGGCCCTTTTGGATGGGTGGATAGGTTGAGGGCAGTGAAATGTTTAAAGCTAAATGAGGTTGGTAAACTTTGATGGAGCACTCTAGTGGGAAGATCTGGGCAGCATAATAATATTGGATAGTAGTGCAGAAAGGTGATAGGGGCAGGAAGAGGTATATGTCAAAGGAGAGTTAATAATGAGAATGGCAAAAATCATTTTTAACTATTTCTCAATTTTTCCTAGACTGGTTTTTGTCTAAGCCACTCCTATGGCATTTTCCTGTTAGTGATAATATTTTCTCTTTGCATTCTTACTGTATTCCTATGAAGTTCAATGAAGGGGATCTGAGGAGTGATGGCTGAGTAAGGAGAAGCATTGTCGGACTGGGAATGGCTTTTGGAAAAGACATACAGATTGCATGGAAATGTAGGGAGCTTGACAATCGGGTGACACTGCTGGCTTTCAGCAAAACGAACAGATTGAAGGCAGATTGTGTGGCTGAAGAGGGAGTGTGCTACACAGAGGAGGAGTGGCTTCAGCTATGACATTTAATCATTCAACATTAACACAAGACATCTGTCGCCATGCTTCTCGGTGATGAGGCAGCACCGTGGCTCCCAATATAACAATATGTTCTGGGTTTCATAATCACTTGAAAAATACTACTTTTGAAGAGGGTTCTTTTAGTGCTTGACACTAAATCCTTATATTTTATTATAGAAATCCCAAGCAAATCCATTGCTGGGGAAAGGTTTTTTTGTGTGTGTATGTATGTGTGTGTGTGTGTGTGTGTGTGTGTGTGTGTGTGTGTGTATGTATTTAACATGCAGCTGTTTAAGTAAAAAGTAAAATAAGGGGGTGGGGGTGGGAAACAAGCCAGAATCTGTGAATAATGACACACTGTTCCTGTGAATACAGTAAGATCAAGAGGATAAAAATAAAGGATTTATTGCTCTCTTTCAAACAGCAAAACCAAATCAAACCAGTAGTAGACAGGTTTGAGAAAAATTATCAAAGCTCCTGCTGCCTAATTCAAGAGATGAAATATTTGCTTCCATAAAAACTGTTGTTGCGTTTTGGATTTGTTGAATTAATTCAGAGGAATTCCTCTTGGTGTCCTACTGTAGTCTACCCTTCCTCATTTAGCTCCACTCAACTTGAGTAAGTCCCCATTGACTCCAGAGTTGTAACACAGAGGAGGTATGCAAAATAAACTAACACTTTCTCTTTCCCTTCCTCCTCCCCTCTCTATTTTCCTCTATTTCTCTGTGTCTCTCTATCTCTGTCTTTCTGTCTCTCTCTCTCTGTTTATTATAAATCACAAGTTCTATTCCTCATCCAGCTACTAGAATACTGAGAAAACATCTTTGTTTCATTCAGTTAATAGCCTATCATTGAGCATGACATATAATATTTTAAGATTTACAAAGTTAGCTCTTTATTTCGCTAGCTCTGTAAAAAAGAATGTATGTGTGTACATATCTATGTCTATTTTACAAATGTGGAAAAAGACTGTTAGAGGTAAAGTAATTTTAATTTGCTCATGATCAAATGACTTGCACAAATTGTGGAGTCAGGGGAATTGAGTTCAGTTTTCTCCACTCAAAATCTAATGCTTTTCCTACCATTGTTGTTGTTCAGTCACATAAATCATGTCTAACTCTTTGTGATCCCATTTGAAATTTTCTTGACAAAAATACTGGAATGGTTTGTCATTTCCTTCTCCAGCTCATTTTACAAATGAGGGAACTGAGGCAATCAAGGTTAAGTGACTTGCCTAGGGCCACACAGCTAGTGAGCATCTGAGGAAATATTCTATCCACTCTGTTACCTAGTTACTCATTATACCATACTGGAAGAAAATATCTGAAATGGAGAATGAGGAAAAAATAATTGTTTCTTTTTCCTTTTGTCATAATGGAAAAGTTAATAGACATGAAATAAAAGTAGTTTCCCTTTTCCCCACCATGGAAATTGCTTATCTATTCTACCATATATAGGACCATTTCCCATTCTTCTATGGTGTAATTTTCTTTTAGCCATTCTACACATCAGTAGGGTCTTGAACCTTTTGTTATTGTGCAGTCATTTCAGTCAAGTCTAACCCTTTGTGATTCCATTTGGGGTTTTCTCGGCAATGATGCTAGAGTGGATTCATTTTGTCAGGCAAAAAGAAATTGTCACTTGCTAAGGATCTTAAAACTAGGAAATGTCTGAGGCTAGATTCAAACTAAGGTTTTTCCTGACTTCAGGAGCAGTATTCTATCTACTGAGCCAATAGCTGCCTCTAGCAAAAACTAAATATCAGTAATCCAGGACCTCCACAATCCTTATTGCAGGGGTTTGGGGATCCTGGGTTCTTGAAATTTACTTTTTGCTTATTGTTGGAACTAGTGCTAAATAGGAAGATTCATGCAATTTTCACAAAAATAGTTTGCACAGCAACTTGGCCTTGAATGAAAACTTCATATATAGCCTATTACTTGCTATGGACTTAAGAGAATTGGTTTAATTCTGGTAAAGAAACTGTCCCCCAAATCATTCTCTTTGATGTGTTTGCCACCCAGTTTTTTTGAAACCTTAATATATAGCTTGAGCCTAGGCCTCTAAAATGTGAGTAAAATGTCTTCATAATCTGTGTAAGCACTCAACATAGCAATGCATATTAGAAATAGGACAAACTCACTCCACAGACAAAATGCAAAAAACAAATGATTTGGAGCAATCTATAAAATTCATATAATTTTCATTCCTCACTTTGAATTTTTCCATTACACACAGAAACCTATATAGTTCTCTAGACCCATACTATTATCTTGGAAAGGAAATTAACTTAGGATTCATTTCTAAGGAGTCCATTTTATATCTTAGGACTTATAATGGTTTTTGACTATTTCTGATTTAAGATGGTATCCCTGTGTGCATAGTCTCCCCCTGGAAGAAAATGAACTTGTACTTGCTAATGGGATAACTTCTTTTCCTTTAGACTTGTACGTCGAAATGGTACATAGCAATTGTGAAGGGCAAAAAACAGGTTTTTTGTATTATAACTCCTTCCCTTGCTATAATTTTCTACCCACTTGTGTGGGTCATATGGCTCTATCCACACTGAGGCCATATGATGGAGAGACATAACTAGTTTTTTTTTTTTTTTTTCTAAGGCAATTGGGGTTAAGTGACTTGCCCAGGGTCACACAGCTAGGAAGTGTCTGAGACCAGATTTGAACTCAGGTCCTCCTGACTTCGGGGCTGGTGTTCTATCCACTGCGCCACCTAGCTGTCCCCTCTAGTTTTTCTTGATGTCACCTCTCAGTCACATGGATAGAAAGCATATTCACTCAGGAGAACATATTAAGATATATCCCACTCATCTCTAGATTCACATGGATTCAAGGTTAAAAAGTGGGGAATCTTCAATGGAAAATTGTGCTCCCATCCTTGGAACTTCTAAAGTTATTCAGGTCTTGATAGTCTGTTTTCCATAACACTAACAAGACCAAGGCGAAAGATAGCATTTAATCTATAAGATATTTAATCAGGTCTGAGACAAACAGTGAAGACACAGGGAAAATAATTTTGAACATTCTTAAATGAGTAAAATATTGCCCTTTTCCTCTAGAATAATTTTGGAAACAAATTCCTTTATGGCTGATGGCTTCAGAATTCTTGTTGCTGCTTCCTGAAATCTTGTCTCTATCATATCTGTCAGCTTTTTTCATTTTGTATCTCCCTATATATAGACTATGTTTCAGATAATTTAGACACTATTTAACATACTAGTTGTGGTCATTTCTGTGGTTCTTGCTATCTCATTTTCCCAGTAGTCACAAACCCCAGAACTCTTCAGCTCTAGTCTGCTCATGACCCATTTACTCTGCACAGTAAGTATACAGTCTAATGGGAAATAGAGTCCTGGGAACTTCACCAAATGTGCCCTGATCTCAGGAATTATGGGAAATATAAACCTCAACTGGATGTTCCTATAACATTTCTCTCAAAGAATGTGTGTGTGTGTGTGTGTGTGTGTGTGTATAATATATACACAATGTATCATTTCCATTTAACAATGGAGGTATCTAAAAACAAAGATCACATGAGTACCTAGAACTTGTATGCTGCTAAATATTGTTGGAGAAAGTCAAGCAACAATGCTGAGTGAGTCCACTAAAAATTATGTTATGTTTAACAGATTGTTATGTTAATCAGATTGATTGTTGTCTTGGGAAGGGTGGAAGGAAGGGAGAAAGGAGAAAAATTTGGAACACAAAATCTAAAAGAAATAAATGTTAAAAAGTATCTTTCCATGTATTTGGAAAAATAAAATACTATTGAGGAAAGAAAATAAAAATTATATTATTTTATTTCTACACAACCTTGATTCCAGTCCTTTTTATTTTTCCCTGATTATCATTTCACAACAACTATGTTAAACCTTTCTGCTGAGGAGCTCACCTCAGTTTTCCCTGGAAAGTCTGAAGCCATTATTCTTTTCTTTTCATTTTATCTTTGTCAAACACTGTCCTCAACTATTTCTTTATTCCATTTTCAGATGATAAGGAGATCATTCTGTTTACCAAGGGTAACCCCTTTGTAATGTGTCAGAGGCAGCTAGATGGCATGGTGGCTAGAATGTTATGCCTGGAGTTGAGAAGATAGAAATTTAAATTCAATCTCAGGCACTTGCAATCTCTGTGACTATAGACACAATCTTTGTTTGCCTCAGTTTCCTCAATTATAAAATGGGAATAATAATAGCACCTATTGTGAAGATCAAATGAGATAATATTTGCAAAGTGCTTAGCAAAGTGCCAGGCACATAGTAGTGTAATGCTTGTTTCCTTCATTTCATGTTTCTCTGTGTACCCTAGATCCCCAGATTTTCCAGCATATTACCTTCACTATCATTCCTATTTTCTTTAAGCTTCAAACTATCCTTGTCTACTGGCTCTGTCCCTAATGCCTACAAATACATAAACCTGTCATCTATCCCTAAAAACAAAACAAAACAAAAAGACTTCATCACTAGATATCATAATGCCCATCAGCTATCATCCTTTATTTCTTTTCCTTAGCTAAACTTCTTTTTATGTAATAGATTTTTATTTTTTCCAAATACATGCAAAGATAGTTTTCAACATTCAACATTCACTTGCAAAACCTTGTGTTCCAAATTTTCCCCCTTCCCTTCCCCTCTTCCTCCTCCTCTAGACAGCAAATAATCTGATATAGGTCAAACATGTGCACTTCTTCTAAACATATTTCCATATTCATCATGTTGAGAAGAGTCAAGTCCATCACAGGTGATCATCACATAATCTTGTTGACATTATGTTCAATATTCTCTTGACTCTGCTCATTTCACTCAGTATCAATTCACGTAGGTCTTTCCAGGCTTTTCTGAAATCAGCCTGCTCATTTCTTATAGAACAATAATATTCCATAACATTCATACGTACCACAATTTATTTAGCCATTCCTTAACTGATGGGCATTCATTAGCTAAATTTCTCGAAAAAGTAATCTACAATTGTTGTCTCTACTTTCAGTTTTTTGTAAATGTTCTGCTATTTGGCTTCCAGTCTCAAGCATTTAGCTGAAACTTTCCTCTCCAAAGATATCAAAATTGTTAAAAACCAATGATTTCTTCTTTGGTCCTCATCCTTCTTGATCTTTCTGCAGCATTTGACACTGTTGATCACTTTCTCTTCCTGAATATTCTTTTTCTCTCATTTTTTTGTTTTTGTTTTTTGGACTTTGTACTCTCTTGATTCTCCTCCTACTTGGTATCCACTACTTCTCAGTCTTTCCAGGTGGGTCTTTTTCCATGTCATATCCACTAACTGTAGGTGTTCCTTAAGACTCTGTCTTAGGCTCTCTACTTTTTCTTCTATGCTTGGATATCTCATTGAGTCCCATGAGTTCACTTATCATTTCTTTGCAGATGATTCCCAGATTTATATATCTGACTCTAGTCCTCTCAAGCTCCAGTCTCAAAATACCAGCTACCTTTTGGAGATCTAGGCTGAGATTCCCAGGAGCTACAAGACTCTTGAATTCAGAAGACTGCTAATAAGATTGGATATGTCAATCTGTGGATTTCTGTTTAGTTCCTTATGTTCAGGATTAGAACGCAAAACCAGGGTTGCACAGTGCTCAGGCCTATTCATGCCCCATGGAATATGCCAATCAAACCCCCAGAAACACAAGGAATTTCTGTTTTGTTCAGGAATCAGTGAAAAAAAAAAAGGACTTAGCCAAATCTTCTGGGTACAGTGCATAGGCATGTTTGCTATTTAGTGTTAAAATAAACACATATATCATCATGCAATGAATGATTCCCATATTTGGTGACTTTTTTCTGGTCTCCTAAGCTGTTCTTTTCCTACTTCCCCTGCTTCTGGTCTCTTCAGCTGCCTGATACTCTGAGAGGATACCATCCTGAGTCTGAATCCCTACTGATGTTGATAATACTTCTGAACTTACTAGGCAATAATTAACAATTTCCTACTGAGTTATACCTTCCTCATTCTAATGATTCTGAACTCCTCTGTTACCATTATTCAAACCCTGTTCTTCATTCCTTTGTCTATACCTTTATCCTCTTCCTCTACACCCCAATAATACTTTTCTATAAAGCTACCCAATTCTTCCACTGTGCTCTCTGGAATGCTCCATAGGTAATACACTGAATTTCATCTTAAATCTCTTCCTTTCTCCTCTTCTTTTTAAAGCCCTACTGTCCACCCATGCTAGCCATAGTTGTACTTTCAGTCATTCTCCCTCTCTTTGCCCCGCCCTCCTCCGCAACAAACCTCTCTTTACTAGTCATGGTGAGGGAACTGAAACACTCGCTACTTTCCATGGCCACTTTGAAGCTCATCCTCTACTACCATCATTCAGTAATCTATCCTTCTTTGAGGTTCACTTAATTTGTATCTACCATCCAATTAAAATTCTGGTAGTTGTTGCCTACTGACTTGAAGACATTCTCCTTTCCTCAAAGAATTCAGTGCCTAACTCAGTTCCAGTCCTCATAATAGTGGACTTCAGCACCCTAATTTCCCAATTCTTTAACTTATTCATTTTCTCTGAGTTATTCATCCACCTATCACCTATTCATGGAGACCATATTTTTGGTCTTACTATCACCCACAAAGTCATTGTTTCTATGCTCATGAATTCTGAAATTCTCTTACCTGATCACAATTTATTATCAGTCTGCTTTTCCCTCTGTCTTGCAACCCCAAACTCTGTTTTTTATATTCACCATGATCTCCAATTCCTTGATCCCCTTAGTTTTCTCCCAGGTCACCTCCCCTATACTGGCTATATCATCTTCCTTTCTCAATTTTTGTCTTTTGATAAATCAATTCACATCTATACTGCCCTTTTCTAATGAGTCCCTTTTTTTTCTTATCCTATTGCTAATCTTACCCTGCCAAGCCTCCACCCTAAATTACTCATCACCTATTTCTGGTTGTACTTACATTACTAAAATAAGGCTGGAGAAAACCATGAAACCATGCTGACTGGTTTCCATTATACATTTATGTTTTGTAATCTCAATACCTTACTATGATAAGGTAATCTTTTTACACCTTCCTAATTGACTCCCTAGATCAAATGGGAAGCTCCATGGCACAGTGAATAGAATACACATATAGAAGCAATTGTCAGGCTTCTTCACCACAGATTAAGTCACAAGGTAATGGCTGAAGAGGCAATGGGCTAGAAACATTGCTATTCCCAAGGCTCATCTATCCAATCAGTTGTCAAAGTTGAGAATCTCCATTCTCAACAGCTCTTAAGTAAATTTCCAAATCTTTACTCATATAGTCATAGCCCTAGTACAGGTCTTTATCACCTCTTACCTGGATTATTGAAAATATTTCCCCACTTCAATACATCCTCAATTTATCTGCCAAAGTGATTAAGTATAGGTCTGATTGTGTCATCTATCTCCTCCTCTTAAAATCAGGAGTTTCTCTATTATCTTCAGTATAAAATGTACAATTCTCTTTAGAATTTGAAGTGATTTTAACAAGTTGACTTTTTCTTGCCTTTCAGATTTTCTTATTCTATACTATCCCTTTATACCCTATGATGAGACATCCTGTCTCCTGTCTTGTGCTTTTGCAATAGATATTACTCTGTCTGGGTCAGTCAATTTAGTCCAAGGAGTAAAGCACCCTAATGGAGAGAAAGGAAGACACAGGTGTTTCTTGATCACCATATCCATACAAATCCTGATGGAGACATCTGGACTCTGAGTCCAGAAGCCTGAGAATAAACCACCAAATCTGCTTTCAGCCCAGCCCCTACAGCTATTGTGAAGGAGAGGAAATCATGATGGAGAAGGGCCCCACCTTCCTCATTACCATCAGCCACAAGTGCTCACCAACTGCCACAAATAGATTCAGGAGCCCAGGAAGTAGCAGTACCCCTCAGGGCCACCAGTCCTGATTCCAGTCCAGTTTTCATAGACATTATTCAGAGAGGCACCATATGGAGAAAGTGTCAGCTGTTCCCATCTAATACTAGTTAACTGCCATTCATGAATTAGGTAAGCAAGTGAGACAAGATACCCAGGAGGAGAGAGAGGAACCATCATGTACCAGGTAGGTCAGGCCACCACTACCATGTTGACTACCAGCTCCCCTCAGACCATGATAGACACCGTCTAGGACTTTGAACCCAAGGGCTTTGAGAATAGCAGTATTTCTAACCCACTGTTTCTTTAGCCATTATCCTGTGACTTAACCCACGAGGTATATGGGACTTTTCTATTTGACTTGCAGATGAAACTTCCCATATATTTGGTTTTTCCAATCCCCATTAAAATAGGAGCTACTTGAGAAATGGGACCACTTTACCTTCCTATTACCCTCCTAGTGCCACAGTACTTAATGTTTCACTATTTTCTTCATTTATTCTTTCATTTATAGAATGTTCTCTCCTTAATTCTGTCATTTAGAATTCTTAGCTTTCTGGAATTTCTCAGCTCAAATGCTGCCTTCTACAAGATACCTTTTCTATCCCCACAGTTATGAGAATATTTCCTGCTAAAGTTATCTTACATCTACTGTGCCTTTATATATTTACATACCTCTTCCCAGATAGATTGACAAGATAAATAGGTATAAAGTCAGTCAGTTGTTTTTCAGTTTTGTACTCATATTGTCAACAGGGTTTTCTTGGTAAAGATATTGCCAACACTCTACTGCAGCACCTACCTACCTCACAGACCATTAAATTGGTCAGTTAGAAGATATTTTAATGGGAGAGAAGAGGGCTAAAGGGATTAAGCGAGGTCTTTTCTAGGATTGGAACACGTAGAACTCTCTCTAGACAGGACATGCTTAATATTTATTGAAAATGAACTGTTGCCTGGAGGCGCTATCTGGGCCCATAATTTTGAGTTGTAAAGATAATGACTCTTCTTTCTTTCCCTTCTTTCCTATGCTGGGGGTATTAATCTCCAAATATTTAGTTTTTCTATTTGTAAAGTGAGGTGGAACAATTCACTTTAGCAAATACCAAAAAAATACATAAGATACTTCTCTAGGTTCTAAGGATACAAAGAAAATAAAAATGATAGAATTCCTGTCTTCAACACATATCTTGTTTATAATTGTTCTTGACTCTTCATGACTCTTTTTAGGGTTTGTTGGCAAAAATATTGGAGGAGTTTGCCATTTCCTTCTCTACCTCATTTTACAGATGAAGAAACTGAGTTAAACAAAGTCAAATGGCTTTCCCAGAGTGACATAGTAAGTGTTTGAGATCAGATTTCAACTTAGGCCTTCTTGACTCCAGGCCCAGTGCTTTATCCATTGTGCCACATGTGCCTCTAACACTTATTACCTAAGGATAATGGGAAAGTTAATTAGTTTGTAATTTTTAAGTGATCCTTAAATGCAAAGTATAATTCATACATAATGTTCAAATATTATAGCCCTATATTATGGTGTCATTTTAAATTAGGCCAACATTCTTTATTTTTATTGGATTCTTCTGGGGTCATCATTCCATAAATCAAAGCCATATGTTGTATTACTAAGATATCAAACTCAGAGTTAATGAAAAGAGAAATAATTCTGGTGGTAAATCTGGAAGTTCCCACAGCACTATTATTTGCTGTGTAGGGATTGAGGAACCATATTGAAATCAACAACTCTATACCCTGAGGCCATTCTACATAAGAGTTTCTTGGGCATCTTTTTAGTACTCAGAGTCAGAGACAAATCACCTTCCCCAAAAGTAATAGGTGTCCTGGGCATGGGGCAAACTATAATATTTTCCTTTGTTTTTGTAAGAACCATAGAATCCCAGAATTGGAAGAGATGTCAGAGATCAGCTAATCTAATCACTATTTGAATATAAATTCCCTCAACAACAGGTTTGACAAATGTTCATTTGAGTCCTTACTTGAAAACCTCTACTGGGGAAATTTAATATTTCCAGAAGTAGCCCATTCTACCTTTAAATAACATGAAATTTTTAGTCTAGCTTTGAGGAATTGTTACTGAGCCCATCAGGACTGGGGTACTATGCCAATTCTTTTTCTAGTAAGAAGATCCAGATATGCACTTTGAACCTAGTTTAGTCCTGGGGTACTAAATCCCAAAGGATTGTATAATTAAGGTCCTTTCTCTAAAAAGAAAGGATGAGAAAGAAAATCATACTTTTTGGCTTTTTAAATTTCACTTCCCAAAAAGAGAAGGATAAAAAGTTATTCATTGTAAAATATATGTCAGATATGGGACAGGAAATTTATTCCTAACACAAAAGCAATATTAAACATAGGGGACTCACAAGCAAGAATTACTACAGTAAGATTAAGTAACAACATACCTATTGTTATAATCTTCTGGAAGATTATCTTAAACTTCATCAGAATGTGACAATTTTCAGGAGTGCTAATTAGGCGACTTATCTCATCTTAGCTAGGTGCTTTCCAAACTACTCCAGGTACATGTTTGATTGTCCTCTCATATGCTGAAGCTTGGTTTGCCATTAGTTACTCTTGTGGTTGGCACTTCCACTGGCTGCAACTATAGACCACCAAGCCTGGACATATTTACCTCAAGGTTGCTGATTGGTCACTGGGTGAGGAAAGGAGACACAAAATAGGAAGGAGCACTTAGGATCCTAACCATGAGTTTGCCTGCTTGAGTTCCCCTGTACCAGCTAATGCCAACAAATGTGAAAATGCTCCAAATTACTAATAAAAGAAATGTGAGTTCAGATAACTTACACACATCAAATTATCAAAGAAGACAAAAAATTAAACCCATCAGTGTTAGAGGGATTATGAGAAGACAGGCACATTTTATTATTGCTGAAGCTATTCAGTTATTCTGGGAGTCAATTTATAATTCTATGACAAAAGTTATTAAACACTTTGCATTTTTGCCCTAAGGAACTTCCAATTTTTGGGCCTCCAAAGAAGCCAAAGGAGGAGTTGCAGGAGGCAAAGAATTGTAAACAAGGTCCATCAATGGAGGAGTGACTAAACAAACTATAGCATATGATTGTAAGGGAATATTCTTGTGCTAGATATTAGGAATTCATAAAAACATGAGGAGACTTGGATGGTTTGATGCAAAAAGAAGGAAACAGAACATGGAGAACAAAAGGCATAGCTTTTTTTTATAAAGCTTTTTATTTACAAAACATATGAGTGATTTTTCTACATTGACCTTTGCAAAAACTTTTTTTTTCCCAAGCTTTTCCCCTCCTTCCCCCCACACCCCACCCCTAGATGACAGGTAATCTAATACATGCTAAATATGATAAATTATATGACAAATACAATACACGTATACATATCTATACAGTTATCTTACTGCACAAGAAACATCAGATCTAGAAAGAGAAGAAGAAAAAACAACCTAAGAAGGAAAACAAAATGCATGGAAATATTCACAGAAAGTGTTAAAATGCTGTGTTGTGGTTCACACTCAGTTCCCACAGGCCTCTCTCTGGATGTATATGACTATCTTCATCGCTGAATAATAATAGGAACTGGTTTGAATCACATCATTGTTGAAGAGAACCATGTCCATCAAAATTGATCATCGTATAGTCTTGTTGCTGTGTATAATGTTCTCCTGGTTCTGCTGATTTCACTCAGCATCAGTTCATGCAAGTCTCTCCAGGCCTCTCTGAAATCCTCCTGTTGGTCGTTTCTTACAGAACAATAATATTCCATAACATTCATGTACCATAATTTATTCAGCCATTCTCCAATTGATGGGCATCCTTTCAATTTCCAGTTTCTAGCCACTACAAAAAGGGCTGCCACAAATATTTTTGCACATGTGGGTACCTTTCCCTCCTTTAAAATCTCTTTGGGATATAGGCCCAGTAGAAACACTGCTGGGTCAAAGGGTATGCACAGTTTGATAACTTTTTGAGCATAGCTCCAAATTGCTCTCCAGAATGGTTAGATCCGTTCACAGTTCCACCAACAATGTATCAGTGTCCCAGTTTTCCCACATCCCCTCCAACAGGTATCATTATCATTTCCTGTCATTTTAGCCAATCTGACAGGTGTGTAGTGGTATCTCAGAGTTGTCTTAATTTGCATTTCTCTGATCAATAGTGACTTGGAGCACCTTTTCATGTAACCAGAAATAGTTTCAATTTCTTCGTCTGAAAATTGTCTGTTCATATCTTTTGACCATTTATCAATTGGAGAATGGCTTGAATTCTTATATATTTGAGTCAATTCTCTATATATTTTAGAAATGAGGCCTTTATCAAAACCTTTGGATGTAAAAATATTTTCCCAGTTTACTGCTACCCTTCTAATCTTGTCTGCATTCATTTTGTTTGTACGAAAACTTTTTAACTTGATATAGTCAAACTTATCTATTTTATGATTAATGATGACCTCTAGTTCTTCTTTGGTCACAAATTCCTTCCCCCTCCACAGGTCTGAGAGGTAAACCATCCTACATTGTTCTAATTTGTTTATAATATCATTCTTTATGCCTAGATCATGAATCCATTTTGACCTTATCTTGGTATATGGTGTTAGGTGTGGGTCAATGCCTAATTTCTTCCAGACTAGTTTCCAATTATCCCAGCAGTTTTTGTCAAATAGTGAGTTTTTATCCCCAAAACTGGGGTCTTTGGGTTTATCAAACACTAGATTAATATTGTCATTGAGTATTTTGTCCTGTGAACCTAACCTATTCCACTGATCCACTACTCTATTTCTTATCCAGTACCAAATGGTTTTGGTGACCACTGCTTTATAATATAGTTTTAGATCTGGTACAGCTAGGCCACCCTCATTTGCATTTTTTTCATTAATTCCCTTGAAATTCTTGACCTTTTGTTTTTCCAGATGAATTTTGTTGTTATTATTTTTAGGTCAGTTAAATAATCTCTTGGGAGTTTGATTGGTATAGCACTAAATAAATAGATTAGTTTAGGTAGTATTGCCATCTTTATTATATTCACTCGACCTATCCAAGAGCACTTGATGTTTTTCCAATTGTTTAGATCTGACTTTATTTGTGTGGAGAGTGTTTTGTAGTTTTGCTCATATAGATCCTGACTTTCCCTTGGCAGATATATTCCCAAATATTTTATACTATCAATAGTTATTTTGAATGGAATTTCTCTTTGTATCTCTTGCTGTTGCATTTTGTTGGTGATGTATAAAAATGCTGATGATTTATGTGGATTTATTTTGTATCCTGCAACTTTGTTAAAGTTATGGATTAATTCTAATAGTTTTTTACTTGATTCTCTAGGGTTCTCTAAGTAGACCATCATATCATGTGCAAAGAGTGATAATTTGATTTCCCCATGACCTACTCTAATTCCTTTAATCTCTTTTTCTTGTCATTGCCAAGGTTAGCATTTCTAATACAATATTGAATAGTAATGGTGATAGTGGGCAACCTTGTTTCACCCCTGATCTTATTGGGAATGGTTCCAGTTTATCACCATTATATATGATGCTAGCTGATGGTTTTTAAATAGATGCTACTGACTATTTTGAGGAAAAGTCCATTAATTCCTATACTCTCTAATGTTTTTAATAGGAATGGATGTTGGATTTTATCAAATGCTTTTCTGCATCTATTGAGATTATCATATGTTTTTTGTTAATTTGGTTATTAATATAGTCAATTATGTTAATAGTTTTCCTAATATTGAACCATCCCTGCATTCCTGGTATAAATCCTACTTGGTCATGGTGTATTATTCTAGGAATGATTTTCTGTAATCTCTTTGCTAATATTTTATTTAAGATTTTTGCATCAATATTCATTAAGGAGATTGGTCTATAATTTTCTTTCTCTGTTTTTGTTTCACCTGGTGTAGGTATCAGTACCATGTCTGTATCATAAAAGGAGTTTGGTAGGAGTCCTTCATTCCCTATTCTTTCAAATAGTTTATATAATATTGGAGTTAATTGTTCTTTAAGTGTTTGGTAGAATTCACATGTAAATCCATCTGGTCCTGGGGATTTTTTCTTAGGGAGTTGATTAATGACTTGTTCTATTTCTTTTTCTAAAATGGGACTATTTAAGTAATTTATTTCCTCTTCTGTTAATCTGGGCAATCTATATTTTTGTAGATATTCCTCCATTTCACTTAGGTTATCAAATTTATTGGCATACAGTTGGGCAAAGTAACTCCTGATTATTGCTCTAATTTCCTCTTCATTGGTGGAAAGTTCTCCCTTTTCATTTTTGAGACTAACAATTTGATTTTCCTCTTTCCTTTTTCTAATTAAATTAACTAGAGGTTTATCTATTTTGTTGGTTTTTTCATAAAACCAACTTTTAGTTTTATTTATTAATTCAATAGTTTTTTTTTACTTTCAATTTTACTAATCTCTCCTTTTATTTTTAGGATTTCAAGTTTGGTATTTGATTGGGGGTTTTTAATTTGTTCTTTCTCTAGCTTTTTTAGTTGCAAGCCCAATTCATTGATTTTCTCTTTCTCTATTTTATTCAAATAAGCATCTAGAGATATAAAATTTCCCCTTATTACCGCTTTGGCTGTATCCCACAAATTTTGGTAGGTTGTCTCATTATTGTCATTCTCTTGGATGAAATTAGTAATTGTGTCTGTAATTTGTTGTTTCACCCATTCATTCTTCAGGATAAAATTATTTAGTTTCCAATTGGTTTTTGGTCTATTTTCTCCTGGCCTTATATTGCATGTGATTTTTATTCTGTCATGATCTGAAAAAAATACATTTATTATTTCTGCCTTCCTGCATTTGATTTTGAGGTTTTTGTGTCCTAACACATGGTCAATTTTTGTATAAGTTCCATGGACTGCTGAGAAAAAAGTAAACTCCTTTCTGTCTCCATTTAATTTCCTCCAAAGATCTATCATACCTAACTTTTCTAACATTTTGTTTACCTCCTTAACTTCTTTCTTATTTATTTTGTGGTTTGATTTATCAAGTTCTGAGAGAGGGAGGTTGAGATCCCCCACTATTATAGTTTTGCTGTCTATTTCTTCTTGCATCTCTCTGATCTTTTACTCTAGGAATTTCCGTGCTATACCACTTGGTGCATATATGTTTAGTATTGATATTGCTTCATTATCTATGGTACCCTTTAGGAAGATATAATTTCCTTCTTTGTCTCTTTTAATGAAGTCTATCTTTGCTTTTACTTGGTCTGAGTTCAGGATTGCTACCCCTGCTTTTTTTTGTTCACCTGAAGCATAATAGATTCTGCTCCAGCCTTTTACCTTCACCCTGTATGTATCTCTGTTTTAGATGTGTTTCTTGTATACAACATATTGTTGGATTCTGGTTTTTAATCCATTCTGCTATCTGCTTCTGCTTTAAGGAAGAGTTCATTCCATTCACATTCACAGTTAAAATAACTAATTCTGTATTTCCTGCCATCTTATTTACCCTAGCTTATGCTTTTCTCTTTCTTATCCCCTTTCCCTCCTTCCTACTATTTTGCTTTTGATAACCACTTCCCTCAAACAATCCTTCCCCTTTAGAGCCCCACCCACCCCTACAAAAGGCATAGTTTGACTGAAAAAGATCTATAAAGACTACATAGCACTGAAATTATTATTAACCTGTGATGAGCTGATAGATTATGTGAAAATCATTAGAGTACCTGGGAAAGGACTTAAGAAATGTCTCATGTAACACATGCTGTATTCCAGCTTCTCTAAGGATATTTATCTGTTCATGATACCAGGGAATTAAAAGAAAGAACAGCTTGTGTCTTGGGTCACTATTTCTCATCTGGGATAATGGATTACTTAAAACATGAGTGTTCAAAGAAACAAATCTTTTATTAAAATAATATTCCAATAACCTCAGAAAGAAGAAGTTCAAGGTCTAGAAGGTAAAAACAAAAAAAAAAAAAACCAAGAAGATTAAAAGGTAGTTAGCAAGAAGACTCCTTGGCATTTCAAGGGTTCCTCATCAAACTCCTAAGAACTACTTTTATATTCTTCTTGATCAAAGGAAATATGGCTGGATCCAAATCAATCCATTGGGGTCAAAGTTTAACCTAAACTACCCCAGGTCTGCACCACAACTTTCTGGTTTGCAACACTCTCTTCTGGTATGTTGGGAGTGTATAGAGTTAGCATATACCTAACCAGTTGCATTAAATCCTTGCCCACAGCAGTCATGTAAGTGCTGACCCAGAAAAAACTCACAGAAATTATAAAGAAAAATGGATTGGGGGAAAACTACATCCACCTAGAAAAGTAACAAAAGTAATGACAAAAAGGATTCAGGTTTTGGTCAATTAATGCCTTTTAAATGTTTCCCTAATTGTAGTTAGGCAACTGTAGCCAGTCAAAGAGACTCTTATTCATCACCATGATTAGCAATCCAGAGCCTAGTATAGATTATCTGTACATGGTCCGAATCTCCCTGAGACATTTACATTTCCAGTTTCCCTAAAGTTCAAGTGGCCAATTGAATCATTAGTACTCTGTGCATGCTCATAAGGACTGGCATCAGTGACTATTAAATACTTACAGTGTTTAAGGCTGCTTTATATTCTTGCACATGTTAAACCTATGTTGGATTACTTGCTATCTGGGGGGTGACAGATGGAGAAAAATTGGGAACACAAAGTTTTACAAGGATGAATGTTGAAAATATCTCTGCATGTATTTTGAAACTAAAAGGCTATTATTAAAATTTTTTTAAAAGGAAAAAAGAGCTTATATTCTGCTTGAGGTGATGGATTCCTTGTACACATAAATAATTCGAGGATGAGGGCTGATGAATGGGGGCCATTTTATACTGAGAGATATCGCTGGCAAGAGAATGGTGCTGGTCATTTATAGTAGAAAAAAGCTGGAAATTTCCTTTTGATCAAATGAACTCCATTTATCTTCCTTCTAGGACAGTACTAAGTTCTCACCATGTTTTCCTCTCTTTAGAAATCAGACTATCTCATCTGGATATTAGAGGATCACAGGAAGCAAGGTAGTTCCCTCAAGAAAATATTCCTTTTCCTTCCTTCTCTAGAACTTTTCATGTTCATCTACTGCCATGTGGGTAATCAACCACTTCTGACTTTACATTCTTTTAGGACAATCCATATCCAGGGGTATGCTAGAGTCATCTCAAATACACTGGAGTTGATTATTTAATTTTCAGTGTGAATTCTACAAGTTGGAAATCGGCAAATGCTACAAAATAAGGTTGGATTTATTGCTTTGTTTATTGTCTAGACTTTAGAAAGCAAAGGAGAAAGTGTTGGTAATGTGTGACTTGTGCACAAACATTTGCCAGCACACTCCTGTCCATAGCTCACTCCAGCTCATTTGTCCTTCCCACTCATGCAAGAGGCAAGTTCATTAATTTATAGATTATTAGAGCTAGAAGGGATATTAGAGATCATCTGATCCTCCTCTTTTACCTGTAAGGAAACAAACCCAGAGAATTAAGTGTCTTCAGCTGGAATTTAGAATCCGGTGTCCTGACTCTTAGTCTAGTGTTCCTTCTTTTGGATATCATTATCCTTCCCCAAAGGATCATATCCTGGCTTTGCAGTTGCCAGACCATTTAAGTTACCACCCCAGTTCACTGCCATAAAATCCCATTGCTGAGAAGCAATTTATGCAAAGAAAAGTCCTTGCCATCACCTAGGCTTATATCTGCATGAGTTACTCCCTGTAGTCCTTAGATGAAATTCTGGGAATATACCCTGGTCTCCTACACTAAGTATGGAAGATATCCAGAGGAATGAATTAATCTGTTTATGTACTTCCCTGTGTATGTGAAGGAATGAATGAAGCATTTTTTATGTGTAAAGCAGTATGAGTATGGTTGCCTTGCAAATGTTCTTGTCCCAGGAGCTCCTGGATTTCAATCAATCAATATTTTTTAAGTCCTTTGTGAAGTGCCTAATTTATTAGGCAACTTGCTAAATGCTGGGAACAGAAAAACAGGCAAGAAATAGTCCTTCCTTTCAAGGAACTCACAATCTAATGGGAGAGACAACTATACACACACACGCACACACACACACACACACACAAGCTATATATAAGATAAATAGAAAAGAATTTATAGAGGGAAGGCACTAGAATTAAGAGGGTGTGGGAAAGATTTCCTGTAGGATATGGCATTTAAAGGAAGCCAAGGAAATCAGTAGTTAGGGCTGAGGAGTGAGAGTGTTCCAGGCATGGCAGAGAGAAAATAACCAGAACTGTGAGACAGTACTTTGTTTAGGAAGGAGTCAGAAGACTAGTGATACTGGATGGAAAAGTGTATGTCAGGGAGTCAAGTATTAGAAGACTGGAAATGTAGGATGAATTTAAGTGATTAAAAGACTTTGAATTCCAGAGAATTTTGTATTTGATTCTGGAGGCAATTGGAAAGAAGCCATTGAAGCTTATTGACTTGGGGATGTTGGTCAGACTTGAACTTCAGGAAAATCACTTAGTAGCTGAATGGAGAATGGACTGGAATGGGGAGAATGAGGCCTACAGACCCACCTGCAAGTGATTCAATCTCATTCTACTTAGAGGTTGCTAGGTGACATAGTGGATGAAATGCTAAACTTGGAGTCAGGAATATCTGAGTTCAAATCCAGTCTCAGACACTGACTAGCTGTATGACTCCGGGCAATTCATTTAATTTCACTTTGTCTCACTTTCCTCAACTGTAAAATGGGGGCAATAATAGAGCCTTTCTACCAGAGTTGTTGTAAAGAGCAAATTAGATAATATTTATAACATGCTTAATACATTGTCTGGTACAAAATAGGTACTCAATAAGTGCTTTTTTCTTTCCTTCTTTCCTACTACTTACTGTGTGATCTTGGGCAAGTTGTTCCAACTCTCTGACCTTAGTTTTTGGATTGTAAAACAAAGAATCAAGTATTAGAGGCTTCATTTTATAAAGTAAGAAATCAAGACATATGGATATTAATGGATTGTAAAATTAATTATTGCTAGTAAGTTTCTGAGACAGGATTTGAATACAGATCTTTCTAGCTCTGAAGCCAACACCCTATCTGTTAAATTAAGGAGTGATACTAGATTATTTTTAAGACTCTCTCCAGCTCTCAGTCCTATAATTCTGATTTCATGATTCCATGAAGGACTTGCTCTAGGAAAAAAAATAACTTTCCTTAGACAGAGCTGCTTCCTCACTTTTTTTTTCATTTTCTCATCTTTTATTCATGGGAAAATATTGCTCATTATAATTACATAGTGTTCATTTTTATTGCTTGTTGCTGTTTTTTCATTTACATTATTATAGTTACTGTGTATACTGTTTTCCTGCTTCTGATCACTTCATGTTGCATTGGCTCATAAAAGACTTCCTAGGCTTCTCTACAGTCTCCATATTCATTGTTGCTTTTATCAGAGTAATATTCTATCTCATTCACAGAGACATTTATAATTGATGAAAATTACTTAAATCCCCAATTTTGTTTTGAAAAAGTGGGGCTGTGAATATTTTAGTGCTTTTGGGAACCTCTCTCTCTCTCTCTCTCTCTCCTCTCAAAGTAGCATTTTATTTTTCCAAATACATGCAAAAATAGTTTTCAACATTCACCTTTGCAAAACCTTGTGTTCCAAATTTTTTCCCTGTCTCCCTGTCTCCCTGTCTCCCCCTCCTTAAGAGAGCTATCAATTTGACATAGATTAAACATGTGCAATTCTTCTAAACATATTTCCATATTTATTATGCCGCACAAGAAAAATAAGATCAAAGGGGGAAAAATGTGAGAAAGTAAAAAAAAAAAAATCCAACAACAGTTGCTTCTTCACTTTTGAGAATGTTGAAAATGTTCCTGCTTTGGTTTGAGGAAAAATAAAGAAGCTACCAAATGCTTTTGGTAGTCTGTGGGCTCTGTAGCCTACAAGAGAGACTTATCTCTTGTAACATTGATTGTTTTTGCCCTGACTGCCTAAAGGCCAAGTAGTGCTATTTTTCATCTCTCCCCTAGGATTCTTCCTAGGTTCTGTACCCTTAAGGTTTCCAGACTCTGCAAATAGCTCCAGCCCTCATTATGGTATTCCCTCAGTCATAGGAGATAGTCCCCTGCTCTCCAATCCTATTTAGTCATTTAACAGTTAGATTAGCTTTTAAAAAGGAATATTTACTTCAAAGATATAATAATAAATATATCAACATATATGCCCAACAAGTGGATCATAATTTTTCTTTTCCCCTTTTATATTACTTCAAACTCTGGAAAGAGGGAAGAGATCAGGTTTCTATTTTAGCTCTATTTTCATAGAACACAGTTCTAATCCTGTCCTTGGGTTCTAGTACCAGGCATCCTGGCTTTTTAGGGCTCCCTACTAAGCTGGATAGTTATACCACCTCACTTGCAATGCCAGCTTCAGTGTCACCATGATTGGAACTTCTGGGACTGGTGGGGATTATACCTGCACCTAAAACTAAGAAGGACAGGCAAAGCAGACAGAACTTCAGATCCATTTCTCAGAAGGGAGAAAGGTATCGCTCTTGATTCAATTCATAGTTGTTAGATAGCATGATAGAGTACTAGGTGTGGAGTCAGGGAAATGTGAGTTCAAATCCAGCCTTTGATACTTACTGGCTGTGTGACCCTGGGCAAGTCACTTAACTGCTACCATCCCAGTTTTCTCAACTGTAAAGGAAGGAAATAATAAAATCTACTTTCCAGATTTGTTTTGAGGATGAAATGAGATAATATTTGCAAAGTGCTTAAATTCATTTTCAAAAGATAATGACAAGCTGGAAAACAAGATGGCAGGATGGTGAAGGGTGTCAAGTTCATGGTATGTGAGGATTAGTTAGAGAAACTGGGGATAGTTATCTTGTATAAGAAAAGTCTTGGATGTAATGGATATAGTGGAAGACGTGATTGCTATCTTCAGGTGTCTTAAGAAGTAAAAAATTTGTTCTCCTTGACTCCAGAAGGCAGAATTGGGAACAAGCGGTGGGAATGGAAAAGAGACAACTTTAAATTTAATGTAAAGATCAAACTTTCAAAAAAAAATGAGAGCTAACTAAGAGTAGAATGGGCTTCCTAGGAGGTTCAGGTATTCTCCCTCTCTGAAGGCTTTCACCTAAAGCCTGGGCAGCCACGTGATAGGTATATTGGAGAGAGGATTCTTTCCAGGTGTAGGTTGGATTAAGTGGCCAATGATGTCCATTCCAATTCAGAAATTCTAAGATTCTTTGATTTTGTGTGATCTTAGCCAGGACCTACCCAATGTGTTAAGGGACTTTCTCTCTTAGCCAACCAAACAATCAACCAATCAGGATTTTATTCAATGCCAGGTATTGTGCTTTGACCTTAAGGTAGTGATCAATGCAATAAGTTCATATATTATGTCTTTCTCCATTTCCATCACTACCATTTCTAGTCACGTATTAGTTTTTTTGAAAATTTCTTCCCATTCTAAGTCTCTAAAAGTCTGTGATAAAGTACTTTAGCCTGTTATTGTTTGTCTTTCATCTCTTCATTGACTCCTGAGGCAGAATTGCACAAAGTTGTCAGCCTTGCTCTCTCTTCAAGAGACGTTGAAGTCCAGAGGCAAGATAAAAGTCACAATGACTGGTGATGCCCTGGAATACAGTGGATTCTTGGGATCTTTGATAGCTGACCAAGCTCTAAGCTCTCCACAAAGTCTACTTTAGCTGCCTTCATGCTATCTGTTCATGCCACTGGAGAAAGTCTTCACATGCTTGGGTAGACACACTCTTAAGTCACTAAAAGGTCTGTGGCCTGCTGATTACCCTCAACTTAGTTTTGCCCATCTGCCTAGATAGTTTATTGGGGTGTGGCTATTGCACATGCTGAAGCTTCTTGGAATCACAGGTGAGAGCTGGGTGGCAAGTGGACACCAAAGGTGGATGAGAATCCTGAAATGGGCTCAATAATCCTCACATCAAAGGTATTAGGCCTCTTAAAACACTCACACACTTGATTTTAAGCTAAGAAATTAATTAATAAAGACCCAAGTCTCCCAGATGTCTTTATTCAAACAAATCACTGAGTTGTGGGAATGGCAGGAATACCACATGGCTAGTGGAGAAGTTACTTTTATATTGGAAGGGTTTCCATAGGGAGCTCTTAAAATCCTATCACAGAGGAGACTGCTATCTACTTTGTCCATGCTTAGCCCTGGTTGGAATGCTTAACCCTTTACAAGAGTGATTTTAACTAGAAAACAACTTCTCTGTGAGAAAAGGGGGACATGCTGACACTGGGCTTCATTCAGGCAATGGCCATATCCAAGAAATGGCAACAGAGAATGTATTATGAACTGGGAACTAAGCTCCATTGCCAACCAGGGTTTTATCTTAGCTGCCCCAAACAACCAGACTTTATCTGGTTTATCTGCACTAGGAACTTAACAAGTGTTTCTGGAATGTTAAATGAATAGGGTAAACAGAGTTACTTTCTAAAGGGAATAATAATAGCTAGTGTTTATGTAGTATTTTTAGATTTGCAAAATGGTTTACAAATGCTATCTTATTTGATGCTTACAACAACTTTTTGAAGAAGGTGCTATTATCATTCCCATTTAATTGAAGAGGAAAACTGAGCCTGAAAGAAGCTAAGAGATTTACAGCAGATTATAACTGGTAAGAGACTAAGAGAGGACTTGAACTCAGATCTGCATCACTCAAAGTCAAGTACTTTACCCATTTCATCAAGTTGTATCCAGAGGTGACCAACCTTATTTTTGGGCTGAGTTATCTATATAAGGCCAGTCATCTACATATTGTAATATTAAAAAAAACCTTTCTTCATCAAAGATATTGATAGCAAAAGGCCACATCCTTGGTAGCAACCCAGTGTCTAGATGGACCCCAGGAAGGGATATTGATAAGATGATCTTGTCCTTCACTGGGCCTTTGTTGAATTTCTTGCATTGGTAGGATTATCTTGTACAAATGAAGCTATTTTTGAAGTGATACTCACAGTTACTGTATACAATCAGGAGACCAAATTGTAGATGTCAACCCCCAAGGTTATTTTGTATAAACATGTAGCATACCTTGCTTTGAATTCTTTCCTGTAAAAAATTCCATCTTTCCCTTTGTAAATTGCAAGTTCCACTAGGGAACTTAGTCTGCCTTATGGCATCATAGTAAAATTTTTACTCCCTTTGACTTGAAGATGGTCTGAGACTGTGAATTCTTTCCAGACAACTTCCCACCTTCATTACTTCTTGGATCTCATCACAAGTACTCCTGGGAAATTAATAAAGTAAAATGAAATTCTGAATATGTAATTTTAAAATGATAATAATAACTAGCACTTATTTAGCACTTTGCAGTTTGCAAACATCTTGCAAACATCAACTTATTTTATCCTCATGAAAACCCTGAGAGGTAAGTGCTAGCTATTAATGATCATCCCAATTTTACAAATGAAGAATTTGAGAGAGAGATCACATCTCTAGTAAGTGTCTCAGGTCAGATTTGAATTTTTAATTCAATTTTAATTTTAATTTTAATTATTAATTTTAATTTTTTCCCAATTGCATGTAAAAATTATTTTAACTTTCTTTATTTTTACAATTTTGAGTTCTCTTGTCCTTATTCCCCCTCTCCCATTGAGAAGGCAAGAAATTTGATAAAGATTATACATGTGTAGTCATGTTCTGAAAGAAAATACAGGCAAAAAAATAACTCAAGAAAAATAAAGAAATTTTAAAAAGCACTATGCTTTAGTCTATATTCAAATGTTCTTTCTTTGGAGATGATTAGCATTTTCTAGCATAGATATTTCAGAATTGTCTCAGATCTTTGTACTGTTGGGAATAATTAAATTATTCATAACTGATCATTATAAAATATTGCTGTTATTATATATAATGTTCTCCTGATTCAACTCATTTCACTTTTCATCAATTCATGTAAGTCTTTCCAAGTTTTTCCAAAACTATCCTCTTCATCATTTCTTATAGCACAACAATATTCTGTTACATTCATATACCACAGCTTGTTCAACCATTTTCCAAATGATGGGTCTCCCCTCAATTTCCAATTCATTGCCACAGATCAGATTCCAATTCAGGAAGATAGGCCTCCAGGATTCCAAGCCTGGAATTCTATCTACTGCACCACCTACCTTCTCTGGAGTCTAGAATGCCTTGGCTTATGTATTTCTGATGATATCTTTATTAGTTAAGTGACCATTGGAGTCAATAATATTAGCTAGTATTTATATAGCACTTTAAAGTTTACATAGTGTTTTACAAATATTATTTCACTTGATACACAAAAAACCCTTGGGAGTAGGACTATTATTATTCATATTTTATAGATGAGAAAACTGAAACAGACAGAAGTTCAATGACATGAACAGAAGTTGGGCTTCTGACTTCCCTGAATATAAGTTTTCTCTTCTGTAAAATGGGACTACTGTTAATTCTTATCTCATAGGGCTGTTGTAAAAATTCAAATGAGGTCATGTACACAACATGCTTTGCAAAATTAAAAAAATATATACATTTATGTATATATGCACTATATATGCACACTATATAAATGTCAGTTTTTTATTACAATAGTTAATGCCTAACATTTATATATCACTTTACAGTTTTCAAAGCACTTTATATATAATCATTGCTCTTCACAGAAGCCCTGGGAGACAAGTGCTATTGTTATCTCCAATTTACAGGTTAAGACAGAGATGAAATGACTTGTCCAATTAATAAGTGTCTGAGACATAATTTGAATTCAGCTCTTCCTGATTCCAGGTCTAGAAATCTATCCATTACATCATCTAGAACAGTCCTAGATCCCTATTGCATATGTATAACTGATAAAAAATTGCTCTCAGGGAAAGGGAAATAAGGGAGGGAGGTCAAAAATTTGGAGGTCAAAATTTTTAAAAATCAATGTTAAAAATCATCTTTTCATGCAATTGAGGAATAAAATAAAATACTATTTTAAGAACAGACATACACACACACACAAGAAATACCCAATCATCTCAAGGCATTGGAGCAATCCTCAAGAAGATTACATTCTAGTAGCAAAATTTATAATCTAATTAGAGCAGCTCACATGGGATCATAGATTAAGAGCTAGAAAATATGTTACAGGCCACCAAGTTCAAGGATGAGAAAACTGAGTCACAGAGAGGAGCTTGTAAATGTCTGAGGGGGCAGTTGAACTGAGATCTTCCTCTTTCTAAGTCCAATTGTCTATCTGTTGCACATTCATCTACCTATAAAGAGTAACTATGAGTAGACAACATTGTTACAAATATGATCATTTCATCCTTATAACAGTGGGTAAAATCTAAAGATTGATGGGTTGAAAGATTAGTGGAAAGAAGTTTGAGTTAGGAGATAGAAGGCTCTGAAGGTTGGTGAGTTGGAAGATTGGTCAATAGTTTTATTTGTTAGAAGTTTGGTGGCTTGGAGGATAGGAGAATGGGGCTGGTGGTTTGCTGGATTTCAAAATCAAGAACACTGCTTCAAAATCTACCATTGACAATTAAAAGGTAAATCATATGGTCCCAATAATTCATTTAAAGTCTCTGAGCCTGTTTTCTCATTTATAAAATGAGAATATTTTATCTTCAATATCTACCTCCTAAGTTTTTTTTAGGCTCAAATACGATAACTGACAAAAAGTAATGTGTGAACTTTGAGGTGCTATCTACATGTCAATTATTATTAGTTCCCATATCTTACTTCCTTTGTAGGCATAAATCAATTAGTTCTGAATCTAACTTGTTGAAAAGGCCTTTGACATTTGCTAACATTTTTTCTGGGAATTCAGATGATTAAATATAAGTCACCTTGTTTCCTTCAGTAGTTATTGACTTAATTCATCAGGCAGCCATTGTATGGGCTCCATAAAGCCATACACACCCTTCTAGGTCTTTCCTACTTCCTTTTTCTCCCCCTCCTCCCTTTAATGAGAGTTTCTCTAATTGACTTAATGATTTCTATTTAATTAGCACATTTTGGGAGAGTGATCAAGTACAAGTAAGATAAAGTAATCAGACAAGCATGTTGTAGTCCTTTTGTCAAGCTAATCAAAGTGGACAGTCTTGTAGTAAGTCTTTGACCAGGCACAGTTGGCCATCTCCAACTCAACTCTGCTATATGTCTGGAACTTCCAGGCACCCATAAATGCACATAACTAGTTGTCATTTCAATTAACTTTAATTAGATAAAAACTAGGTCTAAAGATAGTTTTTCCAACTGCAAATATTGGTAAAACTTTAATGAAGTGAGGGGTAGAAGGGAAGGAATTTTTAAAAAGAGATACACAGAAATAAATTGAATCTACCATCCTTAATCTGTACTTGACAATGTGCATGTGAATATGAAGAAATGATTTAGAATAGTATGTCCTTGGAATTGATCTCATCACCTGCAAAGTAAAAGGGGATAGACTAGATTGTTTTTAAGGTCAAACAAAATGTAAACATCTTAAGGTCAAGGACTGTTTCATTTTTTGGCTTTGTATTCCTAATATAAATCATTGCATAGTAAGCATTTAGCAAAGCTTTCTTAGATTGAATGGAATTTCTAGAATTGAAAAAAATCTGAAAATTTCAAAAAAAAATTTAATTAAATTTCTTTTCTAAAAAAGATTTATCTTTTTTTTAATTGATGACTTTTGTTTTAACATTACATTCATTTTCAAAAAAAATATTTCTTAACCTGTAAGCCATCTCTGTTAACAAAGATTTAAGAAGAGAAAGGAAAAGCAGTTTTAGTCAAAAGTAACCAATTTATCGACCCTGTTTGGAACTATAAGCAATACTTTATTTCCTCAACTAATCACTTTTTCAGTGAAGGAGATTGTTATTTGGTTATGTTGGTTATGTTTGGGGTTTTCTCGGAAAAGATACTGGAGTGGTTTGCCATTTCCTTTTTTTACATTTTTCTTCATTTTACAGATGAGGAAACTGAGGCAAATAGGATTAAGTGACTTGCCTAGACTCATATAACTAGTAACTCTTTGAAGCCAGAATTGAACTCAGGTCTTCTTAATTCTAAGACAGAATCTACCATATCAACCTATTTGTCCATATGGGGGTAGGTATATTTTCTCGAATCTTCTCTGGAGCAACCTTGGTCTCCATGAAATAAATATTAAAAAAAAAAAAACCCAAACCTATGATGTATAGACTATAGATAAAGTCTTTCCACTGGCTAATGGCCACTCCAAATCAATAGAATTCACACAAGCCATTCTTAATGTCTAGAACATATCCCTGTCTTTTAAAATATTTCTTTCTTGGGTCAGCTCAAGAGCCATCTTTTCTAAGAATCTTTCCCTGGTCCCTGCTGAGTCTGAGACATCTCTGCCTCTTCTAATTACCATGCTAATACTTAGCTGTATAAATGTTGTATTCCCCAGTAAACTCCTAGAGGACAGGGACCATTTTGATTTTTTTTCGCATGCATCTCCACTGCAAAGACAGGATAAACACCTATTAAATGTTTCTAGAATTAAATTAAGGATTGCAGACTGACCAGATGGAGTTATTTTTTAAACTAAATTCTACTTAGGTGTTCTTCTCACAGATTTGTGGCACATCAAAAGGGTATTTAAAATCAATTCTGCCATTCTTCCATTTCTCCCTATAGTCCAGATAATTATCCTTTGGGGACAAGAGTAAATACAAACACAGTTGATCACTTTGTCAGACTTTTAAAGATAATTTTGATTTACTAAGAGCACTCAAGGAAGATAATAAGGCTCAGTTAAATAAATAAATCACTAGGTTTAGAACAGCTATGCCAACAAATCAAATTTTATTTAATTGAACAAACATTTACTAATGGCCTGCCATGGGGCTGGCACCATAGTAGGGGTACAAAGACAATGAAATTTTCTCTGTAGACAAGAACATTACATTTTACTGAGAAAAGCAACAAGTAATAATAACTAGAATGTGTAGCCTTAAGGTTTTCTTAGGGCTTTTCAAATATCGTCTCATTTTTATTCTTTCAACAACTCTGAAATAGACAGAAGTTAAATGACCTATCCAGGGTCACACACGTAGTAGTACCTAAGGCAGAATTTGAATTAGCTCTTCCTGACTCCAGTTCCAACATTCAGTAGATACACTATTTATTTTTATTTATTTATTCTTTCTTTATTAAAGAAATTTATTAAAGTATGGGTAATTCTTCAACATTGACCCTCATAAAGCTTTCCGTTACAAATTTTTTCCCCCTAATCCCCACCCCTCCCCTAGATTAGATACACTATTTAGCAGTTTCTGTATATACATACATACCCATATATATGTACACATATATACACATATATATCTGTGTATACATATATACATATACATATATACATATATATGTACACACACATATATACACACACAGTGTTTTAACTTGTTTGTTAGCGTTACCCTTAACTCATAGATATATTTTCAAAATGATGTTTTTAGATACTTAAATTCAAATACACTATATTTCAAAGGAAGCCAATTATACTGAAATATAGTTATCATTGCTGTAGTGAGATATACAGTGAATAGAGTGCTGGGTCTGAAGCCAGTAAAACTCATCTTCATGAGTTCAAATCTGAAATTAGCTATATAACCCTGAGCATGTCACTCAACCCCATTTGCCTCAGGTCCTCATTTGTAAAATGAGCTGAAGAAGGAAATGGCAAACCACTCCAGTGTCTTTGTCAAGAAGGGATCATGAGAATTAGGCAAGACTGAAATAACTGAACAACAAGACCATTATAATTAAAAATGAAACTAAACAAAACATATCTGGACTTCAAGTTGAGAAATCTTGATCCAAAGGATTTCTTTCTTTTTGATCAAAAAGTAGTTAAGGGTGTGATTGTGGGGGAGTGTTGCAGAGGCCATTCTAACTGGATACAGTACCACTTGGAAAGGCTGCAGCTTCCCCTTGAAAATGTGCCCTCCTCATATCCTGCAAAGCACACAGACACATTCGAAGACAACCAGACACATGTACACACATTTCTCTAAAGGAGAGTATGGGAATGAAGGACCAAGGTTAATCTAGGAAGTTGGATTGCAAGACCGATGGAGTATTTCTGGAAGACCTCTAAATACAAGGTGTGAAGATAGTAATATTCAGACAGCAGTGGGGAGGAATCACCCCCTCCTCCACCATGTCCATGCACAAGAGCATATTTTAATTACCCTGAACTTCTTGTGGCTTAATAGGGGGCCTTAAAGACACTTTTCCTGAGTTTTCATTAAAAAGATAAATTTCTTTTTTTTTTTGGCTGAGGCAATTGGAGTTAAGTGACTTGCTCAGGGTCACACAGCTTGGAAGTATTAATTGACTGAGACCAGATTTGAACTCAGGTCCTCCTGACTTCAGGGCTGGTACTCTATCCACTGTACCACCTAGCTGCCCTTAAAAAAATTTCCTAAGTTTATGAGAAGCACAGCTCTACCAGAAGAATTCTTCAAAAGTACAAAAATTTAGTAGTAACACCCTATACTCAAACATTTTAAAAGTTGGCTATTTAAGAACCCAGATCCTGTCTATCCCCATGAGCTTCAAGGCCAGAACCTTGCTCTTAGTAGGTGTTTCACAAATATTTGTTGAAGTGAAATTCTGGTCTTTCTTGAGTCAATAGATGTGTGCTCTGTTGAATGCTCATTTGCTGATCTGGAACCTCATTAGTAATTAATTAGGAGATTGACTCCAAACCTTTCTGACAGCTGGCTTTCCCCCCATACTTTCCAGCAGTTTGATTAATCGGTGACACTGTGGTTGCAAGAGTCTGTGTATCAACACATGGTTTGACTTTAAAGGTTAATTCACAATTGCTCTTCTGTTTTAATTAAAGGGAAAAATCTTAAGGCAGAAAAAGTATTATGAGGAATTAGCAAAACTAAGTACTCAATGTTAAGGGGGGAGGGGGAGGGAGGAAGGCTCTTCCAGATGCTTAATGAGATGTAAGTGGAGCATTTTAAAAGTCTGTGTGTATGTGGATAATATGCTCCCAACTATGGCAGTATTTTATGTGCATCACCTGATTGCCTATAGCCATTCTCCAAAACCCAGAAGATCAGACAGGGTTTGCAGTTTATACTGCTGGAAGGAGCAACTTCATGAAGGAAATCATGGATCATAGAAATATGGAAGTGTTTATTATTCATTAGTAGACTCTCTAGAAAATGCACACCATATTTTGATATGAGATCCTGCAGAAATATATGGACTCTATGTTATCAATGGATATATTTTCCATTTTTTAAAAGGGCTTATTTTTTTGTCTTCAAAGAACACCAAAGCTTGCATCTATGTGCATTCAGATAAGAGAGAAATGAAGCAATTATTTGGTCATTTAAAAAATAACAATATACCGACTCTTTTTTTTTTTACTTTCAAGTATCTAGATATTTTAAGAGAAAGGCTTTTAAGATGTTCTTTTCTTAGAAAAATTCAAATTGCTTACATAATTTCTTTACAAGATGCAATCATGAATATAGACCCATTCAGATGTTTTTCTAAGTTAGGAAACTGTAAGGCTAGGATCTCCTGTCTTAACGCTGCAGGGCTTTTATTACTATACATGCCAAGTCTCTTTTATGGGTACAAAGTCTAACTTCTTATTGGTCATTCATTTATTAAACACCTACTGTGTTTAAAGCACCATACTAGAGATATAAAAGTTAATTGATGGGTCCTCAACACTCATGGAATTTAATAATCTACTTGATTAATAGGGTGGGGATGCAACATGAATACATTTAAGAAAAGGTTTAGAGTGATGGGGTGAAGGAGATATCCAAACAAAATACTCAGTGCATATTTGAGGAGAGAGGATCATGGAAGATCCTCTTCCATGTGGGATCCAGCATGTTAACTATGCCATTCTGAAAGCTGGAGATGTAGGGAAATTATATGCTAGGTATGGCTGATTGTGCAAATTAATGGAGATGAGTAATGGGCATGTCAAGTTTGGGGAACAGGCAATATAGTACAAAGGAAAGAACCTATATTCTTCAGTCCAACCAGCTGAGTTGCAATACAGTCTCTCATCTGTGTGACCTTGAGCAAGACATTTTAAATTGCCTAGTCCTGAGATTCTACATCTGTAAAAAGTGGGTATTGGATTAGATACACTTTGAGGCCTGTTCCAGTTCTAGAGCTATGATTCTATGATGGGAAATAAGGCTGGAAAAGGAGATTGGTTCCAGATTGCAGAGGGCCTTCGAGGCTAGTAGAAGTTTTTGTTTTATTCTAAGGACCATAAGAACTCATTGATGGTTTTTTCACAGGGTATTATCATGTTCAAACTTGTTATATTACGTAAACTATATTGGTTCTCACCATGATACAATTATTACACACTCTTCTGTTTCTGTGCTTATAACATTTAAATATTTAACTGTGCCTATCACTTCTCTATATGGAAATGGATAGCATATTTTATCTCAGTCCTTTGATGAGTCATTGTGGGCTGATTAAAATTACTAAGTCTTTCAAAATTGATTAGTTTTACAATATTGTTGTTATTATGTAGATTGTTCTTCAAGTTTTATTCATTCCACGTTGTATCAGTTCTTGTAGGTCTTCCCAGGTTTTTCGGAATCACTGCTTTCATTATTTATCATAGCATAATAGTATTCCATCACATTTCTATACCATAACTTGTTCAGCCATTCCCCAATTGATAGGCCTTCCCTCACAGTTTCCAATTCCTTGCTTCCACAAAAAGAGTTTTCATAAACATTCTCATTCATGTAGGATTTATTCGTACTTTTGTTCTCTTTGGAGTATGGCTCTCGTAGGAGTATTTTTGGGTAAAGAGTATGCACACTTTAATTTGCAAAGTTCCAAACTGTTTTCTGGGATGATTGGATGAGTTCACAGCTCCATCATTCGAGCAGAGCTTCTTAAAATTTTTCCACTGAAGATGTATACAAATCAAACATTTACTGATAGATAGTAAAGCATAATTTCAAAATCCCTGTATAAATTATAAGACTCCATATGGGATTGAGGCCCACTGTTTAAGAAACTGGACATTAGAATGCCTGTTTTCTCACATTCCTAACAGCATTTGACATTTTCCTTTTTTGTCATCTTAGCCAGTCTGATGGGTGTGAGAAGGTACGTCAGGGTCATTTTAATTAGCATTTCTTTAATTATTAGTGATGCAGAGCATTTTTTTATATGACTATTGATAGCTTGGATTTCCTCCTCTGAAAATTGCCTATTCATATTCTTTGGCCATTTATCATGCCTTTTATTTTATAGAAGTGAGACCTTTATCTGAGAAACTTGCTTTAAAGGTTTTCTCCAGTTTCCTGCTTTTATTTTAATTTTAGCTGCAATGGTTTTATTTGTGCAAAACCTTTTAAATTTTATACAACTAAAATTGTCCATTTTTACCTCCTGTGAACTGTTTTACCTCTTATTTGGTCATAAATTCCTCCTCTATCCATAGATCTCACAGGTAATTTCTTCTCTGCTTCAATAATTTGCTAATTATATCATCCTTTATACCTAAGTAATGTATCCATTTTGAGTTTATTTTGGCATATGGTGTGAGATGTTGGTCTGTGCCTAGTCTCTTTCAGATGATTATTTTGAGTTTTTCCAGTAGTTTTCTGTCAAATATTTAGCTCTTGTCTGAATAACTGAGATCTTTGGGTTTATCAAATGCTAGGATACTAATGTTTCTTTGCTTCTGCATACTGTATACCTAACTCTGCTCCACTGATCAACTTCTCAATTTATTGCCTAATACAAAATTGTTTTTGATGATTATAGCTTTGTAGTATCATTTGAAATCTGGTATTACTAGACTCCTTTCCTTCTCATTTCCCCCCAGTGATTTCCTTGATATCCTTAATCTTTTGTTCCTAAAGACAAATTTTATTTTTTAGCTCTATAAGGTAGCTTTGTATGGTATTGAATAAGTAAATTAATTTAAGTAAGGCTGTCATTTTTATTATTTTGCTTCAGCCTACCTATGAACAATTACCACTTCTCCAATTATTTAGATCTGTCTTTATTTGTATAAGGAATTGTGTTCATAAGATTCATGTGTGGGTTTGGCAGTGTTTGATACTATTGACAGTTTTTTTTAAAAGAGAATTTCTCTTTTTGTTTCTTTCTGCTCAATTTTGTTGGTGATGTACAGAAATGCTAATAATTTCTATGGGTTTATTTTATATTCTGAAACTTTGCTAATGTTATTTTGATTATTTTTTTAGTTGACACTCTAGAGTTCTCTACACCAGAACTTCTTAAACTTTTTTCACTTGTGGTCCTTTTTCATCTCAATTTTTTTTATGTGAACCTAGGTATATAGATGTATAAAATGGGTATGCAAATCAAACTATTAATAAATCATAATTTCATGACCCTCACCTTCACTTATGAGGCCTTATATGGGGTTGTGAACCACAGTTTAAAAAGCTGGACTCTAAACCATCATGTCATCTGCAAAAAGCCATATTTTTTTCCCCCTCAATACCTATGCTTATTCTTTCAGTTCCTTTTCCTTCTCTTATTTTTATATATAGCATTTCTAATACAACATTGAATAATAATGATGAAAATGAAGATCTTTCACCTTTGCTCTTTCTGGAAAGGCTTCTAGCCTATCTCTGTTATAGATAACATTTATTGTTGGTTTTTTAAGGATGATCCCATTTATTCCTGTGCTTTCTGTGCATGTTTCTAAGAGGAATGGGTGTTTTATTTTGTCAAAAACTTTTCTTGCATCTATTGAAATAATCATGTAATTTTTGTTGGCTTTTGTTATTAATGTTGTTAATTTGGTTTATAGTTTTATTAAAATTGAACCAGCCATTCCTACTATAAATTTGGCCAAGCCATAGCATATGAGGTTGTAATATATTTCTGTAATCCTCTTGCTAGCATTTTATTTAAAATTATTTGCATCAATGTCCATTGTTCTTTCTTTTGACTCTACCTGGTAGGTATAAAGACCTTATTTGTGTCATAGAGGAATTTAGAAGGACTCCTTAAACTTTTTTTTTCACCAGAGAGTTAATGTAGTATTTGAATCAATTGTTCTTAAAATGTTAGATAGAATTTTCTTGTAAATCCACCCAATCCTAAGGTCTTTTTCTTAGGGATCTCATTTAAGGCTTGTTCAATTTCTTTTTCTAAGATAAAGTTAAACGTTAATTCTAAGATAGAGTTATTCTATTTCTTGTTCTGTGAATGTGAACAATTTATATTTTTGTAAATATTCACCTATTTCATTTAGATTGTTAGTTTCATTGGCATATAGATGGACAAAATAGCTCCTAGTAATTGTTTTTATTTTCTCTTCAGTGGTTGTGAATTTGCTTTTTTCATTTTCTTTACTGGTAATTTGGTTTTCTTCTTTCTCTATTTAAATCAAATTAGTCAATGATTGATGTATTTTATTAGTTTTAAAAAAGATTAGTTTCATGTTTTATTGCTTTAAATTTTTGTTAGTCTCCTTTGATTTTCAACTGTGCTTTTTATAAATAACATATTGCTGTATTCTGATTTCTAATCCATTCTACTTTTAGATTTTATGAATGAGTTCACCCCATTTATGTTTACAGTCATGATTTCTACCTATGTATTTCCTTTTATTTTATTTTCTTACACTTATCCTTCTCTTTTTTGCCCTGTCTCCTTCCTCAAGAGAATATTTTGTTTCTGATCTCTGCCTCCCTTATTATATCCTTTCAGTTATTTCCCTCTGCTTTCTCTTAACCTATTTCCCTCCTACTTCCCTGTAGGGTAATATGAATTTCTGTACCCAACTGTATGTGTATGTTTATTCTTTCTTCAATGAACTAGTTCAGATGAGAGTGAGATTCCTGTTGCCCACTTCTCCATCCTCACTGCCTCTTCCATCGTATAAACTCTTCTTTGCATGCCCAATTTATATAATAATTTTCTCCATTCTTCCTCTTCTTTTCCTCCTCTCTTAGTCAGTCTCTCATACCTCCTTTCTCCTTTTGAGATCACCTCTACATAATAGGATCCCACCTAAGACCTCTGCCTAATTAGACTCTAAGATTCCCCAGAAGTTATATGTAATTTCTTCCTATATAACTTTCTTTAATCCTCTCACTCATATTTACCTTTTTATGCTTCTCTTGAGTTTGTGTTTGAATATCAATTTTTTATAACCTCTAGGAAATTTTCTTTAAGAATATTTGAAAGCCCTCTATTTAATTAAATTATGTTTTACCTAAGTAGGGTTATACCCAATTTTGCTGGATATGTTATTTTTGGCTATAGTTCTTGATCCCTTACCTATTCTGTTTCTTTATTGATGGCTGCTAAATCTTTTGTAATTCTGATCTTTGTTCCATAATTGCATTCTTTCTTTCTCCTTGTAGACTGTTATCCTCTACCTGGGAGTTTTTGAGTTTTGTTATAATATTTCTTGGAAGTTAGAGATTTTTTTCAGGAGGTGAGTGGTGGATTCTTTCCATTTCTACTTTTCTGATTCTAAGAGCTACTATATCAGCAATTTTCCTTTATAATTTTTTGGAATATGATGTCTAGGCTCTTTTTTTGTTTCTGGTTTTTAGGTAATTCAATGATTTTTAATTACTTTTCTTCAATCCATTTCCCAGGTCAGTTGTTTCACACTTTCTTCTATTTTTTTCAGTCTTTTGACTTTGCCTTTTTCTTTATTTATTTTTTCAAAAAAAATGTCTCATGGAGACATTAGTTTCCATTTGGCCAATGCTAATTTTTAAGGAGTTATTTTCTTCAATATTGCTCTGGACCTCTTTTACAAAACTGTTAATTCTCTTTTCATATTTTTATTATATAGCTCTTATATATTTTTTCCTTTATTGATCTACTTTGCTTTTCTAAATCTCTGTTGTTGTTGTTGTTGCTATTTTTTAATCTTTCTTTAATTCTTCTAAGAATTCTTCTTGGATTTGTATCCAATCTCCATTTTCCTTTGAGGCTTTGCTTGAAGATGTTTTCAAATCATTCTCTTTTTCTGTTTTTATCTTGAGCTTTCTTGTCACCCTAGAAGTTCATTATCATGGGATTCTTTTTTATTTGTTCACTTTTCTAATCTACTTCTCTTCTTTGGACTTCATTTAATCTTAAGCTCTGCTCATTTCTGAGGGGTAAGGAGGAGAAATATCTGATCTGAACTTTTGCCTTTTTAAGTATTTTAGTTGTTTTCACAGATCTGGAGGCTTGCAAATTTTCAGTGCTTTCAAGGTAGTGTGATTTGGAGAGAGGTTTGTTTGCTGCCTGCCTGTTTTGAGTTCTACAAGTTCCTGACCCAGGTTTGGGTTTGTTGAATTATATATGGTTGGGTTTTGGTAGACTGCTGCTGGACTGATTTATTGTTCTGTTAACCCATTGGGAAGTTCAGAGTGACTGAACTTCCCGATTCCCTTTTGGACTTGGTTTCCTGCCCTAATTATTCCACTGCAAGTGGAACTGAAGGTCAGTACCAAGTCCTCCTCTGCTCTTGCTCAGAACAACACAGCTAAATTTTTGTAATTTGTCCCCTATGCCATTCTCAATTAGGACCTCTCTTTGCTTGCAATCCTGATACCTCCTCTTTGCCTTGAAAGGTTGAGTAGAACTGGATAATGGGTAACATAGATGCCATTTGGCAAATGTTCCTATTCCTGGTACTTATTCATGACACCCCCCCATTTCATTTTGCCTCAGTTCTTTCAGCCCTGGGGTTCACTCTCAGCCTGTTGCCATTTCTGGTGCTAAAATACCTCCCACCCAGTCCTGATCCCAATTTTTGCAGATCTCTGTTTACCTTCTTAAGATGTCCTGGTCTGCAGCAGGATGATTTCAGAGAGGCCTGGAGAGACTTGCATGAACTGATGCTGAGTGAAATGAGCAGAACCAGGAGATCATTATACACGGCAACAACAGTACTATATGATGATCAATTCTGATGGACATGGATCTCTTCAACAATGAAATGTTTCAATCCACTTCCAATTGTTCAGTGAAGAAAGCCATATACACCCAGAGAGAGGGATGTGAAATGTGGACCACAACATAACATTCTCATACTCTTGATTGATGTTTGCTTACATTGTTTCCTTTATCTGATATGTCTTTTGTGTAGATATGATTTTTCTTGCACAACAATGATAAGTTTGGAAATATGTATACATATATTCGATTTGCCAAATATTTTAACATAATTAACACATAGTGGATATCCTGCCATCTAGGGGAGGGATGGGGAGTTGGGGGGAAAAATCTGTAACAGAAAGCTATGTAAGGGTTAATGTTGAAGAATTACCCATACATATGTTTTGCAAATAAAATAAAATTTAAAAAAAAAGAAAACTATGGCAAAAAAAAGAAAAAAGAAAAAAAGATGTCCTGGTCTGGAAAAATAGCTTACTGTAATTTTTCTTAGCTTTCCTAATGAGAATTTAGCCTGGGATTTTTTTTAGGTTATTGCAAAGAAGGTGAGCTGGACAAAATGCTGATTCTTACTCTGCCATTTTTACTTTGTGTTCTTTTCTAGGGATTTAATAGTAAAATGGAGAATTATCTAGGATAATTTGATGGGGTGATAATTCATAAAATCTGTCAACAATTCAATAAGAATTTATTAAACCCTTATTATGTTCCAGGTACTGTGCTAAGCACCGAGGATATAAATAAATAAAAACGCTTACATTCTACTCCCCCCATTGTCATGAAAGACTATAGCACACAAAAAGGAACTGAAAAGGAGAGGGCAATTCTCCTTTAGAGTCCAGCTTTTTAAACTCTGTTTTGCAGGGTCTCCTAACTAAATGTTGGGGTCATGAAATTATGATTTATTATCAGCAAATGTTTGATTTGTATTATCTATTTTATATACCTATATACCCAAAGTCACACAAAAATTTCTTGAGCAAAAAGGGATTTCAGATGGAAAAAAGTTTAAGAAGCCTGTTCTAGAGGACTAGGTGGTGTGGGTTTGAAGAGATGGAAAGAATGGTATTGATATTCAAATTGTTATGCAAACAATTGATCCAAATTAATTGATAATTGTTAGGAAATGTTAGTAGTTACTCATCCACAGAGGCAAATCATTAAGAAGCTCAAAGGAAAGTATATCTAAATAAATTCTGACACAAATTCCACTTCTCTTGATTTTGTTAGACAATGTCTTTCCTAGATTTTTTATCTCTTCCTCCTTCCCTATTCCTAATAGAAATGAAAACTTGAGGAGGCACAGATTCTTTGTTCAAATTGAGTCATATGATTATGCCCAAAGGGTTGTCAAACTGTGTATACCCTTTGATCAAGCAGTGTTTCTACTGGGTCTGTATCCCAAAGAGATCATAAAAGAGGAAAAAAAGGACTCACATGTGCAAAAATGTTTGTAGCACCTCTTTTTGTAGTGACAAGAAACTGGAAATTGAATGGATGTCCCTCAGTTGAGGAATGTTCTATAAGAAATGATAAGCAGGCTGATATCAGAAAAGCCTGGAAAGATTTGCATGAATTGATGCTGAGTGAAGTGAATAGAACCAAGAGAACATTGTACATAGCAACAACAAGCCTGAGTGATGATCAGTTGTGATGGACTTGGTTCTTTTCTTTCTTTTTTTTTAAATTAAAGCTTTTTTTATTTGCAAAACATATGCATGGGTAATTTTTCAACAATGACCCTTGGAAAGCCTTCTGTTCCGAATTTTTCTCTCCTTCCCCCCACTCCCTCCCCTAGATGGCAGATAATTCAATACATGTTAACTATGTTAAAATATATGACAAATCCAATATATGTATACATATTTATATAGTTATCTTGCTGTACAAGAAAAATTGGATCTACAAGAAAAAAAACCTGAGAAGGAAAACAAATGCAAGCAAACATCAACAGAAAGCATGGAAAATGCCATGTTGAGGTCCCACAGGCCTCTCTCTGGGTGTAGTTGGCTTCTTCATCACTGTACAATTGAAACTGGTCTGAAATATCTCATTGTTGAAGAGAGCCATGTTTATCAGAATAGATCATTGTATAGTCTTGTTGTTGCCCATGTACAATGATCTCCTGGTTCTGCTCATTTCACTTAGCATCAGTTCATGCAAGTCTCTCCAGGCATCTCTGAAATTATCCTGCTGGTCATTTCTTACAGAATAATAGTATTCCATAACATTCAAATACCATAATTTATTTAGCCATTCTCCAACTGATGGACATCCTTCAATTTCCCATTTCTAGCTACTACAAAAAGGGCTGCCACAAACATTTTTGAACAGGTAGGTTCTTTTCCCTCCTTTAAAATCTCTTTTGGATATAGGCCCAGTAGAAATACTGTTGGATCAAAGGGTATGTGGATTTGGTGCTTTTCAACAATGAAGTGATTCAAGGCAATTCCAATAGCCTTATGATGGAAAGAGCCATTCACATCCAGAGAGAGAGTTATAGAAACTTGAATTGAAGCATAGTACTTTCACCTTTTTTTGTTTGCTGATTTTTTTTTCTCTTTCATGTTTTTTCTCTTTTGATCTGATTTTTCTTGCACAGCATGATGACTATGGAAATATGTTTAGAAGAATTGCACGTGTTTAACTTACAATGGTGCTTTGGGGAAGGGTGAGAAGGGAAGAGAGAAAAATTTGGAACAAAACGTTTTGCAAAGATGAATGTTGAAAACTATCTTTGCATGTATTTGGAAAAATAAAATACTATTAAAAATAACAAATTGAGTCCTATGATTGTGCATTGTTTCTTTGAAGTTTAGTAGTCAGAGAGACCTGGGTTTGAATCCTGCCTCTAATATGATTAGTTGTAGAAGTATGAATAGGCTATTTAACATGTTAATCTCAATCTCCTCATTTGTAGAATAGGAATAATAATACATACTTATGGTACTTTTTGCTCAGAATTTTCATGAGGCTTAGATGAATTACATGGAAAACTTTACAAACTATAAATCACTAAGTAATGCTGGCTATTACTCCTGTTATGCTCAATTCCTTTGGCTTTCATGCCATAGACTTTTGTTGTCTCTTTACTCAATTCCTATTCAATTCCTTTCACTGTTTCCTCCATATTCCTTCCTCTTTATTCAGGACATTTCCGAAGATCTGCCCTAGACTTTCTTTTGTATTTTGATTATATTCTATCCCTTAATAATCTTAATCATTTCCATGCATTCAATTATCCTCTTCAAAGATGACACTCATATCTATACATCTAGTACTAATTAATCTGTTTCTGAAGAGATTAATTTTTCACATTTTCTAATTGTTTGTTTGAGATACCTTTCTGGATATCCTGCTAGCATCTTAAACTTAACTTATCCCAAAATGAACTCAATCTTCTCTAAGCCTCCCTCTCTATCCGATTTCCCATGGTGTTGAGGTGTTGATGGCCTGGTGAAGTTTTCTTTGATTCTTCCATCTCTTTTACCTACCACATTCGATTAATCATTAAATCTTATTGATTTTAAATTCACAATTATCTTCCAATCTCCACTCCCCTCCCAGCTATTCACACTACTATCCCCCTCATTCAGACCCTAATCATCTGTTATTTGAAACATTACAATGACTTCTTAACTGGCTTCCTTACCTTTTTATTCTTTGCTGCTTTCTATTCATTCTCCAATCAGTTGCCATCATAATTTACCTGATAACTGGGTATTACTATATCACTTTCCTAATCAAAAACATTTATCAGTTTCTTTGTTCTCCAGGATAAAATATAAACTTCTCCACCTGGCACTGAAGAGCTTTCACAATCTCTCCAACTAATCTTTTAAAAACTTTGTTTTATTTTTAATTTTTGGAATAAAAAAAGCATTTCCATAACAAAATATAATCTTTTAAAAAATGCTTGCACATGAAACTTCAAATCTACTTGGAAAATTCCAAAAATTCAACTAAAAAATTAGTTGATACAATTAATAATTTTAGCAAAGTAGCAGGATACAAAGTCACATAAATATCATAGCATTCCTATATATCACAAACAAAACTCTGCCAGTAGAGATAGTAAAAGACATCCCATTTAACATATTAGACAATAAAATACCTGGGCTTGCACCTGCCAAAACAAACCTAAAAAACTATTATTAAAAAAACTTTTTATACAAATAAAATCAGATTTAAATAATTGGAGAAATTTTAATTGTTCATGGTTAGGCAGGGCCAATGTAATAAAAATGCCAATTTTACCCAAACCAATTTATATATTCATTGCCATCCCAATTAAACAACATATTTTTATTTTCAACTGATTCTCTTTCTTATTCTATGTCCTATCTAACTAGAATACTACAAGATGCCTTTCAATTTAGCCTGTAGGCTGTATTTCCTCCTGTTAAAGTTCTTTTCTTCTTTTAGGTTCAGTTCAGGTGTCACCTCCTTCATGAAGAGCTTTTTAAATCCTCCTAGCTGAAAGTAATTTTTTTCTCTCCTTAGATTTCCTTCAATATTTTACCTGGATTTCTCCTTTGACCCATATCACATTTGATCTATCATACTTATTTTTGTCATCCCCCCCATTAGATTGTAAAGGACAGGGGCTTTCTCAGTATTGCTAGCACCTAAAGTACTCTTAACACAATTAGAACTTAACAAATCTTGGTTGCATAGCAAAATTGATTTCTTTCAATGGGCAACAGAGACTTTTTTGAGGTGATGATGGTAGTATCTGTGAAAACACCAGGTGTTTTAGAAGCTTTTGTGCGGTTTTAAAATCATTAAAACTTAAATAGTTTAAAAAAAGTTTTAAAAACTTAAAACAGTACTTAGACTTTTAGGACACCTCGTATATAATGTAAGAAGAATCAGCCTCTACAGAGAGGAACAGATTGAGGCTTACTTCTTAACAGTTACTCTTGCTATCCTGTCCATACCTAAGGCAGTGGGGTCAGTGGGAATAGAGCTGAATTTGAAGCTACAATAAATTAGTTGCAAACCAACCTGTATCAGCTGCTGTTGGATCCAAGGCAAGTCACTTTGCTTTTCTTGATTTCAGTTTCCTTATTTGTAGGGGAAAGTGTTGTTCTAGATAATTCCTAAGGTTTCCCCTCCCATTCCCTAACCCTAAATCTAAAAATACTTCAGAAACAATGTTAGCCATTTGTATCTTTGCTCTTTCAAGATCTCACATAATGTCCATTTTAATCAGCATCCAAAGATGGGGGGGGGGAAGGAAGGATACATCCTGATTTGCCATTCTTTCAGCAACCTTCCAGGATTCCTTAGAAAGGCTGAGGGAGTTTCCATTTCACAGTACTGGTGATGGCAAAGTTAAACTTAATGTTAACCCTACAAATGACAAATAGCTACAATGTCTCTGTCTTTGAGATTCCTTAGTTGTACCTTAATTTTATTATTATTATTATTTTTGCTGAAGCAATTGGGTTTAAGTGACTTGCCCAGGATCATACACTAGGAAGTGTTAAGTATCTGAGACCAGATTTAAACTCAGGTCCTCCTGACTTCAGAGCTGGTGCTCTATCTACTTACTGCACCGGCAAGCTGCCTTAATTAAAAAAAAAAAAAGTCATCATCTCAAAACCAGAAAGATTTGGAGGGACAGTAGTGAAACTTAACTGTCACTTGAAAGAAGATAAAATTTGTTCTATTTGGCCCCTGGGGCAGAAGCAGGAACAGGGAGTAGAATTTGTAGAGAGGAAATTTGGGTTTGATGGAAGGATAATTTTAAAAATATTGAAACTCTCCCCAAGTAGAATGAGGTACCTTTGAAATTAGTAGGTCTCCTTCACTAGCAGTCTTCAGACGCTGTAATTTGGATGATCATGAACTGATGAGTGGAAGTATAATCCCCTTTGGACTTCCTAACAAATATGATTCGGTATATGTTCCGAAGCCTAGGGAGTAGAGTGTATTTTGCAACCCATGGGCCCAGAAGGTCCTGGGATTTGATTTAGGATAGATGTGACTCTTATGGAGTCTGGAAAGCCTTGAATATTGGCTTTCAGCAACATTCACCGGGAAGGCTCATTCTCTTCTGGGGGTGAGCCTGGTCTAAGAAATTAGAGTGAAAAGTGATTTTTAAAATGCCATATTCTTTAGAGGATTAAAAATTGTTGGCGTTGGAGAATGGGGTTGAAAATCTTCCTTGGAAAATAATGAGCAGAGAAACATTTACTGATTAGTTTAATCCCAGATAATCCTATCTGATGAGCATAGATCAAGAGATCCCTTAACAGATTTATTCTAAAATAAAGTAAAATAAAATCAAATAAAAAGTTCACAAGCTCTCTTGCGATGTGGAGGTGCAGGTGCTGTTTTCCGGAGAAAGGAATGATCCTAGTTTCTGGGGAAAATGCGGGGTGAGGTCGGGGGAGGGAGATCTGGGACCAAAAATAAAAACATCACCTAACTCCCACCTTCTGTCTTCCCTCTGCTCCGGGGGTGTCCAGAGCTATCCTCAATCCGTGCACTTGGCTAGGAAGTAGCCCAGGCAACTATTTAGAATACATGGGGATTTACAACTCTTATTCCTATTCCCCTGTAGCAGGCTTTCTCCCCGTTTTCGGCTTTTATGTTTCCCTAAACTGATTACAAGCAATTATAAACGCTTTATCCCAAACTTTCCAAATGACTCTACCATATGCATAGTTAAAAGCTTCATCATCCCTGGCGGCAGCTGAGCCTCCGCGTAAACTGCTAAAATTAAGCTGATTCTGGGCGATGTCAAAAAATTAGGGTTTTAGCCACTAATATCGGGCCGGACTGGAAATTGTTGGGGGTTGGTGGCCGGATTAGCACTTCCAATTTCTGTGAGAGATTTGCTCTCAGTTTAACAGTGAAAGTCTCCTCGGGCGGTCCTCTCTATTGGACTGGACTCCAGTGCAACTTGAAAAGTGAATGTGGTCAGCTTTCTCTGCCCGCATATCAGGGCGCCCCAAAGAAGCTCTACCTCCTAAAAGTGGGTAGTGGGGGAAAACACAGGAAAAGTCAGTATAAATACCGAATTCTTATTCATTCTTTCTGTATGTCTAAATCCCTTTCACTGAGTCCCTCTCTCTCCTTCTTTCCCTCCCCTCTGGGAGTGGCCGGGATGAGCTGCATCTCTGACAACCGACGTAAAACAAAAGCATAAACAATGGGACCTTAAGGGACCAAGGGAAGCACCCAATCCATCGTCCTCATTTTAGACTGAAGCCGGGGAAGGGACGTGATTAGCTTAAAATCACCAACGAATTAATGACTCGATTTCTAGTCCCAGGAAGGGGACCCACAACTCTGATCATCTGCACCCTCTGTTTTCTTTGATGATTTAGATACCCCCAAAAGAAGGAAAATCAAACATTTGTGTCCCCACCTACGAGTGTCGAGACGCCCCAGCCTATGTTCCCTGGGCACTGGGTATTGTTTCCGCAGGCGATATTTCTGGGGCATTTCTCGAAGTCCATATCTGATAGTTCCTAAATCTGATAAGGTTCACCATTCACCCAGAACTGTCTGGGGAGCATGCACGCTTGCCTGCGTAAACTGAAGCGTTGTCACGTCGCTCATCTGTTGAGTCGTGCTTCTATCTCATAATTTGGTCATAGTTCATCTGCTGTCGAAAGTAACCCCCAATTTTTTTGGGGGGAAAATCAAATAATTAGGTTCTTGATGTTCTTCCAAGAGCTGATGGCAGGGACCTGAATGCATCTCTACACCTGAACCCAGCAAAGAAAAGCTCCTCAAAAGAAATTCCTGCCTCCCTTTCAGGTCAAACGTAATCGTCAAAAGCCAACTCTAAACCCAAGCAATTCAAATTACAATTATCCCAAATGAAAGTTATTGTTTTTCTAATCCCAGGAACAGCTTGCAAAGGGAGATTTGGGTCTTTCTTTAATAATGTAAAGTTAATACGTAGTCCTCTTGTAATTATCTTTATCAGAAGGCCCTTGTTTAATCTGCGTGTTTAGCAGAAAAGTACCAAAAAAAAAGGGGGGGGGGGTGTAAGAGAGATCTACTTTAAAGTAGTTGATGTAAGCTGTTTGTAAATCGTTTGCATAAACAGATGAAGCAGGGAATTTCAATCCAGGTGCAAGAGCTGGGATCTGATGGACTGAATCAGACTGGAGTCCTTTTTGGACAAGGATAAGGTTGCACAACACATTCTCTCCTCTCTTTGGTTGCAGAGCTGAGGGTGGGGCCAACTACTAGGTGTTTCGAGTTAGGGAGATAGGATGAGATGGAGATAGGATGAGATGGAGAATAGGTAGGGTGTCAGTAAAATAAAAACGGAGAAGTCAGCAGAGGAAATGAACTTGTCCAAATTTTCTTAAATAAAATTTCATTCCATTGTGTTCCATTATATTCTGTTCAGTTTCCTCCCCCCCCCCAAAGGCTTCTAGGCTTTGAGAAAGAAATACAAATTGGAGCTGTGGGATGGAGGAGGGGAAAGACACAGAGACACACAGAGACGGAAAGAAAGGAGAGAGAGACAGAGAGGGAGAGACAGAGAGAGATAGAGAAAGAGAAGGAGAGAAAGAGAGGGAGAGGAAGGGAGGGAGAGAAAAAGGTAGGGAGAAGAGGGAGGGAGGGGAAGGAAAGGGGGAGAGAGAGAGACAGACAGAGAGAGAGACAGAGAGACAGAGAGAGAGAAAGAGAGACAGACAGACAGAGAGAGAGAGAGACAGAGAGAGAGACAGAGACAGAGAGAGACAGACAGAGACAGACAGACAGAGAGAGAGAGAGAGAGAGAGAGAGAGAGAGAGAGAGAGAGAAAGAGAGAAAGAGAGAGACAGACAGAGAGACAGAGAATCAGATAGAGAAAGACAGAGACCCATTGCGGAATGGCAAGTTAGCGGGTATGGCTGAAGAGGGGAAGAGTCCAGGATAAGATTGGGGAGGTTTGAAGGAAAAGTTTTAAAGAGTTCTAAATTCTCAACAGGAATTTGTTTTTATTCCAGCCAAAAGGCAATAAGGAGCCACTGGAGTTTATGGAGTAAGGGGGTGATGACATGGTCAGAACTAAGCTTCAAGACAACATTTTGGCAAAAGTTGTAGTAGAGTGGAGAGAGATTTGCCAATTTCAATTAGGCTATTGCAAATACTGGAGAGAGAGAATAATTAGGCTTATTTGAAAATCATGTTTTGCTGTGAAGTGACTCGTGTGAGGACAACAATGTGTCGGAATTAAAAAAAAAGTTTGGAGTTTTCGAATTTTTTTCTCTCCAGAAACGTTTACCCATGGGGGTTTTCGTAAGGCCCATAAAAATGCAGGCACTAATGGAGTACGCCCGACTCGAAAAAGAAACGAGATGAGGAGAGATGTTCGGCTTCAGCCCAGACAGCCTGAGGATGTAGGGGCTGGGTTGGGGGAAGATTCTCAACCTCCCCATACCTCACTTTAACCCCATCGCACCCTGCTTCCTCTTTCGTTAGCTTCTCGATTCTGGGGAAGAATTGGCAGCGAAAGACCCAGCTAACTGAAGTGAGACAAAATCTCAGCCTTGGATTTAGGGGACAATTGTGCAAACTTGCGAGCTCCAGCTTCATTTCGGGAGCGAGAAAGCTGAATGAGAGAAACTCACCCACCACCTCCTTCCCCTCGGGGAGACGGAGAGATGAACATCTCGGCGGAAACAGCTAGGGATATTTTGGGGGATTTTTTTGGGGGGGCAAGAGAGCTAGTGTGAGCGACGTAATTCTGGCTTTAATGGTTACTGATCAGAATCTAGCCTGACCAAAGGCTTGGCACTGAGGCCCTCTAAATCTGAGGGATTGAGAGTGAAGTCTTAGAAAAGAAAGGAAGATGTGTGGATCCTAGGGAGAGGAGGGGGTGGATATTAAACTGCTTGTAGAGCTAAGGAGGTTTATGCTTTCAAAGAGGTGAATTAAGTGAAATCTCCATCCCCACCCCCTCTTCCCACCCCTGCTCCTGAAGTGTTTGTTGAAGGAGGGGCAGGCTTGGCCAGGACAGATTGAAGGGACCAGAAAGGAGATGACAGCTGGGCAGGGGGACTTGTAAGGGGAAGGAGGAAGAAAGTGAGGAAAAAGTGACCCTGGGAAAGGGGGATGGGTCTTTCGAAGGGAGGTAGTAGCTGGGAGCTGAAGGGGGGAAGCAGCTGGGAGTTGAGCTAGGGAAGAGGAGGTGCATTATCAGATTGTAGGGAAATTGGGAGTAATTAATCTTCTGGAATTGAAAGCACGGGACGCCCCTAAGGCAACAGGACCCTTCACCAAGCTGATTGGAGGCCAAGCGCCTTCCCCACCCACTGCCCTGCTTCCCTGGCCCCAGGACCCAGATAAAAAGGTCTGGACCGGCTTCACTCTTTCACCATCTGGACTCGAGGTCCTGCAGAAGCTATTCCGGGCAAGTTTGGGAGGGAGGAGCGAAACCATGACTGGCCGAGATGAGAGCTCAGATGGCAAAACCAAGGGCAAGGCATTGGTGCCCATTGGCCCAGGACATGAGAAGGCTTCCCTCAGTTTACGATCCAAAGGCTTCGCCATCAATGATTTGCTGGGCTTAGAGGCAGAGTTGCAGCCTCCCAATGGCCCTGGGGCTGGCTCGGGATGCCAGGTCCCCTCTGGGGCTGGACTGGGGCCAGGTCCTGGGGCTGCAGCTGGAGTGGGTGGGACCTCTCTGCCGGGGGGCTCCTTGCCCTTAGGTCTGGGCTTCTTCTGTGGCTTTGCAGCGCAGCAGCCCCCGGCTGGTGGGACCCCCTGTCTGCTACTCACCGACATCCCTTTCCTGCAATCCCGGGGACCGGACCCCCATCAACATCACGAGCATCACCAGCGATACCTGCTGGGCTCTGAGAAGCCCAAGGAAAGCGTTTCGGGTAACTTGTGCATGCCTCCCCCAAGATTGGTCATTCTCTCTCGGCTTGTTCTCACAGCCTAGGGCCTAAAGGGTTAAAAAAAAATCCTTTCCCACAACAGCTTTTACTTTTGCCCCTCACCCCCTTCACTTTCTTCACTTTGAGATGAAAGATGCATCTTCCCTAAAGTTCAGTTTTTGGCAAATTTCTGTTTCTTTTCTACTGATCCAAGGAAAGGGTAGAGTATACAGATGGGGGAAAAAGATCAGTTCTGTGCTGTGTTGTTGCAGTGGCAAGAACTCTGGATTTGTGGTTAGAGGACCTGAGTGCAAATCCTGACTCTATGTAATCTTGGGAATGTCACTTAATCTCCGTTTTTTCATCTGAAAAAGAAGCTTGGATAATTTAATATCTCTCATAGATCTAAACCAGAGAGACCCAGTTAGGGCTATCTAAGTCATGGCTTTTTGCTTTTATTCTCTTTCAGGTTGTGTCCATGATCTTGCTACATGCATTTTTTTTTCTTCCTCTCTAACCCCTGCCTAGAGTCTAACTTGTTCCTTCTCTGGGGCTGGAGCCTCCCAGAGGCGAAAATATATTTTTGACCTTCCCTTCTCTGCTCCCCTAGGAATCTGAGGTCAAGATCCCGCAGAGAAGCGAACATTTTAGCTGTTTCTCATTTTAGCTTGTCTCCCAGTCTAGAAATCTTCAATCTAGGCCAGTACTGAGTTTTAATGATTTTTTCCCCCCTGTGCAAGGCTGGGTGTTCCCCAGGTAGGGTCATGAGACCTGGGGAAACTGATGTTAGGGTTAGGGAAAGTGACTGACTGGGCTTGTGGGCTGGGTTTCTTGGGACTGACAGTCATATTTTCCTCTGCTCACAACCACTCTTTCCTCAACTATTTGCTTAATTACACTGGTACTTCTGACAAATTGCCTTGAGGATCTCTGCTTCTTTCTTTTGGCAATTCTTCCATGCCTAATTCCCTCTTCTTTTGAATTGGTTCTTCTATTCTATGATAGCAGATCAGGTTTGGAATCATGAAGAGCTTGTTCAAATTCTGCTCCTGGTACATATTATTAGCTGCTTGAACATGGGGCAAGTCACCTGTGTAATTTCTCCATGCCCAAGGCAGCTCTCTATGACTGAATGGACAGTTGCTGATTTGTATTAGTGGAGGGAGATATTACAATGATGAATCCCTATATCCCAAGGAAGATTTTTAAAAAATAACAACCACCATGATAGATTTTTTTTCTTTATTTACTCAAGGTCTATCTTTTCTTTGGTGATTTTTGCTCGGATATCATTTTTTTTCCCCTTTGCAGCCCTTGGCTTTCCTTCAATCCTTAACTTTGACTATTCTACTAGTGCTTTTAGGAGAATCTGGAAGGTCCATTTACAGGTTCTCACAATCTCCTCAGGAAATGAAATGCTTCCTTTGTAGATCTTTTCATATGTAAGATTTATCTGATGAGATGTCAGTGAATGTCAGTGATCTTACTGCTTTCTCAGTAAGAGTAGAAGCCTCCGAATAAAAAGTTCATGCTTAGATGGGTATAAAGTGGGAATGAAGAAGCCTTTTCTTCATAGGATTTAGGGCTAAAAGGGAGCATCTAGTCTAGATATTTCATTTTATAGTTGAGGAAATCAAAGCTTAAAAAGGGAAGATTTCTTGCACACAGTAAAGAGTGGTACAAAGATTTGAACTCTGGTTCTCTGATTCCCTTGATGGAACTCAAGGAGCAAAGGCTGGGTGTGATGTACAGAGGTTCTTCCTCAAATAGAGGTTGGTTTCAATAGCTTTTGAAACCCTGTGAGTGAAACTCATGTTCTTTCCATTATATCAGACTGAATCTTCTTAATTCCAATCCAATGTCCTATGCTATGCTGCTTCTACTTTCTTTCCTTGCTCATCTTCAAATTCAGAGCCAGACAAAAGGTTGGCACAGTGGATTATGCTGAAGACCTAGGTTCAAATTCAGCCTTGAACAATTACTTGAAGTATGGCTTTGAACAATTACTACTATCTTATTACTATCTGCCTCAGGTTTTTTGTTTTTGTTTTTGTTTTTTTTTCATCTACAAAGTGGAAATAATAATAGCACCTACTCACTTGGATTTTCAATGTGATAATAAGGTTATATCAAATGATATAATATTTACAAAGTTCTTTGCAAACCTTAAAGAACTATATTGTTATTATTGAATTATGCCTTTGAATGGAATATTGCAGAAGTTTTCTCCTCTCTCCCAACAAACACAGATTAAAGTTGGGGAGAGAAAGTCAGGGGCAAGATTAGTGCCATAGGGATAGGGACTCTGGGGAGGGGCAAGTAAGGGAATCCGGGTTCTGCCATTCTGCTCTGGTTGGTGGTGGATCTATTCCAGGTGTGAGATGTGGAAGATAGGCATCTGGAGGAAGTGATTTTCTCCATATTCTTGCCCTGAACCTAGTCACTAGTGAGCCAACCCTAATTATTGTTCCTGATAGAACACATTGTATTTTCTTTGCTTTAGAATTATCCAGAACAAGCAATTTGGCCCAAGACTACTTCCTTTGGGAGGAATACCTGGAAACTGAAGTCTCCTTGAGTATTTTGTATCTATAAATGGATATCTATGTCTATACTATATAAAGATATATAAGTATATATATAAATATATGCCAATGATGTATAACATACAGTTGCCCAGTTCTTTTGTCTAGCTAATAACCTCAATATAGACAATCAAAATGCATATATAACAATCTGAATAATAATTTCAAATTTAAAGCATATATTTTTTTATTTTCTCCAATGTAAACAGATGAAGACAGTCTGTCTGAAGACAAAAATGAACTGAAGACACCCACATCACATATTAAGAGGAAAAAGCGGCGGCACAGGTATAGTTTAATGCCAAACACTAATCTCTTTCCCTTTTTGGAGTTCTTACTATTGTAATTCCTCATCCATAAAGCCAAGGCCTGGGTTGAGTGTAAATATTTCAGTTTGTAATGGAAAAGACACAGATATTATTTTGAAAAGAATTAAAACAGTTCTTAAGAGGATGATAGGAATGATAATATCTGCTTCAGAACACATGGGCCATCTTTTACAGTATTTTTAGTAGAAGACTTTGAGGGGATGATTTTTTTGGTCATCTTACTCAAATCTCTGGAATAATAGAATGGAACTCATTGAAGAGAACTTAAGAATTAAACTTCTAGAATTTTCAAGAAATTTTGTCTGGTTCAAGAAAAGACTTTAGCAAGAGCAGAAAGAGACCGTCGAATGGGAAGATGAATTACTTGCTTTTTAATGGAGGGGAACAGGGAATTTGTGAGGGAGGAAAGACTACAACATAGGGAGAAGAGCTAGATTTTCTTTTATACCTACATACCCATATGTATATGTATGTTTCCTGCAGGACAGTTTTCACTGCTCACCAACTGGAAGAATTGGAAAAGGCTTTTAATGAGGCACATTATCCAGATGTGTATGCCAGGGAAATGTTAGCTCTAAAAACTGAGCTTCCAGAAGACAGGATACAGGTATTTGAATTTATGTTCCTCTTTCTCAGATTAATATTCACAGAAAAGTTTCCTTAAATGCACACACAAACATAACTCACTTCTACTTTTTAAAATGTTCTAAAGATAGATATAAATATACAGGTAGAGTTTAATGCCAGACACTGGTCTCCTTTTCCTTTATAAATGATATCTTGGAGTCCTTGCTATTGTAGTGCTTCAAGTTTGAAGCCAGTTAAGAGTGTCTTCATCTGAATGTCCACACCAGGGCTCTTAATTCTTGTTTCCTATAAGATGCTTCTTTGCAATGCTCAATTAGATTTAAAAAAAAAGAATATTTTTCAATTTGCAACACCCAACAGTCAAATTATATGTGAGACTTCTATGTTCCTTTTTCCAAGAAAGTCTTCCCAACCAAGAATAACAACAAAACAAAAAAAATCATGACTATTCTTTAAAAATGTTAATATATAGGAAAATACATTTTATATTTTCAACCCATTTTTTTCCTTTTTTTTGCTGAGGATGTATACAAATTCCAGGGGAACTAGCTAGCCTTTTAATTGGCAATTGATTTTCAGATAGAGTTCTTATTTCAAAAATTAACTGTGGATATCTCTTCTGAAAAGTTCCTTAGTTATTTAATCCACTTTCATTAAGCTAGGGTTGTTTTATACCACTTTAAGAAGAACTCCACATACAGATAAAATGATCTTTCATTCATTTTCATGTATCTCCTCTCCCCCCTACCCTTGTCACTTTCCTGGGATGTTTTATTTATTCCTTTCCAATCACAAACTAGGTCTGGTTTCAAAATAGAAGAGCCAAATGGAGGAAGAGGGAAAAATGTTGGGGTAGGAGCAGTGTCATGGCAGAGTATGGTCTTTATGGTGCTATGGTGAGACATTCCATACCACTTCCTGAATCAATCATCAACTCTGCCAAGAGTGGATTGGTGGGTTCCTGTGCTCCATGGTTACTTGGTAAGAAAGAATTTGCTACATATTGAATAGCTGATGTTACTAAAACAATTTTAGGTAGGATTTATAAAAGAAAAATAATGTGTACATCTAACAATTGCCTTGCAAATTGTATGCATTTATAAAATGCTAGTTGCATTGATAGTGAAGAATTAAGAAACCCTTCCCAGAATTTAATCAAAAATTTTTTGGAAATAATCCTAAAATTCTAGAACTAGAAACCAATTTGTAGTTATTCTTTGTTTTTCATTCTCAGAAATGATCAATGACATCAGGAGGCCAAGATCTTGACTTGCAAGTGAATTGGATTTGAGTGAGACAGAGTTGTGCCTTAACCAACCTCACTCTCTTCAAAATCATTGGTCTTCCCCGATTGATTCTTTTTGTGAAAGCAAACCAGGCCACTTTTGGGCTCTATTCTTACCTTGCCTTTAATTACTGAATGTTGTCCCAGACAAACTGGCACCTGGAAAAGATCTAGCTTAGAAAAAGAAGCCATTTTAGAGAAACTTAATCCAACCCATTCATTTTATAGATAAAGTCAAAAGAGGTAAAATAATTTATCTAAGGTTAAGGCAATATGCCCTTTCAATATTTAAAAATATTTAATTGTAAGAATTTCTTTTCCTTATTTTTTAAGTCTCAAAAATAAATCATTAAGTTTATAACACAAATCAACATCTTAAATATTTGATGTTGATTTGTGTTATAAACTTAATGATTTATTTTTGAGACTTAAAAAGTAAAAGAACTATATACTTTATATGACAGATATAGGTAAATTGAATTTATAAAACCATATCATTTTAAGTGCACTAAAGAAGTTTACTCTTTAAAGGAGTTCTATGATAAATCATATGGTAAGATGCATAATCATCTCTTGTCTTTTGGGAAAGTTCAGATTTTTTCATTATGTATTTTGGTGAAGTAAATCTTTGTAATAGAAAATTCAATAAGTTCATAAAGTTCAAATAAACTTATAAAATAATATGTTTTATGAATGACTTAAAATATCCTATTGTATAGTCAGGAAACCTAATGTCTATCTTTGTGACTTTAGGAAAAAAAAAACTACCTTCTGATCTAGGTTTTTCCATATATAAAAAAAAAAAAAAGATAGAGGGCTGGATTATATGATCTCTCAGGTTTATTTCAGTTTTAAAATATTTCATGATTCTGAATTTTCATAGTTTTTTGAACTTTAGAAATCCCTTAATGAAATGCAAAGGATTCCTGGGAATGCTAACATTTTTTACTTTATCAAACATTTTTCAGCCAATGTGTTACCAGGAATGAAAGGCAAAGGGACAAAGAAATTAAATAAAGGTCTTGAATCAAGAATTTGGGAGTTAAAAGAATACATGGCAATGAATCTTTAATGGTAGAATTTCAGACTTTGGAGTAAGTAGCTTTTAGGAGCATAGAAGCCATCCTAATGCCCCATAAATTATGTTAGATAGGTGATCATCTACTTGTAAAGCCAATCCTTATAAGGTCTGTACCCACCTTATTGAGTAGCATCATTTTAGTTGATTTTCTTGTGATGATGGTGTTGATGAAAATGATAATACTTCTGACTTTTAAAAATGTTTGGGACCCAATTTCCTCCTGTACAGTCATCAGTTTAAACTGGAAGATTTCTAAGATTCCTTCTAGCTCTATGACTCTGTTCTTTTTCTAAGGGATGCATAAAAAATCCATGGATGTGACAAGGAAATCAGAAAGTGAAGAAAAAGTATCAGAAAACTGGGGTTATGACCACCCAGAGGAAGACGTGAAGTCAAAGCATGGAGAAACCCAGCTGAGCTCTGAAAAAGTCAATCTCCTGGACAGCTCAGAAGACATTGCTATTGATCTCTCCCGAACAGCAAAACAAGAGAAGAAAGCACACTGAAGGCCTTGGGTGCTAGGATCACATTAGTAAAGATCATTGCATCAGTAAAAAAGGCATTGGACAATGGGAATGAGAAATGTGAGAACCTCAGAAGGAAAATAACTTCCTGTGGACCTTCCCAAGGCACTTGGGGATATGTGCATATCTAGCACTAGAATTTTTCAGGTGTTAAAATTGCCCAAGATGAATTATATTGACTTATTCTTGTTTCTATTTATGGAGTCAGGATCAGATACATCAATAAAACTTTCTTTTTAAGCTTCCAAGCTGCTAAGGACAAATAAGTAATTTAGAAAAACTTCCAATTACTTTTAGAATGGAGAGTTCAGTAAAAGCACTTGAGTTGATTAAAATGGAGGAAGATTTTGCTTGATTTTTGGAGAACTGGTGGCAAGAGGTGGTACAGGGATTCTCAGGCATTTTACTGATAGGAGGCACTTAACTCAGTTGAACACATTGTATGTGAAGAGGTTTGGTTCAAAATACCCATTCTGAATATTTAAAGAAGTATAGATCTTTAAATGAAGACAAAATCAACACAGCCTTATTAACTATGGGAAACTTCTTTCATTTCACTATAAATATGGCTTCAGACCACATTTTTATTTCCTTGCTGATATGCAATAATTTTGTAAAGGGATTTGACATAACAGAATTTAGACAATTTATAAGTTGTATAAATTCAGCCATATTCTCCATTTCCCTTTTCTCCTAAAAGTAGACTATTTTGTGAAATGGCATAGGAAATATTTAAAAATTTTTTTAATATCTGTAAAGCAGTATTATAAGATAAGGACTGTTATTGGTCTTATTATATTTATGTTTAAAAGCACTTTAGTTATTTGGAATTTCTGAATGTTTCCTTTTCCTGTATTTTATCATTTATTTATTATGTACACATAAATAAACATTATATGTAATTTTGCTTTTCAATGAATATATTTCAGTAGATTGGATATATTATGTGCTTTCATGCTGCCTTATTCACTGATGAAAGTTGTGTTCTAACAGCTCACACTGTGTGGGGACTGGGACACTGGGACACCGAACCTATAGTCAGGGGGCTTGGCTTTGAATCCTGGCTCTATTCCCTGTGTGATGTTTGGCAGATCTTAATTCTACGATGATTTACTACCCTGTTAAACAAAAGTAGTGAACTAGGTGATATGATTTAAGATTTTGAGTTGGAAGAAAATATCATCTCTGCCTATTGTAATCCACTTCTATTAAATTTCCCTTGATTATCTAAACTGGGTACCTAGGTGGTGCCATAGTGCATAAAATGCTAGGTTTGAAGTCAGAAGGATTCATCTTCCTAAGTTCAAATCTGGCCTCAGACACTTATTAGCTGGGATTCTGGGCAACTCACTTAACCATGTTTGCCTCAGTTTCCTCATCTGAAAGATAAATTGGAGGGGCAGCTAGGTGGCGCAGTGGATAGAGCACCAGCCCTGAAGTCAGGAGGACCTGAGTTCAAATCTGGTCTCAGACACTTAACATTCCCTAGCTGTGTGACCCTGGGCAAGTCACTTAACCTCAATTGCCTCAGCAAAAAAAAAAAAAAAAAAATAAATAAATAAATAAATAAATTGGAAAAGGAAATGGCAGACCACTCCAGGATCTTCGCCAAGAAAAGCCCAAATGGGATCAACAAGAATGTCTGACATGACTGAACAGCAGGATTATCTAAACTAGAATAGAATCTCTCTATCTTTGAAATTCTTGTGGTAGTTTGTATATCATTTACAGCATCTTTTACTGGAGTTTTCTGTAAAATTATAATAACTAGAATTTATATAGAGTTTTTGTATGTATAAGATGTATCTTATATAAGGAACATAAGATATGTACCTGTTAGATGAGGGTGGGGAGAAGGGAATGAGGATTTATATAGTTCCTACTGTGTGCCGGGGGTTATACTAAGTGTACTAAAAATAATTTGACAAATATTTCATTTTTCCTTCCAACAACTTTGTGAGGTGGATGCTCTTAATCCCATTTTATATAAGAGGAACTGATGATGCAAATAGGGTTAGTACAGTAATAAGTGTCTGAGACTGGATTTAAGTTTCAGTCTTTCTGACTCCAGAATGAACACTCTAGCCACTGTGTTACCAGTTAGTTATCCTAGGTAATATATTATCTTAATTTTAGTTTTTGTTCAGTTGTGTTCAACTGAACTTCATGATCCCATTTGGGGTATTCAACTTACTAAGTGCCTACTTTGTGCAATGCACTGGGAATACAAGTACAAAGAATAAAGCAACCTCTCATAATGAATTTGTATTCTAATGAAAGACAATTTTATATATAAAATTTACACATGACATCAATAATTGGCAAAGATGAGATCAAATGTAGCTGCTCTGATCCAAATTCAAAGCTTTTTCCCCCAGCTAAGGGCTTTCTGCACTTTCTGAATTCCCCTCCAGGCAAACATTTGGGATTTAAAAAAAAATTATTGTGTTGTATTTCAAAGCAAATCTCTACTTTCATTTACTCTGTGAAGCTTTCCCTGATTCCTCAAGTGGAATGTATACTTTCCCCCCCTCCCCAAATATTCTTGGATAGTATTGTCTGAATCTTTATCACCTCCTACTTCATATCATTGCTTTTTTCACCCCTGTAGAATGTATGCACTTTAAGAGATAGGACTATCATTTTTATTTGTATTTCTAGTTCCACCTAGAATGATGTTTTGCACATAGATGCTTTTAAAATGTGTAATGAATCAATGTGCTGATAATTATATATTCTAGAGTTTGTTGGAGGCTTCTTGCTATAATTCTCATCCTGTGAATGGAAAAAAAAACTTCTGTCTTAGTGATAGCTATTCTTTTTTAGAAGTGAAAATGACATATTATGAAAAATTCAGTGAACCCAGAAAGGTATTTTCTAATGATTGGATTTTTCCCTCCTTTCATTCATACATTTTTAATCATAGCAGACAGCTTTAGACCACTAAGAATTTTACCAGTCCTGAACAATATTCTCTTCCTACATTATCTGAAAATAAGTATTTCATTACTTTAAACTGGTTTCAAAGACTATAGTAAACATCCTCAGTGGTTGTGCAATCTCACTCAGACTAGGCACTTAAAACAAGTTGATGATTTTATTGGAGATACTTTATGCAGATTTGAGTTATGACAGAATCACAGAGTTAGAAGGGGCCTTAAAGGAGAGCCGTCCAACCGGGTATCTGAAAAAATAATCCCATTTATAATAAATCATCTATGAATGGTCATCTAATAAATCCATCAGTCAACAAGTATTTATTAAGTGCCTACTAATTCAAATCAACTTCAGACACTACCTGTGTGACCCTGGGCAAGTCACCTAATCCTGTTTGCCTCAGTTTCCTCATCTGTAAAATGATCTGGAAAAAGAAATGGCAAACCACTCCAGTCAATATCTTTGCCAAAAAAATCCTAAAGGGATTCATAAAGAGTTGGGCATGGCTAAACAACTATATGGCAGGCATTATGCCAAGCAATGAAAATTAAAAGAAAGTCAAAGAATGGGTCTGGTTCTGAAGAAGCTCTTATTCTACTGGGGGCTCATCTCTTCTTCCAGACCTCTGGTGAGGGGAAATCCCCTCAGTACCTATCCTCTCTCCCTACAGCCCACTTTTGCTTTGGGACAGCTTTAGTTGATAATAAGTTTTTCTTTATGGTAAGCTTTAAATTAGCCTTTCTGTTACGTCCATTCATGACACCCGATGCTGTCCTCATCTGGATTTTATATGATAGTCTTCCAAATATGGGAGGAGAGCTAGCATGTTTCTGATAAGTTTTCTCTTCTCCAGGCTAAGCATGCTCCTTTCTTCCAACTGATCCTCACAGAAGGTAATTTAGGGACCAATTACTCTACTATTTGACTTCTCCTGATTACTCACTGGCCTATAAGCATATTTCCTAAAATGTGGCACCATAGGCAGATCTGGTCATATCAATGTTCTTCCTTTGGTTACATAATAATAATAAGTTTTTAAATAGTACTTTGAGGTTTGAAAAAATGCAATATTATGTCATTTTATACTCATGCCAACCTTGTGAGGGTGGTGCTCTTATTATCTCCATTTTACAGATGAGGTAACTGAGGCTGAACACTTAACATGACTTATCTGGAGTCACATAGCTAAGTATCTGAAGATGGATTTGAACTAGGGGTCTTTCCAATCTCTCTACTCATACACACATACACAATGTATATTTATAGAAGTTCCTTACATATTCACTGAATGTCTACATCTGAAGATACAGAAAGATACATATATGTATATATGTACACATATACGTATGCACACACATGCAGTATGTGCTTAGGCTGTTTTTTCTCTCTAGCAAAGATGTGTATATATACATATATATGTTATATATGGATTGCTAATTGGGTAGAAGTAATATATATGTTCAGATATTTGGACACAATTCAAACCTTAATTTTCTTAGATCAACCATGCTGTTGTCTTCTTTGGATTGGTCTTCATTTATTGTTTGGCCCCAGACTATGTCTTTGTAAGTCTGGAGAAGTGACAAGGAAGCAGTTTTTAAGCTTCTTTCTTTTCCTTATATCTCTTAATCCCAAATACAGACCAGACAAGAGCAGCAGTAACAACAACAACAAATCTTAAAAGTCTACTTTGTTTTCTCTTTGATTGTGCTTTTTTTTTTTCTTAAAATATCTGATCTGTACATTTTGTAGCAGAGAATGAGCTGTCCTAAATGGTTCTCATTGGTGCTTTGAAAAAGTCTGCCTTCAGAAAGGCTATTGAATTCAGTATCAAATGCCTGCTTAATAAAGAGGAACAAATCAGATTTTTCACACATTTCCCTCTTTAATCCATTCACAAGTCATTCAGGCCGTGGGGATGTAAAAATTGGAACTTGACCATGTATTAACAGCATGACTGAATCATTTCCAGTTTTTGAAATAAATTATTTGCCAGATAAAATTTAGCTGGAAAAATCTAAAGTGATTTAAAAAAAAAAAAGAAAATCCTAGTAAGGCCAATTTGGAAGGATTCCTAATATAGATTAGAGAGATAGAGTTATATAATGAAAAATGTGATGGTGTTGGAGTCAGAAAACCTGTTATAACTCAGTTCTGACATGTATTGGTCATATGACATTGGATAACTCCTATTTATTTCTCAGTTTTCGCATCTATAAAATGGGAATAGTGATTTTTGAAAGTTCTACTCCTGGTTTTCTATCATAAATGCACAAGCATAGTATAATACAATGCATAAGCTCTTGAAACAGAGCAAAGCAGTTGCTTTGGCTTTCAAGTTTTTCAACTGTAAAATGAAGGGGTGGATTAGATGGCCTCTGAGATCCTTCCAGCTTTAAATCTATGATCCACATGTAGGATGTGTATGTTGTCTGTATAGGTTATATGCATATCCACATGGATTTGTCTAAAGGCAACTTAGAAATTTTGATAGATATTTTGGGAACCTTGCCCACTATTCTCCAGAGGAAACTGATTTTTACTTAAAGAAGAGTACAAGAAGGAGCCATGAGCCTGACTGCTCATTTTTCCTCAGAGAATACCAGATTAGTATTTTATATTACATATACAAGCATGTAAATTATATGTACACACATATATACATATACCTATCATATATATATACACATATAATTAAATCTATCTGCTCCCCACTCTACTTCTGTCCCCCATATTGCTAGTTTGGGGGAATTTTTTCCTTAGGTTTGAGTCAGTTTTCTGGTCATTAGCTTTTAAAGAGGAAAGGTTTCTCCAAACTCATATTGAAGGCTTGACCTCTTCCTGTCAAATGCTAGTTATACAAAAAGACCATCAAAAATAATGAATAGCAAGTAAATCCATTTATCCAAGTATACAGCAAACAGAAATCAGAGAAATTATAAAGACTGGAACCAGATAATACCACAAAATAAATGAGCTCTTCCACTAGGGATAAGATATCTCATTTCAATCAAAATAGAATTACTGATCTCACCCAAGGGGAAATTCCTAGAAATCTCTAGTCGTAAATCAGAAGTATTTTAATGATCTGGATTTCCCTTGATGTCTGCCTGACAAAATCTATTCTCTTTCTCCTTTGATCCTTGAAGATAATCTGGAACCACATGTGACATTTTCTTTTTTTTTTATTCAATTTTAAAAAAATAATTTTATTTGAAAAAACAGAATAAGAAAAAAAACATAAACGGAATATAAAACAAAATAAAGCAAAACAAAAGAGAACATTGTCATGTGCCCAGAAGAACATTAGGGAGGATTCAAAGTATATAAAAACAATTTACCAGATGAAGAAAGTATACACACACACACACACACACACACACACACACACACACACACACATATATATTTATATATTAGAAGAAATTATATTTATGAATGTCCATTTTTTCTTTACTTCCTTGTAAGTTGTTATTTGGTTCTATAGTGTATATCTTATTTACTTTATTCTTTTCCCCTCTTTCATCCCCCTATCACCCTCAAGTAAGCTGCAATTAAGAAAAGATATTTTTATGTATACCTATGTAAATATACACATACCCCTCTATGTACACACACTTCTTTCCTATCCCTACTGATTCTTTAATTAAATTCAGCTCCATAACTTGTCTTGCTATTACTTAACCTCCTCCCAGCCCTCCCATGGCCAAGGATATCTCCCTAGTCTTCTTCCTTTACCCTTTGCTTTCCCATCTGCCCATCTCTTCCCCTCCCCCCTTATTTCTTTATAGATTCTGGAGGGTGCTATACCTTTCATAGTATAGTATAGTGTTGCCTATTGAATCCATTCTCAGTGTGAGTAGATTTTTAGAACTATGAGCCCTCCTCCTCCTCCCCTTAATGGCTTTGTGTTTATTCTTCCTTTGCACCTCATTTGTATAACATGATTACTATTTTTACCTTAACTCTGCCAATCTTTCTTTTGAGATACCCTCCTGTTGATGTGAATCTTAAACATATAATTTACATTTCCCATGTAAAAAAATAAATAATTGTCTATATTCAAATAGTTTGTCCATGTTGAGTTCCTTAAAACTGATCTTTGATATTGTTTTTTATGTTAAAGTTTTTGTTAAATTTGGGTTTGGCTGATTGAAAGTCCTGAAAATTTGCAAGTTCACTGAGGTCCATTTTTTTCTCTTTCAAAATTATAGATAATTTTGCTTGATTTGATATTTTTGGCTGAAGGCCTAGTTTTTTAGATTATCAGTAGATATGATTCCAGGATCTGAGGTCTTTTATTGTAGCTGCCGATAGATTTTGTACACTCCTAATTGTAGCTCCAGCATATTTGAATTGTTTTTTTTTTTTTTTTTTTTTTTTTTTTTTTTTTTTACAAAATTTTCTCTTTGATCTGGGGGTTTCAAAATTTGGCAATAATATTCCTGTGTTTTCCACAAAGGATCTCTTTGAGGTGGTGAACAATGGATTTTTTTTTCTATTTCTACTTTCCACTCATGTTTTATCACTCCAGAATAATTTTCTTGGATTATTTCCTGCATTATTGAGTCAAGGTTCTCTTTGGTCACAACATTCTGGCAGTCAATTGTTCTTATATTTTCTCTTCTTGATTTGTTCTCCAAATCTGTCATTTTTTCTTATTTCACATTCTGTTTTTGGTTTTTCTTCAATGTCTCTCATTTGATTTTTAAATCATTTTTAAAATTCATTTTTGAGTTTTTCTATAAATCCTCCCTGGACAGGGAGCTAGTTTACCCTCTTTGAGGGTAGAAGCTTTTTATTTTTTTTAAATTTTTTTAAATAAAGTGTCCTCCTCTGAAGATGAACTCTGGTCTTCCTTTTTCCTGTAACATGTTTCAGTGGTGGGGCTCTTTCTTCTTTGCCAATTCATTTTTAAAATGAGAGGTCTTCCTGTAAGCATCCTGAATTGTGGGGTGGGATTTTTTCTTTAGGCTTCCCTTTAGCTCTCCACTCCAGGAACCCCAAACCAAGAGCTCCATTCTCCTGTAAGTGCCCCACTGCTTCTGTACTCCCTGGGTGCTGGTTCCTTCTTACCAGGGCCACGGTTGCTGGGCCTGGTGCTCCCAATCAACCATGATTGCTTCATCTTTCTTGACTCAAATCCTAACTAGACAAATAGTCAGGGAGGTTAAAGTTTCTGTGGTTCCTGTGGAAGCTCCAGCTACACCCTGATAGCCCGAGGAGTCCTCACTTGATGTTTCTACAGAGCTAGCCCAAGTGTTTCTGCACTTTAGAAGGTTACTCCCCAGCTTGGGGTCTTCAGATCTTCTCAGGTTGTATTCGTAGGACCTTTGTTCTGCCCCAAGTCTTCTTGATTTTTCACCCATCTATGTTCACTGTAAGGTGCAAATTTGTTCTATTTGTGAGGGAAATTGAGAGAGCTTGAAATTTATCAACCTATTCTTCCATCTTTTCAGAGTCTTCTCATTTTCTGAAGCATAAAGGAAGAAGGTTTTCTTTTCTTTGAAATTCTCATGCCAACTCCATTTCTCAGGAAGGTATGCAGCAGTGAATTATCATTCTCTCAGAGAACAGGGAAAGTCTTTTGCAAATGCTCCAGCTTTGCTATATTTATTATCTTGCCAAGCTGGCTTTGACTGGAAGCTCAAGTAATTATATATCAACTCTCTGAAGATCAGCCTATCTAAGCTTGGAAAGGCTTATCCAGATTGGCCACAGGGTAATGAAAATTTTCATTGGCAGAGACTCACAAAAACTGTTCAGATCTTAAAGGAATTGGATCTTAGTCAGTGGACAATAGGCCCTGTGAAATCACAAATTTCATTCTCAGTCTCCTTCATCATCCATTTCTTGTCCTCTAATCATGGGAATTCTTTAAGTTCTATATGGGGCTCTTTTCTCTCTGTTTAACTGATTTCATCTACCATGGGTTCACAGAAGACTCGCAAGACTGATCAGAGTAGATGGCCCTAATCTTTCTTGAGCTCTAGACCTTCACTGACTGATGTCTGTAGAAGATTTCTACCTATATGTTCCTTAATCATCTTAAATACAATGTGTCTAAAACAGAATTCATTATTCACCCCCCAACTCATCCATCCCCCTTCTTATTTCAGTTGAGGAGAACACTATCCTCATAATCTTCAAGACCATTCCTTGACTTTGTCTTCCCTGCTTCACCCACCTATATCCAGTCAGTTGCCAAGTTTTGTCCATTCTGTATCAAAATTTCTGACATTTGGTTTTTTCTCCATGCCCATTTAGCTACTATCCTAGTTTGACCTCTAGCCAAGACCAGGGCTTTTTAAACTTTTTCCAATCTTGACTCCTTTTTGCCTGAGAAATTATTATGTGTCTCCAGGTATATAGTTATATAAAATAGGTATAAAAACCAAACATTTACTTATTGTGAACCATAATTTTAGGACTCCTGTCTTTAGTTATGAAACCTCATATGGAGTTGTGAATCACAGTTTAAGAAGTTGGGGTTTAGACTACTATAATCATCTCATTGGTCTCCCTGTATCCAATATCTCTTTTTTAACCTATCAGCCACATACTTGCGAAAATTATATTTCTAAAGCTTTAGTTTGACCACACAATCCTTTGCTTAAAAATTGTCATTTTTTCTCCATTGCAGATAGTTTAACAAATAAATAACTTAGGTGAGTCACAATCTGGTTCTTGTCTGATGCTCTCTTTTGTTCTCTCTTATTTTCCTGTCAAAATGGCCACAACATTTGCACTTTCCAAAACTTGGAAAACTATCCTCCATCTTTGTACCTCTGTATAGGATTTTTCTTTACATTTTGCTTGCCTTTTATTCTTAGAGTCCTTGACATCCTTCAAGGATAAGCTCAGGTGATATTTCCTAAAGATGTCTTTTTGTGATTCCCCCCAACTGTTTTTTTAAAAATACATTTTTATTGATATTTAAAAAAATTACTTTTATTTTCCCATAATTTCCTCCCCTTCACTCCCTTTCTAGAGTCATCCCTTATGATCAAAGTCAAAGAAGGGAAGAAAAAATATTCTGGAAGATTAAACAATATATCAAGAAAGTCTGATATTACATGCATACTTCTTCCATCCCTATTTATGGAAAAGAACAGGGAGAAGTGGCTCTTCTTTAGAGACAAACTTGACTATTATAACTCTGAATCATTCAATTTTGATGGCATTGTTCTTTCCTTTTGAATTTTTGTTAATAATCATGTGAATTGTGTTCTTGTCTTTCCTTACTTTACTTTGCATCAGTTCACATAAGTCTTTCCATACTTCTCTATATTCAGCATGTTTGTTGTTTCTAATACCACGGTAATATTTTATTACATTCATGTACCATAGTTTGTTTAACTATTTCCCAGTAAGTGAACATCTACTTTGTTCACAGCGGTTTGCCACAGCAACTCTGTTGTTGAAGATATTTTGTTTCATGTGGGATTTTTTTTTTTGGTCACTAGTCTCCTTGGAACATATGTCTTCATATTTGAATATCTGGGTCAAATTTGCAAAATTCCCAATTGCTTTCCAGATTGATTATGCCTGCTTCACAATTCTGCCAATAATGTGATGTTACACCCGTCTTTCCACAATTTCTCCAACATTTATTGTTCAATTAAAAAAATATATATTTCCCAAATTTCTGGACTTAAGAAGAGTCCTCAGAGTTGTATGGATGTGCATTTTTTTTATCATTGAAGATTGGGAGCATATATTTACTTCACAAAAGGAATTTGGGAGAATGTTTTCTTTTTCAATTTTTGAGGATAATTTGGATACTAGAGGTATTAGTTATTTTTTAAAAATTTGCTGTCATGTTATGCAAATAAAAAGCTTTAATAAAAAAATAAATAAATAAAATTTAAAAAAATGGCTGTCATTCTCCTGTAAATTCATCTGGGCGAGGAATTTTTCCTTTGATAGTTTCTTAATTGATAATTTAAATCCCCTTTTCATATTGGCTTATTTATAATGTCTGGTTGGTGTTCTGTTATTTTTTTCCTTGTTCTTTCTTATATCTATTTATCTGTGTGCATATTGTACCTCCTGGTAGAATATAAATCCCTTGAGGGATTTTTTTTCTTTTTATCCTAGCTTGCTTATACTCAAAAACCATATTCTAATTGGATGCAAGCAAGCTCCATGGAGTAATGGGGAGAGAGAAAGTCTTGCTTTTGGATCTGTATTCCTAATACATAGGTGAACTGAATAGAGCACATGTCTTGGAGTCAAAAAAGACTTGAATTCAAATCCAGCCTCAGACACTTGCTAACTGTTTGACCCTGAGCAAGTCACCTAATCCTGTTTGCCTCTGTTTCCTTCTCTGTAAAAATGAGCTGGAATGTCAAATCATTTCAGCATCTTTGCCAAGAAAATCCCAAATAGAGTCACAAAGAGTCAGATATGACTGAAAGTACTGAACAACACCACCTAACTTAGCACTTAGATATAATAGATACTTAATTTATTATTAATATTGATTGATACTTAAGTGAATCTATAATCAGATTAATGTATGTGTTCCTTCCATGGAATCAAATCTCAGCTCATCCATGTCTGCCCATTCTCCTTTTATCCATGCTCTACCATGTTTGTCCTGGAGTGGGGTTGTTGGCTTGTTCCTTCCTATGGGATAGGGATAGGAGATGTGTGGATCCTTTGCTTTTTCTTACCATCACAGGAACATCCATGAAGCTGACCCTCATATTTAGTAGGCACTTACTTTGTTCAATTCAATTGCATTGAATTCTTGAAGGAATGAATAAATAAAACTTGTAATATTTCACAGAGTTGTTGTAAGGAAATGCTTTCCAAATCTTAAAATGTCCTACTGTATAAATGAGATTTCTGATTATTATCATCAGCATACAGCTTTTTAACTATCGGGAGCTGCCTCTAAGTAATACAAGTCAATGTTCCCCCCTAGTAGCATATTATAATGTGACAAAAATTCTAGATATTTCAGGAAACACTTTTCAGAAACATTAGATTTACAGACATGAAGACCAGATTTTTTTTTTAATGTCTTATATTCTTGGAAAGTTTAATGAAAATCTACAATATCAGTAGCTCTTCCTACCCCCCTTCTTTTAGTTAGTTTCTGATGCTCAGCTTTTGAGCCACAGATAGCAAAATGGAGCTCATCAATATGGGTGGAGTCCATGTTTTAAATTTCCAGGGCTTCTATAGTGTAAATATTGTTTTGAAATGGCATTTTCCCCCAGACTATAGAACTGACTGAAAGGTGGTTAGATTAAATAAAATAAATGATAAGACTTTGTTAAGGGTGCCCTCTAGTGACAAAAGCTTTATACTAATTCTGATGGGCCACAGATGGGATTATACAGCATTACCAAATTTAACCAAATATTTGTAGAGTGCTTTCCAGATCTAAAAGACTAATTGATTTTTTTGAAATTTGATTTTTTTTAATAAATAAGAATACATTTTCCTCTCAATCTCTCTCATCTATTGAAATTAGAAAATAAACAAATATGAATAATTAAGCAAAGACAAATTCCCACCTTGGCCATGCAACATTTTTTATTTTTTTGGTATCTCATCTTGCATATTGACTTTATCATTTCTGTTTTATGAAGTGGATAGCATGTTTCATCATAGATCCTGTGGAATTTTGGTGGTTACTGCATTGATCATAATTTTTATATTTTTCAAAGTTTTTCTTTATAATCCTGTTGTTACCATATATATTGTTCTGATCATGCTTACTTCATTCTGTATATAATTCTTTCCTAGTTTCTCTAAAATTGTGTCTTTCGATATTTCTTATGGAACAAGAACATTCCATTACACCCATAATTTGTTATGCTATTCTCTAATTTATGGCACCCTATTAGCACTAATTAATTTGCATGAAACAAGGATGTAAAAACTCCACCATATTTTTTTCTATCATGAAATGTTTTCTGCATCCAAAGGCATTTTAATTGAATTAATACATTATACTTTAATTTAATACTTCATATTTAATTTAATACTTAATACAGCTTAATGGAATCGAATCATCCAATTCTTATTGGATCGGTGCCCACGTAATGCTGTACTATATCTAAACTTTGGTTTATAAAATTTAAAATGTTTCAGCAGTTCTTTGTATAATTCTTTTTTTTCTTAAATTCGATTCTATTTTATTATTATTTTTTTTATTAAAGCTTTTTATTTGCAAAACATCTGTATGGGTAATTCTTCAACATTGACCCTTAGAAAGCTTTCTGTTACAAATTTTTCCCCCCCTACCCCCCACTCCTCCCCTAGATGGCAGGATATCCACTACATGTTAATTATGTTAAAATACTTGACAAATCGAATATATGTATACATATTTTTACATTTATCTTGTTGTGCAAGAAAAATCATATCTACAAGAAAAAAAATCAGAGAAAGGAAACAATGCAAGCAAACATCAACAGAGAGCATGAAAATGTTGTGTTGTGGTCCACATTTCATATCCCTCTCTCTGGGTGTATATGACTTTCTTCACTGAACAATTGGAACTGGTTTGAAACGTTTCATTGTTGAAGAGAGCCATGTCCATCAGAATTGATCATCATATAGTATTGTTGTTGCCATATATAATGATCTCCTGGTTCTGCTCGTTTCACTTAGCATCAGTTCATATAGGTCTCTCCAGGCCTCTCTGAAGTCACCTTTTTGGTCGTTTCTTGCAGAACAATAATATTCCATAACATTTATATACCATAATTTATTCAGCCACTCTCTAATTGATGAGCATCCATTCAGTTTCCAGTTTCTAGCCACTACAAAAAGGGCTGCCACAAACATTCTTGCACATGTGGGGCCCTTTCCTTCCTTTAAGATCTCTTTGGGATATAAGCCCAATAGAAACACTGCTGGGTCAAAGGGTATGCACAGTTTGATAACTTTTTGAGCATAGTTCCAAATTGCTCTCCAGAATGGTTGGATCTGTTCATAGTTCCACCAACAATGTATTAGTGTCCCAGCTTTCCCACATCCCCTCCAGCATTCATCATTATCTTTTCCTGTCATTTTAGCCAATCTGACAGGTGTGTAGTGGTACCTCAGAGTTGTCTTAATTTGCATTTCTCTGATCAATAGTGATTCGAAGCACCTTTTCATATAACTAGAAATAATTTTAATTTCATCATCTGAAAATTGTCTGTTCATATCCTTTGACCCTTTATCGATTGGAGAATGGCTTGAATACTTATAAATATGAGACAATTCTTTATATATTTTAGAAATGAGGCCTTTATAAGAACCCTTAAATGTAAAGATGATTTCCCAATTTATTGCTTCCCTCCTAATCTTGTCTGCATTAGTTTTGTTTGTATAAAAACTTTTTTTAACTTAATATAGTCAAAATTATCTACCTGGTGTTCAATTAAGAGTTCCAGTTCTTCTTTGGACATAAATTTATTCCATCTCCACAGGTCTGAGAGGTAAACTATCCTATGTTCCTTTAATTTGCTTATAATATCACTCTTTATATCTAGATCATGAACCCATTTAGATCTTATCTTGGTATGTAGTGTTAGGTGTGGGTCAAGCCCCAATTTCGTCCATAGTAGTTTCCAATTTTTCCCAGCAGTTTTCGTTAAATAGTGAGCACTTATTCCAAAAACTGGGGTCTTTGGGTTTATCAAACACTAAATTGCTATAGTTTATTGCCTAGTTTGTTCTGTGATCCTATCCTATGCCACTGATCAATTATTCTATTTCTTAGCCAGTACCAAATGGTTTTGATGACTGCTGCTTTATAATATAGTTTTAGATCTGGTACAGCAAGGTCACCTTCATTGGTCTTTTTTTCATTAATTCCCTTGAAATTCTTGACCTTTTGTTCTTTCAAATGAACTTTGCTACTATTTTTTCTAGATCTGTAAAATAATTTCTTGGGAGTTTGATTGGTATGGCACTAAATAGGTAAATTAGTTTGGGTAGTATTGTCATTTTTATTACGAGCACTTGATGTTTTTCCATTTGGGTAGGTCTGACTTTATTTGTGTGGAAAGTGTTTTGTAGTTTAGTTCTTATAGTTTCTGACTTTCCCTTGGCAGATAGATTCCCAAATATTTTATACTATCAACAGTTATTTTGAATGCAATTTCTTTTTGTATCTCTTGCTGCTGAACTTTGTTGGTAATATATTCTTTGTATAATTCTTCTCATGGTATCTAGGAAGACGAGCCATAATTGGGGGGGGGTAACTAGGCATTAGGGAGACATATTTAGAGGGCATTTATAGTCCCTTATCAGCTATTAAAAAAACCTCAAATAAACAATTAGTACCTAGTAGGAAATAGGAATTAGTTAAAATAAGAAGCTATTAGGTGTTTCTCTCTGTGTGTATATATGAATATGGAAAGCCCCAGAACAGTACTCTGATGGAGTACTAGGGTCTCCTCGTAAGAGTGAACTTAGTATGATATTTATGGCTTTGTTAAGAGGACACAGTAATGTGTTCCTCCAGGAGTCTAGCAACTTTTACTCAAAATCTCACCCCCCCAATGATTTTATTATAGATAGAATTCATATGGAGCAGCTAGGTGGTTCAGTAGATAGAGCACTGGGCTTGGACTCAGGAATTTGGTTCAAATCCTTAGACATTTACTAGCTGTGTGATCCAGTCAAGTCACTTAACTTTGTTTGCTTCAGTTTTCTCATCTGTAAAATGAGCTGGAGAAAGAAATGGCAAACTGCTTTAATATCTTTACCCAAAAAAAAAAAATCTTCCCAAAGAGTCATAAAAAGTGGAAATGACTGTACAATAGCAATTAGGAACCACTGCCTGGAAAGTATTTTATTATAGCAATTATAGTATTGTTGTGAAAATGTGGTTATAATAGAATTCAGGGTAATGAGATTCAAACTGTACATTTAAAGGGCTATGTTCCTTTCCTGGGGCATCTAGGTGGTGCAGTGGATATTGCACCAGTCCAGGATTCAGAGGATGGGAGTTGAGATCTGATCTCAGACATTTACTAGCTTTATGACCCTAAGCAAATCACTTAAATCCAATTTCCTCCCTATTAAAAAGAATAAACAAATAAGGTATACTTTCCTCAAATTTGTAATCAAGAGAATTTAAGGAAAAGAACACTTGTCTTATTAGGATTAAACATTAACATTTGTTCCTCCCAGGATATTCTTTCTATTCCTTTTTGCATATTCAAATCCTACCTGTGTTTCAAAGTCCAGACAAAAACCTCACATTTTCTATGAAGACTTCATTGGCTGCTCTGAATCTGGTAACCACACTTTCCATTGACTTTTTATACAGCTTTTTTTGGCTCTTGTCATATACACTTTTATACTGCTTGTTATCTTTTAACATGTTTATATCATGTCTCTATTTAATGTTTATTTGAACTCTAAAACCAAGTGGCAAACTACTTGAGGATAAGCAGTGTTCATATTACCCCACATCTTCAACACATATGCATTAATTAGTTCAAGAAACCAAGGGTGACTACATGATTTCATAGTGAATATATAGCATTTTAAAGCTTATTTTATCTTTATAATAATACTAGGAGATAGGTACCATGATTATCATCATTTTATGGATAAGAAAAATTAAGGTAAATAATTATTAATGGCTTATCCAGAGTCATGAAGTTATTAAGTGTCAGAGGCTATATTTGAACTTAGTTCTTCCTAGGTATCTATTGTCACCTAACTACCTGGAATTTTTTCTATTGAGTGTTCTTTGATGGTGGTGTTTTCAAGGGTGCCCATTGTGATTTCCATGGAAACCTGCTCTCAGATAAACTAGAAATTGCCTTTTATTTGAATTTCAATATTCCAACACAAGGTGTCAGTATTGTTCAATCTTAAAAAAATTGTTAGCACAAAGGGAAGATGATTGAAGAAATTTAATACTGTTAAATTCTTCTTTGAGATATTTTAGTGGATGTCAGTGTAGGTACTTTCCCCTACTTTCTCTTCATTCATTCATCCAACAAACATTTATGTTTGTTGAATTTATGTGCAAAATTCTGTTAGGTATTATGAAGGATATGACTTCTACAATTATGGAATCTATAGTTGTCGGCATTAATTATTTTATCTACCATTTATCTGAGTTAAGGAAAGATATTAGAACCTTATTCAAGGAATATTTACTGAAGTTCAATTCCGTTAGTATGATCTATTAGATATTCTGTAAGATTTTGTGAGCTATAAAGTAACAAGTGTTTGAAGCCAAACGCTCTATTCACTGAGCCACTTTGTTGTTCTTAGAATGAAAGACTTCCAAGTAGAAATTGTATAGCTAAGAAATCTAAGCAACTCTATTTTGTTTATAGTTTCTCTATCTTACCCCTGACCTTGTTTTCATTGCAGCCTCAACCTTGTGATTGACCTTCTTTACTGCTGAAACAGCAAGAATAGTACTATCTCTTAGTGTAGGGTTACAAGAGATAGTTAATTTGAAGAACTTTTCCTATTATTAGCCACAGGAAAAGATTTGTTCAATCACAGGATACCCCATTCTCTCTTCCTTTCCTTTTAGCCCCAGCAATAGTCTAAAAAAAACTCTATATCCAATTCACCTCTTGCCTAAATTGAAACCCATATAAAGCTTTGTCTTTTAGTTCCTTTGGGGCATCTCAGCCCCTGAGAATGAAACTGCCTAATTGGTGCATTCTCTAAACTCTTGGATGATCCCTAAATTTAGGGTACTAGGCTTGGATATTGGTTCTGGTTTATTATGGCACTACCCACAATACACATAGATGGGTATAATGGCAAATTCCCTGTGAGAAAAATGTGCACAGACACATTTTAAGTTTAATCTGTATTATTAACACTTTTAAAAAAGTTTAGACAATTAAAACAATAAATCAATTCCTGATTTTGTAGCAATTGCGGATTCCCAAGATATAAATAAAACAATTTGAAAAGCCATTAGAACTGACTCCACCATTCTCCTTCCAAAAGATAATATATATCACAAAGTTTATAAACTCATAACTCATTTCCCAATAATTTTTCCCTCACCCATTCCAAATCCAATGCACTTGAATGCTTATAACTCTCCTTTGTAACAAATTAAGGTAGAGGAGCCAGTAATCTATCTCATCCAACCAACTAACTAATCAACAGGATTTGATAAATAATGTATGAATGATATTATCTTTACCCAGTGATCCCTTTATCAGAGTGAACTCATTTTAAATGGGATCAAGAAGAGGACCCTTTGACTGGCTAAGCAAACAAGTTATCTATGCCTCTGAAGGCTTTAAATCAAAGCAGCAAATTCAATAATTATTTGGTTCAGAGGTAGGCCAGTGGTAGAAGTTTCCAGGTTTAGGAGATAGTTTTGCATCTATATCTGAAGGCAGAGGAAGGAAGGGAGTGGGGAAGTGAGTCTGAAGGCAGTTTTACAATTCTTCTTTGATAGAAAAAGTATCAGCAATAGGAGTCAAACATCCAGCTAGAAGTAGAGATTTTTAAAAATGAGGATAAACATAGATATTCTCAGATATAGAAGGTAGTCTTCTGGGAAAAGTAGATTCAGAGAGTACTGTTCCTGGCATAGAGAGGTACCAGGGACTTTAGACTCTGAAAAAGTACTGACCCTTGGAACTCAGAATCCAAGTGGAACTTCATGAAGATTCTATAAAGAGATAAAGAGTTCCAGTAACTCGAAGTTGTGAGTAATCCCTTTGCTACATATTATAAGTTTGTTTTTACTCTTCCTTTGAATATTTTCCTCAAGGTACCATAACATAAAGATAGTCAACAATAAACCTATCAATATAATCTTGGACATTGGGAATGGAAGGTGGGATTATAAAGGATTGACCTGGAGAAAGATAAAAGGTCATAATTCAATTTAGCAACATTTAAAAAAAAACTATTTGAGGTACTTTTTTAGGCTCCGGGGACACAAAAAACCAACACAAAATTGTATTTACCTTCAATAAGTTTATTTTCTTTCTTTTTTTTTGTTTGTTTTTATTAAAGCTTTTTATTTGTGTAACATATGTATGGGTAGTTCTTCAACATTGACCATTACAAAGCTTTCCGTTACAAATTTTTCCCCCTATTCCCCTCCCCTCCCCTAGATCGCAGGAAGTCTACTACATGTTAATTATATTAAAATATTTGACAAGTCGAATATATGTATACATGTTTCCATACTTATCTTGCTGTGCTAGAACAATTGTATCTACATGAACACAAAAAGATCTGATAAAGGAAACCCAATGCAAGCAAACATCTATAGAGATCATGGAAATGATAGGTTGTGGTCCACATTTCATGTCCCTATCTCTGGGTGTATATGGCTTTCTTCACTGAACGATTGGAACTGATTTGAAACATTTCATTGTTGAAGAGAGCCATGTCCATCAGAATTGATCATCATATAGTTTTGTTGTTGCTGTGTACAGTGATCTCCTGGTTCTTCTGACTTCACTCAGAATCAGTTCATGCAAGTCTCTCCAGGCCTCTCTGAAATCGTCCTGCTGGCCGTTTCTTACAGAACAATAATATTCCATAATATTCATACACCATAATTTATTCAGCCATTCTCCAATTGATGAGCATCCATTCAGTTTCCAGTTTCTAGCCACTACAAAAAGGGCTGCCACAAACATTCTTGCACATGTGGGGCCCTTTCCTTCCTTTAAGATCTCTTTGGGATATAAGCCCAATAGAAACACTGCTGGGTCAAAGGGTATACACAGTTTGATAACTTTTTGAGCATAGTTCCAAATTGCTCTCCAGAATGGTTGGATCTGTTCACAGTTCCACCAACAATGTATTAGTGTCCCAGCTTTCCCACATCCCCTCCAGCATTCATCATTATCTTTTCCTGTCATTTTAGCCAATCTGACAGGTGTGTAGTGGTACCTCAGAGTTGTCTTAATTTGCATTTCTCTGATCAATAGTAATTTGGAGCACCTTTTCATATGACTAGAAATGGTTTTAATTTCTTCATCTGAAAATTGTCTGTTCATATCCTTTGACCATTTATCTATTGGAGAGTGGCTTGAATTCCAATATGTTTATTTTCAAGGATGGAATGTACCTAGATAGACGTATAGAATTTTGAAGAATGAAAGGTAGGAAAGACATCATGGAGGAGATGTACTGAGCTCTTAAGAGAAGATAATTATAGATGGCCAGCTTCTAGTTTTTGCTACAATGATTTTCCGGTAAATCCCATCACTGTAGATTACATAGTACTTTTTCCAGATGTAATTATTATAATTTAGGATTGCATTCCAACAAATTTTGGCATAAAATAAACCATAGGTATAACAAATGACTTGGTCATTTGATTAAAAAAGACTGTAATTGTGGAACTCCACATTAACTTATTTTGGTAATGTTATCCTATGGCCCATTAAGTAAGTAAAAAAATATATTATACACTTTAATTGTATAATGTCACATAGCAAGGCTTTATTACAGATTATAATATATAAATTCAGCATGTAAAATGCAGTCTTGCTATATAATAAATGTGAATAATTTAAAACACACATGTTGAAAAACAAAGTATATAAAGATTACAACGTAAATGGAAAGAATAGCCACAAAACAATCAAAAGTGAATATTGCAAAATTATAAAGGACAAACTTGTCTCCAAAGAAGAAACTTGAGAGGAGACTTCTAACAGCTTCTTTATAGAGCTATATGGTGTGGTGGGAGGGACCACTGGTATGGAACATTGTATGTAATGTCACATTTTTTTCCATGCTTTCATTGGTTTGATTGATTTTTCTTTTCTTTTTTCTTCCTTCCTTCCTTCCTTCCTTCCTTCCTTCCTTCCTTCCTTCCTTCCTTCCTTCCTTCCTTCCTTCCTTCCTTCCTTCCTTTCTTCCTCCCTCCCTCCCTCCTTCCCCCCCTTCCCTCCCTGCCTCCTTTCTTTCTTTCTTTCTTTCTTTCTTTCTTTCTTTCTTTCTTTCTTCTTTTTTATTCTTCCTTTTCACCAATATGGGAGACAGAATGTCATCTAAGAAAAACAGAAAGAAGGAAAGTTTATCTTAGTCACCAAGTATGAGAGTAATATCTAGTGAATCTGGAAAGATAAACTGAGACCATGTTGTGAAGGGCTTTAATAGCTGTAAGAGGAATGTATTTGTTTTCCTCCAAACAATAGGAAGCCACCAGATTGAGTATAGAGTAAGGAAAATTACTTTAGCAGCAGAGTGTAGCATAATATTAGGAAGGTGAGATACTTGAGACCAATTCATGTATATAGTTCACACTGGCCCTGACCTGAATTCAAATTTGACCTCAGACACTTGACATTTACTAGCTGTGTGATCTTGTTCAAGTCACTCAAGCCCAATTACCTTGCCAAAAAAAGTGTGTACATTTCACATCTGTAACACTCTCCCTCCACTTAAAAAATTTAAAAAAAATCTAGGCAAATTGTGATTGCTAAACTAAGGTGGTAGTTTTCAAAGTAGAGAGAAGGGGAGAGATATGAGTGATGCTGTGGAAGTAGAAATGGTAAGAAGAAATGAATATGTGGTGGGGGATAAAAGAGAGTGAGGAGCAGAGGATAAGAATGAGGCTATGAATTTGGGAGACTGGAAGGATAACGGTGCCTTCCACAGAGATGGAGAAGTCTGAAAGAGGCTTGGGTTGGAGGGAAAAGATCACTTCAGTTTTAGATGTTTCCAGAATTTCCACTTTGAAATGTTTAACAGGCAGTCAGTGATATACAAATGATGATTAGAATAGAGACTGGGGATACATTTATATATTTGAGTTATTTACATTAAAGATGATGTTTAAACCAACAGGATCTGATGAAGTTACTGAGAAAGTGTAGAAATTTGGTTCTTAACTTTTTGCATGTATAATGGACACTTTTGCCAGTCTGATCAAGCCTACAGATTCTTCTAATAATGTTTTTAAATGCATAAAGTAAAATTTAAAGGATTACAAAGGAAACTAATTATATGGATATGAAGATTTATTTTATCCCATCTGAAATGTTGGACTCCCATTGATTCCAACTTAAGAACTATTGTGCAGGGGCAGCTAAGTAGTGCAATGGATAGAGCAACGACCTTGTCAAGAGTAGAGGGATGAAATCTGGTCTCCAGCCATTTATATGTGACCTATGGAAAATCACTTAATCCCAATTGCCAAAAAAAATTAAAAAGGAAACAGTGATAAAAAGGGAGAAGAAGAGTGTGTGGGCATCCACTTTTAGGATTCATTTGAATGATAAACCAGCAAAGAAAATGGAGAAGGATTTGTCAGATAGGTAAGAGGAGAACAAAAACCTAAAGAGGAGAGAGTATCCAGGAAAAGATGGTCAACAGTGTTAAATTCCAAAAACAGGCTGAGGACTGAGAAATGACTATCAGAGTCATTTATGACTTTGATATTATGAGATTGTCAGTAATTTTGACAAGAGCAATTTCCACTTGTAATTGAATGATAAAATCAGAAGCCAGATTGCAAGAATTAGAGAGTGAATTCAAGGAGAGGAAATGAAAGTAGTGACTCATGATAGCTTTTTCAAGGAGTTTGGCTGATAATAGGAGGACTGATACAGGATCATATCTTGAAGGGATGGTAGGACTTAGTAAAAACTTTTAAAGGATGGGGTAGACTTGGGCATTTTTGAAGGCAGCAAGGAAGGAACCAGTAGATAGGGAAAAATTGAAGTCTCGATACCAAAAGAGAGTAATTGAGAGTATAATCTTCTGGAGAAGACAGATAGGGATAGGATAGGGTGCAGATGGATTGAGGTAGCCTTGGTAAAGAGAAAAGGAAAAGAGATAGCTCACAACAAATGCCCTCAATTTTTCTCAGCAAAGAGGCAAAGGCAAAGTTCTTCCTTAAGTCCCCCACTGAGGATTGAATTATTTAATTCTCTCAATATAATCTCTCACTGAAGATCGAATTCAATATTCATCCCACTGAAGGGCTACCTCTGGGTCTTTTAAGTGAAGCACTCAGGTTGACTATCTGTAATCTCTCACTCTCATAGTTGGCTCAACTTCTTTTTTGAGTAATACATGCCCTTACCTCCTTTTCAAGTAGGTGGTGTGGTGAATTGAGTGGCAGACTTGAAGTCAGGTACTGAAGTTTGAAAGCTATTCTAGAGACTTACTAGCTGTGTGACTTCTTTTGCCTCACTTTTCTCATCTGTAAGATGAACATATTGGACTTAATGGCTTTTAAGGTCCTGTCTAGCTCATTACTTGAAGAACTGAGCCAATTCATATTAACTTCAGGATAAACATAAGAGACTGACTTGTGATTTTTTTTTTGTTTTATTCACAGTATTTGTTTTTATAGTACAAACATTTGTAGATCATTCTCTATTTTCTGAGAGGTCTATTGAAATAACATACAGTTGCTAAGTAAAACTAACAAAAATAGTGATTGCATCAGAAAGTATATACATTTCAAACTGGCCTTGACATGGTATTGACCTGAATTCAAATTTGATATCAGATACTTGATACTTACTAGTCGTGGGGCTTTGGAGAAGTCACTTAACCCCCACTGCCTTGCCAAAAGAAAGTGTACATTCCACACCTGTAATACCTTCCCTCTTCTTTAAAAAAAATGGCAGAAATATATTTTCTCTCCCTCCCATCTCCTATCCCATTAGGAAAAAAGAAAACAAGAACAAATTTTCTTTAACAAATACAGTTAAACAAACAAAATCCCCCCAATGGCTATTTGTGTGTGTATGCATATACACAAATGTATACACATGTACATATGTATATATAAACAAAGTATATACATTATATGTTTATCCATGACATAGACAATAGATATACATATGGCATAGATAGATATACATGTAAACACCAGGGCAGCTAGGTGGTACAGTGAATAAAGCACTGGGTTTGGCATCAGAAAGACTCATCTTTATGAGTTCAAATCTCCTCAGACTCTTACTAGCTGTGTGACTCTGGGCAAGTCACTTAACCCTGTTTGCCTCAATTTCCTCATCTACAATATGAGGTAGAGAAGGACATGACAAACCACTTCAGTATTTTTTCCAGGAAAACCCCAAAATAGAGTCAGAGAGAATTTGAAATGATTGAACAATAAAAATACATACATATATATATATATACCATCTCTCTCTCTCATTCTGGACCTTAAATCCATTATATATATATATATATATATATATATATATACATATATGCACATATATGTATATATACATATATATATATATGTATATATATATATATACTATGATGAATGCTATTCTATTCATACATATTCTGGAATCATGGGCACAGGGGCCATGGCCAGTTTTCTTTAATATATCTTGCCACTAGATTCCTATGCTGGAGGAGAGAATAAGACTGATGACTTTTCAGTACTCTGCCTCTTTTAAATCCAATTGACTTTTTTTTTCCCTGAGGCAATTGGGATTAAGTGACTCGTCCAGGATCACACAGCTAGGAAGTATTAAGTGTCTGAGACCAGATATGAACTCAGGTCCTCCTGATTTCAGGGCTAGTATTCTATCCACTGCACCACTTAGCTGGCCCAAATCTAAATGACTTTCAAGTCAAGACATTTCTCTTTTGATGTTATTGGTCTTTTTTGAGAACAATGGATAAGCAACAACAATCTAGAATCATTAAGGGTCATTATATTGATTATAGTTCTTAAAGTTTTCATAGTTGTTATTGTACTGTTATTTTAAAATTATTCTCCTGACCTGTTATTTAATTGCTATAGGGAACTCCCAAATATGGAAACTCCTTTTACAAATGCAGGTCATCATTGACTCTGCAAATGATCTGAAAATTATTTGGGGTATTAAGACAAAAATTTATTCAATGTCACAGAAGCAGTAGTTTAGTTTTGGACATAGTGAGTTTGAGATATCTATAGAATATCCAGATTATAGGTTGTTGGTGATGGAATTTGAAACGGAGGTTTTCCTGATTCTGACATCAATTCTTTATCTACTGGTCTCAAAAATTTTGAGGAAAGGGGTGGAGCCATGGTGGCGGAGATCAGACAGGAGTCTCTGTAACCTCCTCTAACTTTCCCTCAAACCAACAACATATGAAGCCTCTAGACTGATTTTGAAGCAAAAAAATCCACAATATCTGGAGGACAACACGATTCTAGAAGAAGATACTCTGGAAGAACCTTAAAACAGGTCTGTTTTAATTGGGCAGGGGGGTGGTCTGCTGGACCCAGACTGCAGTGCAGGGAGACCGGGGCAGGGAGCTGGAGCAGGGAGCTGGAACAGGAGTCAGAACAGGAGTGGGAGCATTCTGTTTTTCACACACCTGGGAGTGTTCTGGGGGCCTCTTGGGCCAATCTGTCCTGATTGTGGGCAGGTGGTTTGGGGGGGGTCTTCCTTTTGTGGGGGGTAGATTGTGAACCACTGAACCCCTGATGAGTATCAGACCTAGCTGCCATTACACAACACCCTAGGGTGATCAATCAATCAACAGGACTGATCAGCACCAGAAATAATTCAATCAGCAGAACTGCCCCAGGGCAAATTAAAGCAGCTATCCCACCTTTGCCTTAAACAGACCTCATACCTTTAAAAAAAATGAATAAAAAAAACAAAAAGAGCTCTCACCATAGACAACTTTTATGGAGAGAGGGAAGAACAGACCTCAAATCCTGAGGCCCCTAAAGGTAAAGCAACTCCAGAAAAAGCCCCAAAGAGAGACATAAACTGGTCTCCATGTCACAAGGCTTTCTCAGAATATTATATAAAGGATCTTAAAAGAGAGTTAGAAGAAACATGGGGAAACGAAATGAGATCACTGCAAAATAAAATAGAAAAAATGGAAAAAGAATGCAATGAACAAAAAAATGTAATTGGTCAATTGCAAAAGGAACTAAAAACAGTAACTGAAGAAATTAAGACATTAAAAATTAGAATCGAACAATTGGAAATGAATGACTCATCAAGACTTGAAGAATCAGTCAAACAAAAACAAAAAAATGAAAAGATAGAGAAAAACATGAAATATCTCCTAGGAAAAACAACTGACCTGGAAAATAGATCTAGGAGAGACAATCTAAGGATTATAGGGCTTCCTGAAA
>JAJPUD010000051.1:557779-596652 GCA_023553655.1 Myrmecobius fasciatus | reverse complement strand
TTTAGCAAAGTTGCAGGATACAAAATAAATCCACATAAATCATCAGCATTTTTATACATCACCAACAAAATGCAACAGCAAGAGATACAAAGAAAAATTCCATTCAAAATAACTATCGATAGTATAAAATATTTGGGAATATATCTGCCAAGGGAAAGTCAGGATCTATATGAGCAAAACTACAAAACACTCTCCACACAAATAAAGTCAGATCTAAACAGTTGGAAAAACATCAAGTGCTCTTGGATAGGTCGAGTGAATATAATAAAGATGGCAATACTACCTAAACTAATCTATCTATTTAGTGCTATACCAATCAAACTCCCAAGAGATTATTTAACTGACCTAGAAAAAATAACAACAAAATTCATCTGGAAAAACAAAAGGTCAAGAATTTCAAGGGAATTAATGAAAAAAAATGCAAATGAGGGTGGCCTAGCTGCACCAGATCTGAAACTATATTATAAAGCAGTGGTCACCAAAACCATTTGGTACTGGATAAGAAATAGAGTAGTCGATCAGTGGAATAGGTTAGGTTCATAGGACAAAATACTCAATGACAATAGTAATCTAGTGTTTCATAAACCCAAAGACCCCAGTTTTGGGGATAAAAACTCACTATTTGACAAAAATTGCTGGGATAATTGGAAACTAGTATGGAAGAAATTAGGCATTGACCCACACCTAACACCGTATACCAAGATAAGGTCAAAATGGATTCATGATCTAGGCATAAAGAATGATATTATAAACAAATTAGAACAATGTAGGATGGTTTACCTCTCAGACCTGTGGAGGGGAAGGAATTTGTGACCAAAGAAGAACTAGAGGTTCTCATTAATCACAAAATAGATAAGTTTGACTATATCAAGTTAAAAAGTTTTTGTACAAACACAATGAATGCAGACAAGATTAGAAGGGTAGCAGTAAACTGGGAAAATATTTTCACATCCAAAGGTTCTGATAAAGGCCTCATTTCTAAAATATATCGAGAATTGACTCAAATATATAAGAATTCAAACCATTCTCCAATTGATAAATGGTCAAAAGATATGAACAGACAATTTTCAGATGAAGAAATTAAAACTATTTCTGGTCACATGAAAAGGTGCTCCAAGTCACTATTGATCAGAGAAATGCAAATTAAGACAACTCTGAGGTACCACTACACACCTGTCAGATTGGCTAAAATGACAGGAAAAGATAATGATGAATGCTGGAGGGGATGTGTGAAAGCTGGGACACTAATACATTGTTGGTGGAACTGTGAACAGATCCAACCATTCTGGAGAACAATTTGGAACTATGCTCAAAAAGTTATCAAACTGTGCATACCCTTTGACCCAGCAGTGTTTCTATTGGGCTTATATCCCAAAGAGATCTTAAAGGAAGGAAAGGGCCCCACATGTGCAAGAATGTTTGTGGCAGCCCTTTTTGTAGTGGCTAGAAACTGGAAACTGAATGGATGCTCGCTCATCAATTGGAGAATGGCTGAATAAATTATGGTGTATGAATATTATGGAATATTATTGTTCTGTAAGAAATGACCAGCAGGATGATTTCAGAGAGGCCTGGAGAGACTTGCATGAACTGATTCTGAGTGAAGTCAGAAGAACCAGGAGATCACTGTACACAGCAACAACAAAACTATATGATGATCAATTCTGATGGACATGGTTCTCTTCAACAATGATGTGATTCAAACCAGTTCCTATTATTCAGTGATGAAGCTAGTCATATACATCTAGAGAGAGGCCTGTGGGAACTGAGTGCGGACCACAACACAGCATTTTAACGCTTTCTGTGAATATCTCCATGCATTTTGTTTTCCTTCTTAGGTTGTTTTTTCTTCTTCTCTTTCTAGATCTGATGTTTCTTATGCAGTAAGATAACTGTATAGATATGTATACATATATTGTATTTGTCATATAATTTATCCTATTTAGCATGTATTAGATTACCTGTCATCTAGGGGTGGGGGGTGGGGGGAAGGAGGGGAAAAGCTTGGGAAAAAAAGTTCTTTACAAAGGTCAATGTAGAAAAATCACTCATATGTTTTGTAAATAAAAAGCTTTATAAAAAAATAATTCTAGCAGCAGTAGAATGAATGAGTGACTAGGATAGAATAGAATAGAAAGATTTTGTACTGTGTTCAATGGAGGTGAAATATATTATGATTAAGAAACTGCAAAAAAAATTTTTTTTGAGGAAAAATTGGAGCACAACTCCAGCTAGAGGAGGAGAAAGGACTTAATCTGGAGGAGGAAAGGTATTGAAGACAAATTCTTGAAGAAACAATTTCAGGTGGTTGAGAATTGGTGAGGCAAGATAAGGAAGAACTAGCATGGATCTAAGAAAGAACCTCCTCAGAGTTCTAGCTAGCATCTCCTTCACGAGATAGATAAGGACTTGGAGGTGCTGAGATGTTAAAATACCATGTCCATGGTTCCAAGGGCAATAAATATGGCAAGTAGAATTTGAGTCAACATTCTTTAACTCCAGAAGCCAGAGCTCTTTCTCTCTCTCTCCATATATAGTTTACCGAAAACAAAAGAATAGTTTTTGTGAGAAAAGGTAGGTGTGGCTGTCAAACTGTGAAGATTAAAAGAAAGAAAACTTTTTGGGTGGGGTTTTCAAGTTGTTAAGAGGTGATAAAAGAGTTTAAGAGTGTAAAGAGGTGATTAAAGAAAAGTGAAAACGTCTTGGGGAAGTGCCCCAAAATATGTTGTAAACCTTTACCAGCAATAAGAATGACTAATTATAGTATCTCAAACTGTATAGAGTGCCAAGGGAAGTTTTGCAGTGACTACATTAAATCTGTGATGGTTATATTTCTATTGGTGACTGCTATCTTGGATCAATATTCAATTTCGTCTCTCCTCCCAGAAGAAGTGAACTCCAAATTATTATTATGAACAATGAAATGCTCCATAAAACACACACACACACACACAAACACACACACACATGCATTCACATACCTACACATGGAAACACGGCTTTCAAAGAATGATGCAATAGATTCAGTAGTGAATGAGTATTGAGAAAGGATCAGAAGAGAGTAGTTGTAGTGATTTGTGACTATACTGGGGGAAACATAGTCAGCTTTTTTTTTTTTTTTTTGTCAAAATGACCTTGGACAAATCCCTTGTGGGTCTCAGTTTCCTTATCTATAAAATAAGGATGTTTTACTACATGGCCTCTGAGGTTACTTTGTCATTGCGCCTATGATCTGATAATAAAAAGAACTAGTTCTTAGCACAATAAAGTAAATTTAACCTCATGTATATCACTGAATCTTGTAGTCATGATTGATCTATGACTCTGAATTGGTATATCTTATTCAAAAGAAAGGGGCTAGAAAAAGGAAATATACTTATGTAAAGAGGTTTAGGAATAGGAGAAAGGAAGCATGGTAGAGAACATTTGAGTGATTATCAGTGGAGGAAGTCTATTCAATAAGTCAAGTCAAAACACATTTATAAAACACAGACTATGTGCCAAATATAATAACAATACAGTAAGGTTGATGGGATTCTGATTTTTGCCCTCCTCCCAGACCTGCCCAAACCCCAGCCCAAACTTTACAGGAATCCTCAGTCATTAGTTCCAAGGTACAGGTCTACATGATCTGTAATCCATCAAATTTAGACATTAGCCAATAACAAAGTATCACCAACAAGATGTAGATTAGGACATTGAAACAAACTTCAATAATTCTTTGCCCTTCATGGCAACTGAGCACTATACTTATTTACTGTCTTTTGAGTGCATTTATGATGAAGCCAGGCTAATCATAATATTATTACCATATATTAATATCCTCCCCTCCCCAGTGGGCTTTTCTGTATTCATTCTGGGTAACCACATGCACAGTTCCATCAAAGCTTTAGGACTTCCCTGTGTTAGCAAACTTCTCCTATAACCTCAAAATCTATATATCTTGTGATGTAATTAGATTCCATAAATATCTTTGTCTTGCTTTGCTGGGCTGCTAACTCCTGCTAAACTCCAAAAAGGAGCACAGCCTGTTCTGAGTATATGATTCTCAATAAATTTTAATAAATGCCTTTACTTAATTTGGCCTGATGTCCTACATTTTTTCAAAGATGATATTGCAGATTATCTGCTTGAATCCCAACAATGTCACCCAGCTGTCTTTAATGCATTCAAACCACTTAGTTCAGATAAACTATCTCCTTATGTGAGGAGAAAAACTTGCAGATGTGATTGCTGAACCACTATTGGTGATTTGAAAAATTGTCAGAATGGGAGAAATGTAATAGGACATGAGAAGGGCAAATGTTGTCTTAATTAAATTTTTTAAGGAATGAAAACACAGCCTGCTAATCATAAGTCAATGAGCTTGACAATGATTCTAGGAAAAATTGTAGAATATTTGATTAAGGAGATGGTTGGTGAACAGTTAGGAAAAGAAGTAGTGATCATGAGCCAGAAGGGCTTCTTCAAGAACAAGGCATATCATTTTAATCTTCTTTTTTTTTCTTTTTTTCTTTTTGATAGGCTTGCTAAACTAGTAGATCAGTTTCTCTGATTTTTGGAAAATGCTTGGTGAAGTATGTCACCTTATTATGGGGAAAAGATAGATACATGTGGGATAGATAATGGTACAACTGAGTGGATTTGGAAAATGTTAAATGGCTTGATTCAAAGAGTAGTCATTAATGGTTCAATGTCAACTTGGAAGGAGGTCTCTAGTGGAGCACCTTAAAAATCTGTGTCAAGTATTCGATTTGTCAAGTATTTTAACATAATTAACATGTAGTGGATATCCTGCCATCTAGGGAAGGGATAGGGAGTAGGGGGGGAAATTTGTAACAGAAAGCTTTGTAAGGGTTAATGTTATTTAAGGGTTAAAGAATTACCCATACATATGTTTTGCAAATAAAAAGTTTTAATTAAAAAAAATCTGTGTTAACTTAATTTTTTCCTTTTTTTAACGATAAAGGCACAGATGATGTGGTTATCAAATTTTAAGATGACACAAAGCTGGAAGGTGTTTCTAAGACATAGGATGATAGTAAGACCTCAAAATATCTTGTCAGTTTAGAACCCTGGAATGAATTTAATGAGATTAAATGTTATTGGCATCCAAGTTAGGTGGTATCATGGTTAGAATGCTAGCCCTGGAATCAAGAAGGCTCAAATTCAAATCTCACCTCAAACTCTTAGTATCTGTGTGACCTTGGATAACCTCTTTCAATTCTACTTTCCTCATTTGTAAAATATTATTTCCTCACCTGTAAAAATGAACTGGCAAAACTACCCTAGTAGCTTTGCCAAGAAAAACTCTGTGGGATCACAGAGTCATATATAATTGAACAATAGCAAAAAGTCATGATAGACTCTGCCTTGATGAGATAAAGTCTAAAATACTTTGCTCAGGTCTGACCACCAAATTTTAGAAAGGACATGGATAAACTAGAGTGTATCAAGGGGAACATGATCAGGGCATTGAAGATCCCTCAAGCCATTCTAAAGACGATAATAGGCTGAGTCCGGATAACAACCCTTTGGTTCATTTTAGTGAGGATTCTTTTGAAGAAGGATTGGATGAGACGGCCATTGAGGGACTCTTTCAACTCTGAAATTCTGTGATTCTTACTATACTAATATTTAAACTCCTTTCAGGGATACAGAAGAATAAAGGAGACAAATAATGAGGGATGGATTCTACCATCCCCAAAATCCCAGTGGTAAATGATTAGAAAACTGGAATTTCCAATCTGGGAATGTTTATAGGCTTTTTGAAGAGCAACGAACCCCAGGGCTTTAAAATTCAATTTGTTAACACCAGCTGACTGGCTCCACCTTCTTTTCTCCCCCTCTGGATGTTTCCCTGAGTCATTTATCAGCAGCGTGGTGTGGTGCTTGTAGAGAGTGCCAAGTGAGTGGGAAAGGCATGGTCAAATGAAGTCAAGGTGTTGATTACACAGCTTTGAATGAACAGAGCTGTGAAATGTAAGCCTTGAAAAGCTGGGGATCTTCTATAATTAAATAAATCAAGTCTGACCACTGTCAGGACTAGGAAACTGAGTCTCCACTTTAAAGTGAAGTCTATTGAGGTCCATAAAACAGAAGTCCATATCTCAAGTCTCTCTGAGGAAGAGATAATTTATCAGATAGAAGCATTTGGAAAGAGCTACTGTGAAGTGGAGGTGATCAGAAATCTGCTCACTTGTTCCTGTTAAAGAGAAAAGTCATTAGTCCAGAAAGGAGATGGAAGAGTTGGAGACTGGTGAGAAAAGGGAAAATACAAGAATCTAACAATTCAAGCACTTTCTGATTTAGTACAACAATTACCATTTTCCCAGCATGGGTAATATGCATAGTAATATGGCAAAATTTTCAACAACTTGCTTAGCTGGCTTAAGATACTATATCCTGAGGGGTAGCTGGTGTGCCAGACCTGGAGTCTACTTATCTTGCTGAGTTCATTTGGTCTCAGTCATATAGTAGCTGTATGACCCTGGATAAGTCACTTAAGCTTGATTGCCTCAATAACAGCAACAAAAAAGAAGGGATTGAGGAGTACAGCAAGTGGTTAGTTTAGAATTACTTTCTCTCCCCCTTCCTCTCCTCTTTCCCCTCCTCCTCCTCTCCCTTCCCCTCCTTCTCTCCCTCCCCCTCCTTCTCTCCCTCCCCCTCCTCCTCTCCATCCTCTTCCTCCTCCCCCCTTCTCCTCCTTCCCCTGATTCTTCCAATTGCTAGTTTCCTTGCTCCTAAATTACCTTATAAATAAACACTTTGGATTTATTTGTAACTATTCACTTGTATTTATGCTGCATAGATACATATGTGTATATATGTATGCATGTGTATATATGTATACATACACATACATATATACCTACGTCTTTCTCCCATTAGAATATATGCTTCTTTTTATTTATTTTTTATTAAAGCTTTTTTATTTTCTTTTTTTTATATAAAGCTTTTTATTTACAAAACATGAGTGACCTTTCAACATTGACCTTTGAAAACAAAACAAAACAAAACAAAACAAAAAAAAAACACCTTTTTTTTCCCCAAGCTTTTCCTTTCCTTCTCCCCACCCCCCACCCCTAGATGACAGGTAATCTAATACATGCTAGATAGGATAAATTATATGAGAAATACAGTCCATGTATACATATCTATACAGTTATCTTACTGCACAAGAAACATCAGATGTAGAAAGAGAAGAAGAAAAAAAAAACAACCTAAGAATGAAAACAAAATGCTTGGAAATATTCACAGAAAGCGTTAAAATGCTGTGTTGTGGTTCACTCTCAGTTCCCACAGGCCTCTCTCTGGATGTATATGACTATCTTCATCGAAGAACAACTGGTTTGAATCACATCATTGTTGAAGAGAACCATGTCCATCAAAATTGATCATTGTATAGTCTTTTGCTGTGTATAATGTTCTCCTGGTTCTGCTGATTTCACTCAGCATCAGTTCATGCAAGTCTCTCCAATCCTCTCTGAAATCCTCCTGTTGGTCATTTCTTACAGAACAATAATATTCCATAGCATTCATGTACCATAATTTATTCAGCCATTCTCCAATTGATGGGCATCTTTTCAATTTCCAGTTTCTTGCCACTACAAAAAGGGCTGCCACAAACATTTTTGCACATGTGGGTCCCTTTCCCTCCTTTAAAATCTCTTTGGGATATAGGCCCAGTAGAAACACTGCTGGGTCAAAGGGTATGCACTGTTTGATAACTTTTTGAGCATAGCTCCAAATTGCTCTCCAGAATGGTTGGATCTGTTCACAGTTCCACCAAAAATGTATCAGTGTCCCAGTTTTCCCACATCCCCTCCAACAGTTATCATTATCATTTCCTGTCATTTTAGCCAATCTGACAGGTGTGTAGTGGTATCTCAGAGTTGTCTTAATTTGCATTTCTCTGATCAATAGTGACTTGGAGCACCTTTTCATGTGACTGGAAATAGTTTTAATTTCTTCGTCTGAAAATTGTCTGTTCATATCTTTTGACCATTTGTTAATTGGAGAATGGCTTGAATTCTTATATATTTGAGTCAATTCTCTATATATTTTAGAAATGAGGCCTTTATCAGAACCTTTGGATGTAAAAATATTTTCCCAGTTTACTGCTACCCTTCTAATCTTGTCTGCATTCATTTTGTTTGTACAAAAACTTTTTAACTTGATATAGTCAAACTTATCTATTTTGTGATTAATGATGACCTCTAGTTCTTCTTTGGTCACAAATTCCTTCCCCCTCCACAGGTCTGAGAGGTAAACCATCCTACATTGTTCTAATTTGTTTATAATATCATTCTTTATGCCTAGATCATGAATCCATTTTGACCTTATCTTGGTATATGGTGTTAGGTGTGGGTCAATGCCTAATTTCTTCCAGACTAGTTTCCAATTATCCCAGCAGTTTTTGTCAAATAGTGAGTTTTTATCCCAAAAACTGGGGTCTTTGGGTTTATCAAACACTAGATTACTGTTGTCATTGACTATTTTGTCCTGTGAACCTAATCTATTCCACTGATCCACTACTCTATTTCTTATCCAATACCAAATGGTTTTGGTGACCACTGCTTTATAATATAGTTTTAGATCTGGTACAGCTAGGCCACCCTCATTTGCATTTTTTTTTCATTAATTCCCTTGAAATTCTTGACCTTTTGTTTTTCCAGATGAATTTTGTTGTTATTTTTTCTAGGTTAGTTAAATAATCTCTTGGGAGTTTGATTGGTATAGCACTAAATAGATAGATTAGTTTAGGTAGTATTGCCATCTTTATTATATTCGCTCGACCTATCCAAGAGCACTTGATGTTTTTCCAATTGTTTAGATCTGACTTTATTTGTGTGGAGAGTATTTTGTAGTTTTGCTCATATAGATCCTGACTTTCCCTTGGCAGATATACTCCCAAATATTTTATACTATCGATAGTTATTTTGAATGGAATTTCTCTTTGTATCTCTTGCTGTTGCATTTTGTTGGTGACGTATAAAAATGCTGATGATTTATGTGGATTTATTTTGTATCCTGCAACTTTGCTAAAGTTGTGGATTAATCCTAATAGTTTTTTAGTTGATTCTCTAGGGTTCTCTAAGTAGACCATCATATCATCTGCAAAGAGTGATAATTTGGTTTCCTCATGACCTACTCTAATTCCTTTAATCTCTTTTTCTTGTCTTATTGCCATGGCTAGCATTTCTAATACAATATTGAACAGTAATGGTGATAGTGGACAACCTTGTTTCACCCCTGATCTTATTGGGAATGGTTCCAGTTTATCACCATTACATATGATGCGAGCTGATGGTTTTAAATAGATGCTACCGACTATTTTAAGGAAAAGTCCATTAATTCCTATACTCTCTAATGTTTTTAATAGGAATGGATGTTGGATTTTATCAAATGCTTTTTCTGCATCTATTGAGATCATCATATGGTTTTTGTTAGTTTGGTTATTAATATAGTCAATTATGTTAATAGTTTTCCTAATATTGAACCATCCCTGCATTCCTGGTATAAATCCTACTTGGTCATGGTGTATTATTCTAGGAATGATTTTCTGTAATCTCTTTGCTAATATTTTATTTAAGATTTTTGCATCAATATTCATTAAGGAGATTGGTCTATAATTTTCTTTCTCTGTTTTTGTTTTACCTGGTTTAGGTATCAGTACCATGTCTGTATCATAAAAAGAGTTTGGTAGGAGTCCTTCTTCCCTATTTTTTCGAGTAGTTTATATAATATTGGAGTTAACTGTTTTTTAAATGTTTGGTAGAATTCACATGTAAATCCATCTGGTCCTGGGGATTTTTTCTTAGGGAGTTGATTAATGACTTGTTCTATTTCTTTTTCTAAAATGGGACTATTTAAGTAATTTATTTCCTCTTCTGTTAATCTGGGCAATCTATATTTTTGTAGTTATTCCTCCATTTCACTTAGGTTATCAAATTTATTGGCATACAGTTGGGCAAAGTAACTCCTGATTATTGCTCTAATTTCCTCTTCATTGGTGGAAAGTTCTCCCTTTTCATTTTTGAGACTAACAATTTGATTTTCCTCTTTCCTTTTTCTAATTAAATTAACTAGAGGTTTATCTATTTTGTTGGTTTTTTCATAAAACCAACTTTTAGTTTTATTTATTAATTCAATAGTTTTTTTACTTTCAATTTTACTAATCTCTCCTTTTATTTTTAGGATTTCAAGTTTGGTATTTGATTGGGGGTTTTTCATTTGTTCTTTCTCTAGCTTTTTTAGTTGCAAGGCCAATTCATTGATTTTCTCTTTTTCTATTTTATGCAAGTAAGCATCTAGAGATATAAAATTTCCCCTTATTACAGCTTTGGCTGTATCCCACAAATTTTGGTAGGTTGTCTCATTATTGTCATTCTCTTGGATGAAATTAGTAATTGTGTCTGTAATTTGCTGTTTCACCCATTCATTCTTTAGGATAAAATTATTTAGTTTCCAATTGGTTTTTGGTCTATTTTCTCCTGGCCTTATATTGCATGTGATTTTTATTCCGTCATGATCTGAAAAAATACATTTATTACTTCTGCCTTCCTGCATTTGATTTTGAGGTTTTTGTGTCCTAACACATGGTCAATTTTTGTATAAGTTCCATGGACTGCTGAGAAAAAAGTAAACTCCTTTCTGTCTCCATTTAATTTCCTCCAAAGATCTATCATACCTAACTTTTCTAACATTTTGTTTACCTCCTTAACTTCTTTCTTATTTATTTTGTGGTTTGATTTATCAAGTTCTGAGAGAGGGAGGTTGAGATCCCCCACTATTATAGTTTTGCTGTCTATTTCTTCTTGCATCTCTCTGAACCTTTCCTCTAGGAATTTCCATGCTATACCACTTGGTGCATATATGTTTAGTATTGATATTGCTTCACCATCTATGGTACCCTTTAGGAAGATATAATTTCCTTCTTTGTCTCTTTTAATTAAGTCTATCTTTGCTTTTACTTGGTCTGAGATCAGGATTGCTACCCCTGCTTTTTTTGTTCACCTGAAGCATAATAGATTCTGCCCAAGCCTTTTACCTTCACCCTGTATGTATCTCTATGTTTTAGATGTGTTTCTTGTATACAACATATTGTTGGATTCTGGTTTTCAATCCAGTCTGCTATCTGCTTCTGCTTTAAGGGAGAGTTCATTCCATTCAAGTTCACAGTTAAAATAACTAATTCTGTATTTCCTGCCATCTTATTTACTCTAGCTTATGCTTTTCTCTTTCTTATCCCCTTTCCCTTCTCCCTACTATTTTTGCTTTTGAAAACCACTTCCCTCAAACAATCCTTCCCCTTTAGAGCCCCACCCACCCCCCCTTTCCCCCGTTTCCCTCCTGTTTCCTTATAAGTATGTCTGTTATTCCCTCTGAGCCAAATCTGATGAGATGGAGATTAACCCAATTCTCATTCCCCTCCCTTTTCTCCCCTCAATCATTATAGGTTTTCTTTGCCTCAACATTTGATGTAATTTCCCTTATTTTACCTCCTTTTCCTCTTCTTCCAGTGTTATCCCTTTTCTACCTCTAATTTCTTTTTCAGTTCATCATATCATAATAATCATAAAATCACAATAAACATATAATAATAATCATAAAATCACAGTAATCATATGATAATAATCATAAAATCACAGTAATAATATCATAATCATAATGTAATAATAGATTCATAAAATCAACCGTCATTCTGTAAGTATCTATAACATAAATATAGTTCTCAAGAGTCTTCTTTTCCCTTGTTACCTTTTTATGTTTCTCTTTTGTTCTGTGTTTGTAGATCAAATCTTTTGTTCAGTTCTGGTCTTTTCAGTAGAAATAGGTGAAATTTTCCTATATCATTGAATGACCATCTTCTTCCCTGGAAGATAATGTTCATTCTAGCTGGGTAACTTATTCTTGGCTGTAATCCAAGTTGCTTTGCCCTTCGGAATATCTGATTCCAGGCCCTTCGATCCTTCAAAGTAGAAGCTGCTACGTCCTGTGTGATCCTAATTGTAGCTCCCCGATATTTAAATTGTTTCTTTCTGGCTTCTTGTAATATCTTTTCCTTGGTATGATAGTTCTGGAATTTAGCCACAATATTTCTGGGGGACTTAATTTTTGGGTTTCTTTCAGGAGGTGATCGGTGGATTGTTTCAAGGAGTATTTTGCCTTCTGGGTCTAAAATATCAGGGCAGTTTTCTTTTATGATTTCCTGGAAGATAGTGTCCAGGTTCTTTTTTTCATCATGGCTTTCAGGAAGCCCTATAATCCTTAGATTGTCTCTCCTAGATCTATTTTCCAGGTCAGTTGTTTTTCCTAGGAGATATTTCATGTTTTTCTCTATCTTTTCATTTTTTTATTTTTGTTCGACTGATTCTTGAAGTCTTGATGAGTCATTCATTTCCAATTGTTCGATTCTAATTTTTAATGTCTTATTTTCTTCAGTTACTGTTTTTAGTTCCTTTTGCAATTGACCAATTACATCTTTTTTGTTCAAGGCTTTTTTATTTTCGAAACATATGCATGCACAATTTTTCAACATTTACCCTTGAAAAATCTTGTGTTCCAATTTCCCCCTCCTCCAGACAGCAAGTAATCCAATATATTTTAAACATGATTAAAAAATGTTAAATCCAATATATGCATACATATTTATATAATTATCTTGCTGCATAAGAAAAATAAGATCAAAAAGGAAAAAATGAGAAAGAAAATAAAATATAAGCAAACAACAGCAAAAAGAGTAAAAATGCTATGTTGCTCAGTTCCCATAGTCTTCTCTCTGGATGCAGATGGCTCTCTCCATTACAAGTCTATTGGAACTGGCCTCAATCATCTCATTGTTGAAAAGAGTCACATCCATCAGAATTGATCATTGTATAATCTTGCTGTTGCTATGTACAATGATCTGGTTCTGCTCATTTCACTCAGCATCAGTCCTTGCAAGTCTCTCCAGGCCTCTCTGAAATCATCCTGCTGATCATTTCTTATAGAACAATAATAGAATATGTGCTTCTTGAGAACAGGGATGGACTGTTTCTTTCTTCTTCTTATATGCACAGTGTCCAGAACTGTAGCTGAAATATAGTAGGTGCTAAATAAATGCTTGTTGAATGGTTGATTGTACAAGAAATTAACTCAAGAGTAGAATGGTTTATAGTTAATGGAACATGAATCTTAACTCTCAAGAGAAGCTAGGGAGATTGTGGAAATGACTGCTTTGGTGTGCTGGAGAATTGAATTCAGTGATGCAACCTTGTCAATTTATCTGTCTTCTCTATTTTCCATCTACAAAACGTGAATATGTAAAATATATGTTCATATTCCATACATATCTGCATGTATACACACACACATATATCACCATATAGAAATGGTGAGAACAAATTTAATTTTAAACATCAATTGTTTAGTCATTTCTAATTCATGGACAATAAGTTTAAATCTTTAAAAAAGCATTAGGCAAACCCAAGGCATTGTGTTGGTATTTTAATCCTGAACGTAATGTGTAGTGAGCACAAAGTTATAATTTCTCAGATTCTGACTTTCTCTGACCACATTGTTTCTCAATCTTTTCCATTTTGTCATGCATCTTTAGATATGTAAGTAAAAGATAGACTAGAGGTCTTACTGAATGAATAAATTTTGGAGGGTAGGCAGTAAATAATAAACAATATTTTTTATAGGATCATAAGTTTAGAGTTAAAAGGGACCAAGTCAAATCAAGCAAAATCAGAAAATATTTATTAAATATTTGTGGTGTGCTAGGTAATACAAATAGCAGAAAGAAAGATGGTCCCTGTCCTCTGTGAGCTTACATTCTAGTAAGGGAAGGCAACACATAAGGACTCCAGATGGGGGACGAGGGAGAAGGCAGTAGCTGAGAGGTAGATTGGAAAACAAATCCAGAGAGTAAGAATCAGAGGAATTCCTGGAGAGGAATAAAAAAGTGAATATGGCTAGCCTGAGTATTTACCAATTAGAGATCACAGGGGCAGAGTGATAATGGAGGATAAGAAGACTACAAGGTTGGAATGAAAGTTCCAGGATGAAAAGGCCTCAAGGGGACATAACACATAGATGGGAATTGTGGCCAGGGAAAGGAAGTTTTGTTTAAGGAGTTACAGGAATGGGAGTAGAACAAAGGACAATCAACAGTCATATCCTTCCAAAAAAAGAGGAAGAGGGAGGGGAAGAAAGGAGTAAGAGAAGGAGGGAGAGAAGAGGAAGGAGGAAGAGGAGAAAGAGAATATGTAGCGTTGATAGCATTGATTTAGATTTGATTACTGTTCTGAGAACAAGAGTTAGGGTGTATACAGTGCTGTGACAGATAGAAAATGTCTTAAGTTGTCTGGGTAGATGAAGGGAAACTATAGGCTGGGCCTAGCCAGATATAATTTGTTAGATGAGTTTTGCTTACTCACTGGCTGATCAACTGAAAGCAATACCTTTATCTACATTCTTCTCTGACCTATGCAGTTTTTATATTTTATCTGATTTGAAATTCTCACCTCTTGAGTCATCATCTTTGAATCAATGAAGGGGTAGGTCTGCAAAGGTCATAGTTAAAATGCACCTGTTTCCCAGAACTCTTGTCAGCAAATTAGCATGGACTAATAGATTAGATTAGCTGTGGACAGGAGAGGAGGAAGTGCTGATAAATCCCTGAGTAGCAGAATGAGGAATAAGGCAGTGACAAAATAGAGGTAGCTGTTGTTGCTTGTCCTTTGTTCTCAAAGAGGACCAAGACATCAGGGAGGTGATGCTGTGACAGGTTAGTCCAACTGTGCAAGGTCACCTGCCTCACTTTCTTCTCTGGAATTATCTGGGTCCAATGGCAAGATATAGATCAGGACAACTGGAGATAGCCCTGGATGCAGTGAGAGACGCTGGCCTTTTTTAAGCTAAGTTCTTTATTTAACAGGTCTCAATTTGACTGAGGCAAGACCCAATCAGTGACTAAGGCTAGATAAAAAATAGAGATAATAGTGCAGCAGAGTAGAACAAGTTAGAGGATGAAGATCTAAGGCAGTGTTGGAGAAAGAATTGTGGGACATTAGAAGTGGGGCAACTTTAAAAGTGAAGGCAGGGAATATGGATGACAAATTTTATTCTATAGTTCTGTCCAGAGCAATTCTTGGTTTTGGAAAGATAGATATTTGAGGAAGATAATGGAGAGAAAAGGGAGGAAGAATGGCATAGGGAAAGAGAAAGAAGAAAAAGAAAGGAAAGGGAGAAGACAAATGAAGAAAAATAGAATGATTAAGTCATGTGAAATATATCTGAGATGACAGATTGGAGTTTAAAGCAGAGAGAAGAATTTGTGTTTCATCCAAGAGGCAAAGGAAGCCAGTGAAGTTTGCTTGTTTGTTTGTTTGGTTTTTTTTGGAAGGAGGGTAGTGACATGGTCAGATTGTGCTTTAGGAATACCAATATGGCAGATGTGTTGGAAATAGACTGGAGAAGAAATAATCTGGAGGCTAAGACACCAATTAGGGGGCTGCTACAATAGTTTAGTAGCACAGCCATAGAGGTGGTCAGGGATAAGAGATGATAGATGGAAAGGAGAGAAATGTGAGAAATGAAGAAGTAAAATCAATATGATTTGTCAGTTTATTCATTATAAATAAGGGATACTGAAGAATCAAAGGTGCTGAGTTTGGATACCTGAGACTAAAAGGATGGTAGTTATTTTGACATAAATAAGGAAATTAGGAAGAAAGATTTTTTTTGAGGGGGGAGAATGAGTTTTGTTTTAGACATGTTAAATCTAACATGCCTACAGGACATCTTGTTTTTGATGTCCAAAAAACAATTGAAAACAAAGGAATAGAGATTAGGAAAGAGACTTGTATTGGATATAAAGATCTGGAAAACATGTGCATGAAATTGATAATTGTGCTCCTAGGAACTGATGAAGTCACCAAGAGAGATAGCTATATATGGAGAAGAGAGCACAGGACAAAGTCTTGGGGGACACCTACATGGTCATGACATGAATAAAGATGCAGCACAGGGGACTGAGAAGGAGAAGTCAAGTAGGAAAAAAACAGTAGAAAACAGTGTCACAAAATCCTAGAGAGAACAGAATATCCAGGAGGAGACAGCAGAGAGGTCAAGAAGGATCAGGATTAAGGCAAATGAAAGATTACTGATAATTTAGAGGGTAAATTTCAGTTGAAGAGTGGGTCAGAAGCCAATTTATGTATGGTTTAAAAGAGAATAAAAGGGGGACAGCTAGGTGGCACAGTGGATAGAGTACCAGCCCTGAAGTCAGGAGGACCTGAGTTCAAATCTGATCTCAGACACTTCCTAGCTGAGGGAGCCTGGGCAAGTCACTTAATCCCAACTGCCTCAGCAAAAAAAGAGAGGGGGGGAGTAATGAAAGAAGGGTAAGTAGATGTGCTTTTTGTAGATGTTTTTATCATGAAGTTTAGGTGGGAAGAAGAGGAGAGAGAGTAGATAATACCTGAGATTTTTTTTTTAAAGATTGGGCACATTTGAAGGCAGTTGATGGTACAGTGGATAGTGTGTTAGGCCTAGAGTGAGGTAGAGTTGCCCTCAGACACTTATTAGCTATGTGACCCTGGGTAAATTACTTAAATTATTTTGTCTCAGTTTCCTCAACTGTAAATAATAGTATCTACCTCACAGGATTGTTGTGAGGATCCAATGAGATGATCATTGTAAAAGTGCTTAACATAGTATGTGGCACACAATGGGCACTATATAAATGCATTACATAGTCTTGTTGCTGTGTACAATGTTTTCCTGATTCTACTTTCTTTACTCAGTATCAGTTCATGTAAATCTTTCCAGTGTTTTCTAAAATCAGCCTGTTCATAATTTTTTTATGGAACAATAATATTCCATTACTTTTATATACCATAATTTATTTATCCATTCCTCATTTGATTGTCATCTACTTCCAAATCTTTGCCACCACAAAGAGAGCTGCTACAAACATTCTTGCAAAGGTGGGTCTGAAAAAGGGCTACCTCTTGATCACAGACAAGGAGGAAGTAGTAAGGGGAAATATTTGGGCAGTGTGATATGAGGAGAGAAGAGGAAGCTCTAAAGAAAACACCTTAATTTTTTTTTCAGTGAAGTATGAATCAAGGTGCTCATAAGAGAAGACAGGAGAAGGTGGTGTGGCAGAAAACTTGAGGAGAAATAAAAAAAGGTTTAGAATAGCCATTGTGGTAAATGAGAGAATGAATAAATTGGGGAGGAGTACAATGATTCATCTTATTGCAGTGAAGACCCAATAGACATTACATAAGTTTGTTATGAACCCATTCAGCAGTTTCGTGACTTTTCTTTGGTTCAATTAGGAGCCAAGAGTAAAGGAGGTAGATGGTAGAAGCAATCTCTGGATTGGGTATGCAATATGCGTTAATGATAGGTTAAAGGATTAAGGTATTAAAGGGTAGAGGACAGTGTAGAACAGTGGTGACCAATTCAAATAGAAATGGAGACCATTAAATCTTATACAAGGAATTCTGCCAGTCATATACTGACAATTTTTAAATGTGGTGTTATCTCTATTTTATTTTATTTTTATGTATTTTGCTAAATATTTCCCAATTACATTTTATTTTGGTTTGGGATACACTTGGAAGTGTTACAGCAGGTTATATGTTTGATCTGGTGTAGGTGTCGATTGGTTCACCAAGAGAAAGGGTAGGGGATGGAAGATAGTATAGACATGGAAAGGATGATGGAGCTGGCAAAGGATGGGAGGAGTTGAAGACACAGTGAGGACGAAGAACAATGTTGAGGTTGTTAGGCAAAGGGGAAGGGGAAGGTAGAATGACAACATATGATCACATGAAGAAATTTTGGAGCTCATGAACATTGCCATAGAACTATTGTGGGTAGTGACAAAATGTATAGTTAAGGTGGAAAGAAATAGTAAATTATAAGAATGGAGTATAATGAACAAGGAAGTTAGGGTATTTGAAGGGCCATCAATGTATTAGTCCTCTAACACAGGGCAGGACTTAAGCTGTAAAAAAAAGAACTGTGAGTTAGACATTGAACTCATTGAGAATGGAAGGAACATATCCTTGGAGTCAATAATAATGGTCATCAGGACTTGGATCAGGTGATAACTTTCTTCCATAACATAAACCTCAAAGGAGGAAATGTTAAAGGATGTTCATATAAGTAGTATTTGAATATGGCAATGAGAAGAAAGAACCAATTCAACCCCCATTCAATGATCATTGAGGAATCAGGGCATGCCAGTGGAAATACAAAGGGTGGCCAGGGGTGCCTTGTCTTCAGGAGAGAGCTAGGTCTTAATGATCACTGGGAGAGGAGCAGAGTGAGAAATAAAATGGAGTATGCCATTCAGAGGGCACATTAGAAGGAGAGAGTATAATTGCAAAGATCTGGAGTGAAGATGCAGGGTGGAGTTGAGGTGGATGGGAGAAAAGAGATAGCAGGTAGTGAAGGGGATTAATAGGGCTTGAATATGGCAGTGAGGGGTTCATAATAACAAGGATGGGAAAAGTTTAAGTGGGTAGGAATATGCCAATCATTGATTAATGAGTGAAAGCAAAGTATCAGCACTGGGAGAAAAATCCTGAGGGTGACAAATGATTAGACTAAGTTTCTCCCTTGAGGTCTAACCTTATGATGGGTAATGATATTGAATCTTATGATGTACTGCAACATAAAATGAGTTAATATTTGTAAAGGGCTTAAAATAGTGCCTGGCATACAGTAGGTGCTTAACAAAAGATTGTTCCCTTCATTTTCCTTCTCCTTCCCCTTCCTAAGAGACCCACTTTATAGAAGACAAGAATATCAGAGATAAAGCCCTGGGAATTCACATTAGGACTATGGCAGGGTGAAGTGAAGCCTACTGAAGAAGTCCCTTGGTTTGAGGTTGGGTGTCCCTGACTGGGGATAGCCACTGAAGAACTGAAGAAGGCTCTACTTGTTTGTATGGACAATATTCATGTAATATTTACATTTGACTCAAAGCTAAGAGGGATACGGTGGATAATAGAGTCAAGGTCCCCCCCAAAATATTGGCAGGCTAGGCTATTAGACTGAACTTAATAAAGTAGAATGTAATATGTAAGAATATAAAGTTATTTAGCTGGGTTTAAAAAAGCTTCACAAGTACAAGATACAGGAGATATAGTTAGACATGTTTAACTGAGATTTGTGGGTTTTGTAGACTGCAAGTTCACTATCCCATCCCATCTCCTTCAACATATTTCCCTGTCAAATCCACTCTCTCACTTATTTTCAATCTCCCCTGTCTACTGGCTTCTTCCCTACTGCCTATAAACATGACCATCTTTCCTCTCAACCCTAGACCAGCAACATATTTTTTGTGCCTTGAAAGGCTCTGGTTATTTTCTGTAAAGTTAATATGAACTTTCCCAAGCAGTAGAGTAGGGAGAAAAAGGAACCAGTCATATCTGCAAACTGCTTGCTATTCCCTTAGAAACCTTCCTTTGTTTTGGTTTTAGGGAGTTTGCTTGGTGGGATAAGGGGAAATGGGTCTAGCCCTGTTCCATACATAATTTCAATAGTTCCTGTTACTATGGTTCCAGAAGATATTGACAAAAATGCTATGAAATATAAAGTAGGTATAGCAGCCTGGAGGGAGTAGGTATGGGTCTCAGGTGTCTAAGGTATGATTCAGTTAAGAAAGAAATGGTTAGGTAATGGTTAAGTAATTCATAGATTGTAGGAAGCATACAACTAGTCTAGGATTAAAAATATCCACATTTATTTTTCTCTTTGTCTGAAGGTAACAAAAACTCATGTTAAATTTTGCAGTTTGATAGAATGGAAAGAAGCTTGGGGTTAGGAGCCAGGAAACCTAGGAACTTGACCTAAGTTTGTTTTTGTTTTTAGTAAAACTAATCCTTTAAGTGAACTTAGACAATTTTTTTTTTACTTCTCTTAGTCTGTTTCTTTGTCTTTCCTGGCACAGTGACTTTAGGAAAACTTGGGCACTGCTTGTGACACAGTGGCTGTGGCCATGGTTGAGATAAATTAATTTCTCAGTACCCAGAACAGTCTCTGAGATTAGAAGCTAAAAATGAGACGATGATCTGTGCCTGTAGAAGGAGCTTCCATGTTGGGAATTTCTTATGTAGATGAAATCAGAGATCTGGATCTATCCCAAACTTCTTCCGGGAAAGGATTGAATTAATGTTTAAGTTTCCTTCCAGTTTCAGAGTTCTAAGATTCTTTTTACAAGAGGCCCTCCCTGGAGGAAATAATCCCCTTCCTGTGGATTTCATAGTTTATGGGAACTAGTATTTCCCAAATTAAATTGCCAAACAAACCAGTTTTTCAAAATACTTCCACTTTTTTGTTGATTATTCTTTAATTCTAGAGTGAGGAAATATGTAACAAGTTTTGTAAGGGAAAGTTTCCTTCCCCACTAGTTTCCTCATACCCTTCACTTTGCATCAAAATTAACACATTTGAAACAGAACTCATATTTTCCTCCAAATCCATCCCATTTTCACATTTAATCTATTTTTCTTTTTTTAAATTAAATTTTTAAAATTTTCAAATGGAGATCTTCCTTCTATCTCACCTCCCCCCCCCGCAACAAGCAAGAAAACCAAAATGTTTTGTGACAAACATATAGCCAAGAAAAACAAATCTATATTCTGAGTTCATTACCATTCTTTAGGAAATTGGCAACATATTTCATCACAAGTGTTGTGGAATTGTGGTTGCTCATTGTGGGAGAGTCCCCCAAAATTTCAAAGTTGTTTGTCTTTATGATATTATATAAATTGTTTTTCTAGTTTGATTTATCGTACTTTATTAGTTTACTCAAAAATCTACTCATGTTTCTCTAAAATTGTCTGCTTCATTTGCACAATAGGATTCCATCACGTTTATATGCCATAACTTGTTTAACTATTCCCCAAATGATGAGTAATTCCTTAGTTTCAATTCTGTCACCAGAAAAAAGAGCAGCTATAAATATTTTTGTACATTTGAGTTCTTTTCTTAATTTCTTTCAAAGCATAAAAACTGCTGCTAAATCAAAAGATCTTCATAATATAATAGATTTTTGGGAATAATTCCAAATTGTTTTTCAGAATGGCTGGACCATTTCATAGTTCCACCAATAATGTGTCTTTTTCCACAGCTTCTCCAACATTTGTAATTTTCCTTTTTTTCTTCTTCTAATTTTGCCAATCTATTGAGTATATGATAGAATTATGGCATTCTTTTTTTCTAGTTTTTGGTGATTTAGAGAATATTTTTAATATGGTTATTGATAGCTTAGATTTCTTTCTCTGAAAACTGCCTATTCACATTTCTTGAACATTTATCAATTGGGAAATAGTGCTCATTCTTATAAATTTCTATCAATTTCCCATAAATGTTAGAAAGATACTAGAGAAACTTACTCAAAGATTCCCCTCCCTCTCCTCCATTACCTGTTCTCTTCTCATTTTAGATGTACTGATTGTACAAAAAGTACTTAACATTATGTAATCAGAATTGTATATTTTCCCTCTTGTGATCCTCTTTATCTGATTTGGTTATGGACTTTTCCTCTATAGCTGTGACCTGAAATTTCATTTTTTTCTCCTTTTTCTTATGATGTCCTCTTTTAAATCATTAATCTATTTGGAGCTTATCTTGGTATATGTCAAACTGTCTTCCAGTTTTTCCAATAATAATTGAATTTGTTGAATTCTTCCCCTCATAGTTGGCATCTTTGGATTTATCAAACATTAGGCTATTGTGTTATTTTTTTATATTATATAGCTAATATGTTTCACTTTTGCTTTTAATTGCACACTCATTTCCCAATATACCTTTCTACTCCTCAGTTATAATATTCCCTTGTAATTATATCGTATTGAGTAGATTTTTGAGAGAACATGAACAAGAGTCATGGGTTGCAAAATGCATTATTGGAGGAAACTCCCATGTTGACTGATCAAGTTCTCTATTTCTTAATTGTTTTGATAATTCATGTCCCAAATTGTTTTGATGATTAATACTTTGTAGTATACTTCAAGATCTGGGACAGCTAGACCTTTTCCTTTCTAGTTTTTCTTTTTGATTTCCTTGTGATTCTTGACCTTTTGTTCTTCCAGATGAATTTTATTATTTTTTTCTAGTTTATAAAGTATACATATCCTTTAGTAATTTGATTGATCTGGCAATGAATAAGGAAATTAACTTAGGTAGAAGTGTAATTTTTATCCTATTGGCCTGGCCTACCAATGAATAATTAATATTTCTCCAATTATTTAAATTTGTTTTTATATAAAGAATATTTTGCATTTATATTCATATGACTTATGTGTGTGTAGAATCCCAAACTATTTTATATTTTCTATAACTTTTTAAATGGAATTTTTCAATCTTTTGAAGTCTCATGAAATCCTGAGCTTCTATTTGATAACTTAATTTTCAGGGATAAAGTTTTATACCTTTTATTTCAGTCTTTTCTTTTCCAAATCTTGCATCCATAGCTCTCATTTCTTTCCCCATATTTTCATTTAGCACTCTCATTTGGTTTTTAAGTTAATTGAAAACAAACAATAACCTCTCTCTCTTCTAGTAATTCTTGGTCAGACATGTCCAAGCTTTGTTTTTGTTTGGGGCCTTGCTTGTAGATGTTTTGGAATCATTATCTTCTCCTAAGTTTGTATCTTGATTATCTCTCTCACCATAGAAGCTTTTTATGGCTACATTCTTTTTGTGGTTATTCATTCTTTTAGTCTATTTCCCAACTTTAGACTTGATGTTAGGGTGAGGTACTACATATTTCTGAGGGATATGTCTTGGTTGAGCTTTTGTCCTCTTGGGACCAATTTCTATTTTTTTGGGATATTGAGTGTTGTACATATCCAGGATCTCAGGAACAGCTGTAGCTGAAAACTTGCAGATTTTCAGTGCTTCCAAAATGCTGTATTGCTGGACAAAGTCTCATTGCTGCATTTCTGCTTTGTGTTTTGCAAATTTTTGCCCCGGGCTTGGATCTACATAATACTCCTTTTGTTTTTTACTGTTTGTAGTTCCAGTAGACTTCTGCTAGACTCAGTCAGTTGAAAAACTCTCAGATTCTGGTCCTTGTTATATACCTATAAGCTTCAGACTGACCTTCAGGCTGACATTGAATTTGTGTTCTGCTCCCGAGGTCAAAATCACAAAGCTGTTAATTGCTACTGATCTATGTCTTGCTCATTATTTAGTTTAGGCCCTAGGGTATGGGACTGCTCTTTACCCTGAATGCCACCTCAAGGTGTAGGTCCTTAGTCCATCCTGGATTTGTGATCAGGAACTGGAGAGTGAATGACAAAGCTGTCAGTTGGCACCTGTTCCTATATCCTGTGCAAGAACACAGTGCCCTGCTATGGCTCTTTGACTTCTCCTTGCTCTTTGGCACAGTCCTCATGCCTTGTCCTCAGTGTCCAGAAACAAATTTATCTGTCTCTTTATGTTGATTCTGACTGGAAAAATGACTCATCGTGATTTTTTCTTCTTGGATTTCCCAATCAGGACTCAGTCTGGTGCATTTACTAGAACTTTGTGGAGGAGGTGTGGGGGAAAGCTCAGCTGTTTTTTTTTTTTTTTACTCTGACATTTAGGCTCCACTCATTTATTTCTCTTGAAGGTATCCTCATCTTTCTGCTTGCAGGTTTGCAAAGAGTAAAGCCATTCTTGGTTTTTTTTTTCTTTCCATCACCCTCATCCAACAAGTTATCAAATATTCTCTTTTGTCCACTTCTTTGTCTCACACAGAAACTATCTTAATTCAGATTCTCATTCCCTCTACCTGGAACAATTGCAATGGTGTCCTAATCCATCTATCTGTAATAACCTAAGCCCCAACTTAATGGTTCATCAGGCCATAGATCCAGAGCTGACAGGGACCTCAAGGATCCCTTTATTTTTACAAATGAGGAAACTGGGTCCCAACCAGGTTACAATTGAAATTCAAGGTCTCTCAGATGGTATTAGAACAAGGTCCATGCTTCTACTTTCTCCCCTCTCCTCTTTATCCTCTTCATGTCTGCCAGATTCATCTCCTTGCTGCACAGGGCGGTTTATGTCACTTCTTCAAAAATTTTCAGAAGGCCCTAGGATAAATAAAACTCCTCAGTCTGGTGTGTATAATTTGACTCTTGCCTATCTTTCCAAACTATGCACTCCCCTCAGTTGGCACCTGTTCCCAGAGATTTTAATTCTTTTTTTCTTTCCTTTTAATCCCCTTTTTGACTTTATACAAAAGTACATTCATAACTGGAGGTGGGAGGGTGAGATAGATCTGAGGTTGCTAATCTGGGGTCCTTGACCTTTTTTTTTTGATAACTCCATTTCAATATGATAATCTTTTGTACTTTATTTAAACAATTAAGAACATCATTCTGAGAAAGGGTCCATAGAGTTCATTAGATTGTCAATGGCTTGTATGGAAGAGGTTGAGAATTCTTGGCCAGAAGAATTCATGATTCTTTATAGTACTCAGATTTTATATTTTTATAGGAGGAGATCATTATGAAATTGGGGCAACTTGAAAAACCTGGAATCCTCAATAACATGCATAGAAACATTTGTGATGATGATTCCTTTCCTATTTCCTTCTCCAAACTTACCCTCTTATATTATAATAAGGAAGTGGGGTCTATAGAGGAGATCAAAATAGAGGGGGTTGGGGGATATGTAATGTGTCCTCAGCCAAATTCCTATTTTTCATTTCTGGGCCTTGCACCAACAACTACTGAGTTAAGGGCAGCCTCCCCAAAATGTCATAAGGTAATGACAGTGATTTTTTCCTCATCTTTTCTCCTTTTTAAAGAGTTTATGTGAAAAATGAAGCCAGGGAAGATTAAAGGATTTAATTAAGATGAACTAGTTAACATCAGGAACTGGGTTCGACTCCTATTGTCCTTCATGCTCTAATTATTTGACAATGTTGCCTCTTGAATTGAAGGCCCAGAGTCATACCTTTGAATGAGACAAGCTTAGAGTTAAAGGAACTTGAAAGGGCTTCTTGTCCAACTTTCCATTCATGCCAAAATCTCTTTCAAAACATCACTAATAGATGGTCACAGCTTTTGCTTGGACACTGTGGAACTCACTGTCTTCTAAGTGTTCTTGTTTGGACAGCTCTTTTTGTCAGAAAGATTACTTCCCAGAAAGCTGATTACCTGGTGACTACTCTGATTATTCAACCTCTACCATTTCACGAATATGTATTTGTGGTTATCTTTAACTTTTGAGTACTTTGTTAGCAAAGTAGAGCCGTAAGGGAAATATTCAGAGAATTTTCAATATAAAAATACAAACAACAATCATTAAAGTGTTTACATTTAGTTGTTTGCTTGATTAGGTACATTTCTCCACATCTCTAAGGTTCAACATTTCCATAAATATTTATTTCATATCCTAGTTATTATGCAAGGTGAGGTTCTGGGTCCTGGGATTTAAACACAAAAACCAAAGTCCTTGAGGACCTTACCATTGGAGGGGAGATTTAACACAGACAGATAAGTAAATAAAAGGGAATTTCAGAAAGGGAGAGAGAATTAAAAATGAGGAGGAAACAGGGAAGGTTTCCAAGAGGACATGGCACCTGATTTGAGTCTTGAAGTAATCAAAGAAATCTTCTAGGGAGGGAAGAAGAAATGAGAGACAGATGGAAGCGGCAAAGAAACAGGAGATGGAGTATTGAGTATGTCAAAGGGAATACTATTAACTAAGGCTAAAAGAGAAGATCATCGAGACATTATGAAGGGTCTTAATTTGAAGCTAAAGAGCCATTGAAAGTTGTTGGATAAAAAAGTGATATCTTTGCATTTGGAAAATTAATGTGGCAGCTGAGTAGAGGATGGATTGGAGAGGGGAAAAACTGGATGTACACACTGCCCTTTTCCCCTCCCCTAAGGGCAATAAGCATCTCTCTCTCTCTCTCTCTCTCTCTCTGTCTCTGTCTCTGTCTCTGTCTCTCTGTCTCTCTCTCTCTCTCTCTCTCTCTCTCTCTCTCTCACACACACACACACACACACACACACACATCTCCTTAAAGATAAGATATAGTGGAAAGAGCACTGGACTTACAGTCATGTAAACCTGGATTGAAAGCCTGACATTAGTGACCTTGAACAAGTTGCCCACCAAATCTCTGGACCTTCATAGCTTTGTGATCTCAAACAAGTTGTTATCTTTTTGGATTTCGATTTTGAATTTAAGGATTCCTAAGATCTCTCTTACAATTAAGATTGTACAAGACCCAGATAATAGCCTTGCTTTGCTAGGCTCACACAACCTACAAAATGAAACCAAAGCAAAACTTCAACTTTACATTCTACAAAGCTGTCCTCATCACCTCCAGGTACTGAGAAGTGCCTCTTAGAACGTCGCTGTTCTCCAAGCCCTAAATTTCCATCCTGAAATCATAACCTCTCCTAATCCCCCCATCCCAGATGACAGCAGGAAAGGGAGTGGAGGGGCAAAGGTACCTGAACTCTAAGGCATGGACTCCGAGAAGAGAAAGGTGCCTGACAAGCGATGGAAGCCTAGAGGAGGGAAGGAGAGAGCAACTACAAGCCCTGCTCCAGCTTTCCATCACAGGGAAAGTAGGGACGCTAAATGTCTTCTTTCTCTTTCTCATAGTATCTCTCCCTCCACTTTCCTCTCCTCCCTTCTCCCCCCCCCCGCCCTTCCCCCAAGAACTGGCAGTTGGGAGGGACTAAAATGAATGGGAGGAGCCCGTTATTGGCTCTGGTCCCCGCCTCGCCGAGTTCCTCTAGTTTGCGTTGGAAGACTGCAGCCTGCTTGGGGTGCTGTGCCAGGATCCGAGGGGGTTCCAGAGAAACCGGGTCTGGGCTTGGGTACGCGCTATGACCGCTCTGAGTCTTTGCGCCAGCGCCAGCGGCGGGGGCCGCGGACTGCTCCGCAGTTTGTGCGGGAACCTCCGGACTCTCCCGGGGGGCGTGGGGTCACGAAGCTGGGGGCCTGGGCTGCCCCTGCAGCAGCACAGCCGGCTCCTGGGCGGCGGCAACCGGGGCCTCTGGGCTGTCCGGGAAGGGACTGGCAGCGCCGCCCCAGCGGTGGCACGGGGCCTCAGCACCTATGCGGAGTTGTGCGAACAGGCTGTCAAAGAGCCCCAAGTATTTTGGGGGCGCTTTGCCCGGGATACGCTGGTGTGGGACACCCCTTACCATACAGTCGAGGATTGTGATTTCAGCCAGGGCAAGATCAGCTGGTTCCTGGGCGGCCAGTTAAACGTGTCGGGTAAGACTAGAAATGGGGGAGGTGGCATTTTAGGGAAAGGGTGAAGGAACTGAAACTATTTTTTCTTCCCATTTCCTCCACCGTTTTACCTCTTCCTTGAACCCACAACCAGTCCATTAGCAGCCCATTCCTACACTTTGCCCTAGCAACCCTGGTCACCTGCCCTAGCAACTCGTAAAACCCGGACATCAGTCCCTCGGTAATCCGGATACTCTTAGCAACCTGTCCAAACAATGCATGACTCCCAGCTCCCCCAGGCATCCTCATCTTCCCCGAGGAACCCCTCCCGTGCCGCTAATTCCTCTACATTTTTATCTCCTTTATCCTTAACAATTTCTAGGCAAAGTTCGAAGTCACGTCATCTTCTAGTATCCCCTTCCCGCAGCAAACCATAGATTCTCCCACAAAGCCCCTAAGAACCTTTCTGGCCCGAGGAACTCTTCATACTTTTCAACACTCTGATCATTGTAACCTCCTTGGAACGCTCTCGCGCCCCCTGCCCATCCTTGCCTCCTCCTCCCTCACAAGTTGCTTTCCTGCCAGCTTCTTGGGGCAGGCTGAAAGAATTAGTTCTTCCAGCTGCTGTCCAAGATGATGAGTTAAAGCCCTTTACTGAAGTGTCAGAAGACGTTTTTTTCCTTCCCTGCTTTCCTTACATGCTTCTAGGTAGGTGATCAGTTTATACTGGGAAGCTGATTGGGACTTATAGACTCGAATAGGCAACTCAGGGAATTACATCCCGTCCTGGTTCCTTCCTCTCCCCTATGCCTCACACCCCAACTCCGTGCCCGTGTCTGCGTTGTGTCCGTGTTATAAGTTTGAGCTAGGAAGAACTCTTGTCTCGTTTCCCCCGGGACCTAGACATCTGCGGGAGTTCTGGCTTCCTCTCCTTCCTTTCTTCTTTATTTTGCCCCGGGGATTCGAGCTAGTAAATAAAATACGACTAAAACTCCTTAGTGAAAACGAAACGACTCTTTCAGTCTTATAGCTGGCCTGCCTTAGTGGCTGTCCCACAATACCCAGAAGCATCACTCAGGCACCAGGGACCTATTGTCGGCTGGAGAAGTTGTCTATTAATCCTGCCCACATAAACAAATAAAACATGCTTTCTTGTAGTGTCCAAAAAAAAAAAAAAGAGTGAAAAGGATTATGATTTTCTATTACCCTTCAATGAGCAGAGTAAACAACAACAAAAAAATTTCTTTCTCAGACGATGTGAGCCGAGATTGTTCAGCCCCCTAGGAAACTGATTATTATCCACAGGATAGGGTCACCTATGTGTTTAGACTTTCTAAGTGGTATACTTCATTTTCTTTTCTTTTCTTTTTTGCTGAGGCAATTGGGGTTAAGTGATTTGCCGAGGGTCCCACAGCTAGGAAGTGTTAGGTGTCTGAGTTCTGATTTGAACTCAGATCCTCCTGACTTCAGGGCTGGTGCTCTATCCACTACACGAACTAGTTGCTCCAAGGTATACTTCATTTTCAAGGCTAAGTATATGTAAGAGTTTTGACAACTGGGGGGGGGGGAAGGAAGGGGAGGTCTTCAATAATAAAGGCTCTTAAACCTTTTATTTTTTTCTAGGTTCCAAACATTGTCAATTGGATCTGACAATTCACAAATATTGACTCAGTCATTAAAAATACAAGGTACAGCACTAGGCATTTTATAGGGTAATAGAAAGTCATAGAAGGCATGTTCCAAAAACATCAAGGAACTTATCATTCAGCTAGGAAGAAGAAGAAAATAGATCTCAAAATTCAGTATGATATTTGTGATATATTGGAAAAAAACATCTGTTCTAAATTAGAATCTGAGTTTGCTGTTCTACCACTTAGTAACTTTAGGCAAATCATTTCCTATGTTGAACCTGTTCCTCTTTTGTAAAAAGAAAGGTTGAGCAAGATGACTCTTAAGGACCCTTTCAGGTCTAGACGATATGATTCTCCCTTAAACACCAAATGAATGATATTGCCAAATCCAGGAATTTTCCCCGACCTCCCACCCCTCTCCAAAATATTTAATATCTCTGACCATTCTGAACTTCTGGATATTCTTACTCTCTTACAACATAAAAGAGGACAAATACTTATCTAGAGTTTATTTTTATTTATTTATTTTTTTTGCTGAGGCAATTGGGGTTAAGTGACTTGCCCAGGGTCACACAGCTAGGAAGTATTAGGTGGCTGAGGTCAAATTTGAACTCAGGTCCTCCTGACTTTAGGGCTGGTACACTATCCATTATGCCACTTAGATGCCTCCTATACATGTATTCTTGCATGGAGACTGGAAGCTGAGTTAGATCAGTTACTTGTTTCTTCTGTTACTTTTCTAATGGTTCCTTCTTTGTTTCCTTGCTTCTCTTTCACATCCACTAATATTGCTGTTCTTCAAATGATCTCTCCTTGTTTTCCTTGTCTTTACTCTTTACCAAGTCTTCTTGTCAATATCATTGTTCCTACAGCTCTTAACATCATTTTTACACAGATGACTCCTAAATCTGTGTGAGCTGTTTTCTCAGTTTCATACCTGAATCAACAATTGCCTACCTGTAAAAGATATCTTCACCAGGATGACCACCTGGTACCTCAAATCCAACATCTCTTAAAACTTATCTTGCTTTTAAAATTTGGCTTTAGCCCCATTTTCTCTATTCATGTTCATATGATTAGTCCATCCTTCTAGTCACCTGGACTTAGAATCTTATAGTCACTTTAATTTTTTATTTTTTTCTCATTCTACATTCAATCAGTTGACAAGTTGTATAGAAGCAATTATCAAACTATCTCTTGCACTGATCCCCCTTTCTCTATTCCTAGGGCATCTAACTTACCTCATCTTTTATTGCCTCAATTACTTGGCTTCTAAATGTTCTTTCTGCTGCTAGTTTATTCCTTCTCTGATCAGGCCTTCAAAATGTTAAATTTTGTGCTTCTCTGACCATGTAAATCATTTACTCAAAAAACTTTAGTATCTCCCTTTTGCTTCCTGAGTAACTATAAATTTCTGCTCCTATTTGATATGCAAATTTAGTTTCTAACTTAAATGTTCAGGCTTAACTCTTCATATGCTCTGTGACAGTTTTAGTGAAGTGGGATCACTGTCTCTTAATTCTCATATTTCCCTTTCCCCTCTCTTGTCTTTACTCATGCTACCCACCTATACTTGAAGTGCACTTTCCTATCATCTTCCCCCCTTATATTTTTGGAATTTTTGTTTAAATGCTCTCCTTCCTTCAAGGTCCAGTTTTATGAAATCCCTTTTTAGATTTCTCATGATCCTTTGACTACATCTTTGGTTCACATTTATCTTTTGGTGACCTGTGTACATGACTTCCATTCTCATGGGATCGTATCCTTGAGATCATAGTCTAGGATGTATTTTATCCTCATTTCCTCTAGAATAGTGTCTTGAAAGTTAATATTTGTGGAATTGAATAAACTCATCACATCTACAACTGTGGTTTTTTATTTCCCCTAAAAGCTGTTCCTTCTATCAAAATTTCTGTTATTAAGGAGCAATAATAGTTGTTCTATCTACTATTAATCCAGTATAAATCTTTAATGCTTCCCCTCTTTTACTTCTAACTTCAAATAATTTGACAGTGATTGTTTTGCCCCAGCAATATCACTCAATCCATCACTTCAATGATATTCCCATTTCTATTACTTTAGTGAAGTTCTCACCACTACCTTATACACCTACATTGTTGCAAATTTCTCCTAACTGAACTTCCTTTCTTTAATCTCTTCTCTCCAATCCATGGCTCCAATCCAGAATTCAAAACAATACTCTATATGAAGCCTGATGAAAGCAGAATACAGTGGGACAATCTCCTTGCTATTCCTGGAAGCCATGCTCCTCCTAATGAAACACGAGATAAAATTCAGTGTTTTAAGGCTGCCATATTATACTGTTGATATAGAGTGAGATTTTTCAGAGTCACTGTATCTAGCTATGCTCCCTCCTTCTTATATTTTAGAAGCTGATATTTTGCACCCAAGTGTAAGACTTTATATTTATTCCAATTGATTTTAATCCTATTAGATTCACTCCAGTGCTCTAGTTTGTCAAGATTCCTTTGAATCCTGACTATTCTCTTCTGTTCAATATGTCTCCCAGCTTTGTGATGTCTGAAAATTTGATGAGAATCTCATCTATGCCTTTATTCAAGTCATCAATATTAAACAAAACGGGACCAAATACAAAAGGGAAAACAAAAATCTTGTAGCAAATATTGTCAAGTAAAACAAATTCCCATATTGAGTGGGTCTGAAAATATAGCTCATTCTGTAGCTTGAAACCATCACCTCTTTAATAGAAGGAAGTTGGCATGCTTCATTATTTGTTGTTTTGTTGTTATTTAGCCATTTTTCAATTGTGTTTAACTCTTCCTGATCCCATTTGGAATTTTCTTGGCAAAGATACTGGGATGATTTGCCATTTCCTACTACAGCTCATTTTACAAATGAGGAAACTGAGAAAAACAGGGTTAAGTGACTTGCCCAGTTAGTGTCTGAAGTCAGACTTGAATTCAGGAAGATGAGTCTTCCTGACTCCAGGCCCAGAATTCTATGCACCATGGTTTGCCTAGATACCCCATTGGACCTCTGGAATTTTGGTTGGTCATTACATTGGTCAGGAGTCTCAAGTCTTTCAAAGTAGTTTTTCTTTAAAATCCTGTGGGTTTTTTGTACAAATTCTTCTCTTGGATCTGTCTACTTCACTCTGTATCCCTTAGGAATCTTCCTAGGATTTTTATGAAACCACTCCTTTAGCCATTTTTTATAGCACAACAATATTACACTATAGACATATATTTTAATTGATTCATCCATTCTCTGTCACTACATTTCCAAAGAATTGTCCATATTTTCTTACATGAGCCTTAGAACCATTCAGTGAAGTAGGATAGTAGGAATGTTACAGGTATTATTATCTTTTTTTCTAAAGATGAGAAAACTGGGGTTAGGAGAAATTAAGTAACTTGCCTACAATAACACAGTTAATAAATGTTATAGGCAGGATTTGACCTCAGTTTTCCTGACTCTAAGGCTAGTACTCTATTCCCTTTAGTACCTGAAATTACTTTTGTCTGTTCATTTGTTGTTCTACATTTTTGATACATGACCACCACACTTTCTTTTACACTCATATTTGTCTTTGATAATTTTTAATAGTATTTATCTTTTATAATTTAAGTATTTCTGAGATCTGTGTTCCATGATTCTTAGTCATGGAGTATCACTGGGAGAATTTTAAAGAGTAAGCTTTTTGTAGCAGGAAGTAGTTTGAGGTCACATACTTTCCCAGATGTAATATAGGGTAATATTCTTCATTTTGGGCTAAAGTGGTTGTTTTCAACTTGTCTAGGATAAACATATAAATGGACTGATTGCATTCAACAAACATTTATTAAATGTCCCTAGTGTAAAAGGCACTTGATTGAGTACTGGGGATACAATGACCAAAACTCTGGAAACACAGTGGATTGTATAATTGGAAGACTTGTGTTTTAGTCCTGACGCTGATATTTTTTGACTGATGTGATTGTGGGCAAGCCAAAAACAAAAACAAAAACAAAAACAAAACCCAAAACACATTCCAAATCACAGTTTTCTCATTTGTATAACATTCTTGTACTAACTCCCAGATTTATTGTAAGGAAAATGCTTTGTGAAATTAGGTAACTAGGTGGTACAATGGATGAAGTACTGGGTTTGAAATCAGAATAGACCTGAGTTCAAATTTGGCTTTGGTAACCTACTAGTTATGTGATGTTGGGCAAATGACTTAACCCATTTGCCTGAGTGTCCTCACCTGTGATATGGGAAGAATAGCATCCATTTCCCAAGGTTTTTTGTGAGGCTCAAATGAGATAATATTTTTTAAATGTCTGGCACATAGTAGGTGCTATATAAATGTTAGCTATTATTATTATTATTGTTAAGCATAAAGTATCATAAAAATGAGATCCTAAATGAAAAATCAGGCATCTGGATTGGTATTTACTGCTGTCTTTTGTTGTTAAAAACACCACCTACATTCTTTTTCCTCCCTCCTATTTGTTTGGAATCTTTCTGTCTTTGAGAATCTGATGATCTGTCCACTGCATGCCTTTAAAATTGTTAACTATATGGAGATAAATTTCTTTTATATGCACTTAGGCTCACCAGGTCTTCCTAATTTATCCAGCTTCAGTACCATTTGCAGTTTTTCATGAGCAGGTATAGGGGCAAAATCCAATTAACTCTGGAAATGACAGCAGATTTAGCCTCTTTCATAAGCTGGCCTTTGTTTTCAGAAAGCTAGCTTTTTAACATAATTATGAACCCAGAAGTCTGACTGTTTCCTGATCTCTTCAGGCACCTCTGTTCTTTGTGACTGAGACCTTCACTGGGTTGTGAACTGGATCATGAAGGACAAATACAACAAACCACAATGCCACATACATTGCTTAGAATGCTCTGGGACCAACGTGATTTTTTTTCCTCCCAAGCTTCTTTTGATTCTAAAATCTTTTTCAGGCTGACTCAGCTTGATTTTTACCTTTTCCAAAGCAAGTTCTACTTCTGAAATTCCCATCATCCCTCTTGTTGGATATCTTACATGTTATAGTCACAGCTAGAACAAGGGAAAGTTGAATCTTCTTGAAATTCTTTGAGTCTTCTCCACTTGAGCATAGAATAGAAGCAAAAAGAAAGAAACATGGTATTAGAGCTGGGGATTGCTGGAAAAGTTGGGGGACCTTAGCTTTTGGCTTTTGGGAAATCTCTGGAGTAGGGGTATAAAAAGTGTGGGAGAGAGCCATGTTTCACTTGATCTCTAAGAGAATGAGACCAAGTTGGCCTGTGTCTGATTGGCCTGTTACAGTAGCAGGGGGTGGGGTGAGAAGTTTACGTATTTTTTGAGTGCCATTATGGCTCTGAAATCACTCTGGTCTCTTGCCAATTTTACTGTTCTAGGGGAGGGTGCATTTAGGGATGAGATTATACCAGTCAGGGCTAGCCAAGAAGCCTGGAAGTCTTAAAAGAGATCACATGGGGTGGGTGGAAGTGGGGACCAAAACCCTGTGTGAAAGATATATGCCTCTTCTCTGGAAAATAAAGGTTTATATCTTTCATGTTTATGGTCTTATTTCTGTGCTTAGAGTTTCCTTGCAAGGGCATTCGAGGAAAACAGTTTTTCTGTTTCTCAAATCCAGTTTTTGTTGCACTATAGATATTGCAACAGATGCTTGCAAGGTGTGGTCTTTAAATCCATGTCAGAGAAATAAGGAAATGACAAATATAAAAGCATGGAGGGTTATGATGAATATCATTTTAAAAATACTTGATTAGACTTTCCTATATTCTAATCTCTCTGGTCCCAGTTCTCTGTCTGATTGTATTTTATATATTCAAAAACCAAGTTTGATACATTTACAGTTTTAAACCAAGTTGTTGAAAATTTGTTTTCAGCTGAAGTCAGTCAGTCAGTCGGTATTTTTATGTATACTCTGAGATTCCTTTTTTGTCAGAATAAAAACTATTACATGGCTTTGGTCTAATTTTCATAACATACTCATCAGTAATACAGCTATGTTCATTCACACAAGGCAGCAAACCATTTAATTCTTGGGGTACAGATTTCATTCAGTTCCTTGTCCACAGTCTTTCACAGAATCAGGAGTGCAGGTTCATACCTTAGAGGAGGTGTTTATCTTGTGTGTGTGTGTGTGTGTGTGTGTGTGTGTGTGTGTGTGTGTTTGATGGGCTCCTTTGCCAGCCTGGTAGTCTATGAATACTGTCTCAGAATAATGTTTTAAAATTCATAATGAAAGGATATACTAAATTTCAGTTACAGGTTAGTGAAAATAAAGGTGTAATTTTTTTCCTCATGGACTCTATATCATGGACCTAGGGGGTTGATGGAACCTAAGTTAAGAACCCCACTTTAGCAGATGACTAGAAACTAACTCTGAATTTCTTCTAATGATTGTAGAGGTACCTTGCTTCATATAAAAATATATTTGGAGGGATAAGGGAAGAAAAAAGGGAAAAAATTCCATGATAACTATTATATATTTAAAACAAATAGCAAGTTATACATAATATATTTGTAGTTTCATATGCAATCATATCTTTTATGATAGTTTGTTATTGAAATGCTTGTTTCATTTTATAAGTTAAAAATTAAATAATAAATTCCTGAAATGTTTTATTTAAATAAAATGCTAGTAAATAAAATAGTATTTTAAATGCATGGGGTGAGGGAGAGGGCTAGCATTTTCTATTTAAAGGCATTCTTTTGTGAAGCAAATCATCATCTCTAGTTTTTCTTTTATGTTGTTATATATTTATATAAATAAGTTATTATTATAATGAGGAAGGTTCTTATTATTGGTAATAATAATATATCCTCACTTTCAACCATATATATATATAAAATCTAGAATTATGCAAATGATATTAAGGAACAATTATTCACATCACAAAAGAATTTCTTTAAATAAACTCTCCTGTGCATTTACATTCTCCTCATTTACTGAAGTTTTATATTTGTGGAATTGTTCCTTTTTAATATTATTACTAATCAATCATAACACTTCAATATATACACTGGGCAGATGCTGTTCTGGGTGCTGTTAGGTAAGAAAGATATGGGATGTAATTTTTGCTTCAGGGACCTGAAGTGCTGCTGACTTAGCAATAATAGGACTTCAGAGGCCATCCATTTCACTTTCTCATTCTACAGATGAGAAAACTTAAGCACTGACTTTGGGCCACACAGTTAGTTCGTACTTCTGCTAGGACTTGAAATCACATCCTTCTGACTTCATGCCCAGTGCTCTGTCCGCTATTATAAGTGAGAGAACTGAGATTTGATTTGATGAGAGAACTTATATGTATCACTTGGTATGTTGATGTACATGAATATTAGTATAAAAGGGGTTCAATTCAGCATTTATTAAACTCCCACCATATGTGAGACCCCATGCTAAGGGCTGAGGATAGAAAGACATGCCTGCAAGTGACTTACCTTCCTCAGAATGTCTGGGATGGGGAGGGATCTTAGGGGTCCTGCGCACTGATACAATGTACACATAAATGAACAAAACAGTATATGTAAATACATACAAAGAAATTTGTGGGAGAATAAAACCTGGAGAAATCAGAAATGCTTTATGCAACATGTAGCACCTAAGCTGAGTGAGTTTTGAAGGAAGCCAGGGCTTCTCCTAAGGCAGATATGAGGAGGGGGAGAATTGTTTCAGGCAGGCTAGGGCCTTTATCCATCAATAAGGAGAGAGTCCCATACCGGTGGGATTTGGGACAGTGGGGATGTGCCAGTGCTAAGACTAGGAAGGAAGGAGGGATGTCATGTCTGAGGTACAGCAAGAGGGCAAGAAGTCATTATAGTTTAAAAGATAGGACTCAGCCGGATCTTTAATAATAGCAGTTGTCCTGATGCCCAACCATTCTTGGAAGCAGGATTTTTCCTTTTGTCCTGCCCAGTCTGATGAGTAGAGGATGAGCTTTCTTTGTTAATGCTATAAATACTTTTTTTTTGGTTGCCTCAAATGCTATTCTCCCTGTTTCTGCTGCTGCTGGAATCTTTCTTTCCTTCAGCAATAGCACTGAATAATTAGTGAAGGCCAATATGTTTATAGCACTGTGGAGATGTCTGTGAGATAGAAAATACTTTCCTTTATATTCCCTGGGGCTTAAGTCTATGAAATACTTTCTATGGAGAAATGCGCAGAATCTTCTTGTTGGTCAAGAGGACAGTGAATCACTTATTGTATTTCTTTTTCCTTTATCAATCCTAAACACTATAGTTTAGAGAGGATGTGCTATTCCTTAACAGAATTGACAGGCAATCAATTAGTCAATTATTAAGTACATACTATGTGCCAACAACCATGCAAAATGTTGGAGATACAAAGAGAAAAATCAAATAATTTTCACCCTCAAAGACCTTGTATTTAACTAAGAGGAAACAGTATGTAGACATATAAGTAAATGCAATATATAGACAAACTAAATACAAATAGTATTTTTTTGGGGGCAAGGAGGTTCTAACAATGTGGAGGATCATAAAAAGAGATAGCCCTTGTTCTGGACTTTGAAGGGAGCTAGGTATTTCAAGAGACTGAGAAGTGAATACAAAGAAATGGAAGTGGGAGATTCAATATTGTGGATGAGGAACATAGTAAATAGACCAGTTTGTCTGGAATGTAAAGGGAATGAAAAGATGTAATACATGGGCAAGAGTCAGATTGTGAAAAAAGAATATAAGTATTTATTAAGCACCTAACATATTCTGGCCACTCCTGTCAGGTAGATGCCATTATTATTCCAATTTTATAGTTGAGGAAACAGTCAGATGGAAGTGAAGTGAGTTGTCCAGGGTCACACAGGTAGTAAGTGTCTGTGGTCATATTTGAACTCAGGTCTTTTTGACTCTAGGCCCAGTACTCTATCTACTTCACCCCCCAAGCTGCCCCAACTTCAAATTTGGGTCTGAATTATTTTGTTCTCAAGGCAGTAGGAAGCCACTGAATTTTTCTTTAGTATCTACTTGTAGGATGAATTAGAGAAGGCGAAATTTGATCCAGGTTGCTTGCTTAGGAAACTATGATAATAGGCTATAAAAGAAGTGATAGGATGGTTGTCATATGAATGAAGAAGAAGAAACATGAAGGATGTGAAAATAAAATTAATAAGACTTCTTAAATTAAACAGATATTGGGGGAGAGAGAGAATTAAGGGACAAGGTTGGCTCACCTGAAAAGACTAAGAGGGGAATGGGACTATTGATGATAAAAAGGAAATTCAAAAGAGGAGTAGTTCTTTTTTTTTTTTTTAAGGTTAATTGGTTATACATTGGACATGTTAGATTTTAGATATCTATGGGACATCTGATAGGAAATGCCCGTTAGGTAGTGATAGGACTATAGCTTAGGGAAGAGATGAGGGTTGGAAACATAAAACTGGTAATTTTATGGACATATTCATGAGAGCTGAGATTATCAATTCATCAGATAATTGACTATCAGGAATATTTTACTATATTCCAGAGCTTGAGGAGCTTATATTCTTACTGAGAGGTGGGAAAGAAAAGGGAGAGAAAGAAGAAATAGTGGGAAAGAGAAAAGGGAGACAGAACAGAATCCAAAGCAGAATCCTTGGATGTATCCATTTTAGGTGAGAAATGGCTGGTGCTACTATGTAGAAATACAGAACTATCCCTTTATTTGATTCCTTCATCCAGTTTTAGAGTCTGGGAAGTATAATTGCTTCCAATTCAGATCTGAAACCAGTAAGCCTATGTGTGTATTTATGACGTATGTCTTTCTGACTGGAATATAATCACTCAGCAAATTAACCTGCCAGCCTACATTTATTACTCTTCCTTGCCAGACATTAAAGTTATCTTTGTCCCTTCTCTGCGCTGAATGTCCTGCTAAAATTAGGAACTCTGTACCCTCTGCCATTGTTTGGGCTAGTAAACAAATGCAAACCTGAGACCTGATTTCCTCAGGAAGCAGAGGCCCAGAATGAGTAAAATGATAGTATCACCTCCCCCAGAACTAGGAGGGAAACCTTATACAATTCAGGGTCTAGGCTTTTCCC
>JAJPUD010000051.1:428960-557769 GCA_023553655.1 Myrmecobius fasciatus | reverse complement strand
AGAACTAGGAGGGAAACCTTATACAATTCAGGGTCTAGGCTTTTCCCTGATCCTTCACTATGTGTTTGAAAACACATGGTGCTTGTTGTTCACCATCATCATTAACAACAAACATTTGTTAAAGGCCTATTATATTAAAAATCCTGTGTTATTATATTGGGGTGAAAATACAGAGAATTCCGAGACACACGAACCTGTCCTCAAGGATTTTGTAATCCCGGGGATTTCAGAGGAGATAGGATAGAGATGTAAAAAGATAATTAAATTCACAAGGGAACATATAATAAACATCAAATTTGCCTTACAGATTATAAATGCCAGAGGAAGTCAGAGGAAGAAGAGTTCAATAAAGGTTGGAAACTGTCAGGGTAGGTTTTACTGAAAGACGTGCAATGTGAGTTCATCCCTGAAGGATGAAAAAACCTGCAAAACTTTTATAAGCAAAAATGAGGAGAGAAGCCATTCCAAGTAGGAGAAAGAAAATAAAACAGAAAATTTGAATGATAGAATCAAGATCCAGAAAGATCTTTTTTTAAAATTAATACTTTTTATTTGCAAAACATATGTATGGGTAATTCCTAAACATTAACCCTTACAAAGCTTTCTGTTACAAATTTCTCCCCCCTACTCCCCACCCCTCCCCTAGATGGCAGGATATCCACTACATGATAATTATGTTAGAATACTTAAGAAATCGAATATATGTATAGTTATTGCATCATTCCAGAAAGATCTTGACAAGCTAGAATGACAGGCTGAATCTGATAACAGAGTCACAATTGGTGATTCTTGTGCTTGGGGGGGAAATGTCCAAAATGTTGTGGGATGGGATAAAGATGGACTTTAGGTATTATACAATAGGGCAGACAAGACTTTGTTGAGAAGATATGTACAATGTATATGGCAGAAACAGGGACCTGGAACATAGCCTCTGGGGGTGGTACATTGTGAGGCTGCTACTGGAGGAAGAGGGAGTAGAGAATGTTTAGACCTAGGAGGACCTCACTATAGGAATGGCTATCTTCCTCCAGAGAGAAGAATGAGGCAGGCTGATAGTTTCTATTACAAAGGAGTATAATTACTGTCAATACCCTTTAAACTAAGGTAGCCTGTGGACGATGCCCAGGTAATTGTTGTTCTGTCTAGTATGACTGCTTAAGACCTTGTGGGCTAAAACATACCAAAACCCTACATGAAGTTTTCTTGGCAAAGATACTAGACTGGTTTGCCATTTCCTTCTCCAACTCATTTTTGCAGATGAGGAAACCGAGGCAAACAGAGTTAAGTGACTTGTCTAGGGTCACACAGCTAATAAATATATGAGACTGGATTTAAACGTAGATCTTCCTGACTCCAAGCACTAAGCTGTTTAGGGGCCTCTGAAGCCCAGGCTACTCTACCTTAGTTATGGCTTTGTCTAATAAAGTATTGATATTTGTATCTATTATACCTTTAAACATAATGTAGTTTCCCTGCTTATCTATTTTATTTTGTATATTTACTGTAGCTTTATCTGGGTTGAAACATTTAAAATTTTTCTCTAGGCCCTAATTTTAACTTCATGTTTTAAGTGTGTTTCTTGTAGTGATGTTCTTTTTGCTATCCTCTTCTGTTTTCTGGGTGAGTTCATCCCAATCATGTTCATGATTATGTTTTTTAATATTTTCCTCTATCTTCTCCTCTTGTATTTTTTCCTCTCCCATCCCCTCTTTGCAAATAGTAAAAGGAATTGGCTAAACACATGATTAATAGATGAAACAGTTGGTTTCTGCTCTACCAAACCTCCTTTTTTCCCTTTACCCATCTAGATGCCAGGTTTTTATTCTTTCTTTTTTTCCTTTTAATCACCTCTTGATTTGGTACTTTTCTGTACCAAATGGATTTTGTTTTCTGTGCCCTATCTTTATTCATACATTTCTTTTTCCTACTTTCTAGTCTTTGTTCCCTCCTATTTCCTTTTTGGGTTTAAAGTATTTCTATACTTGTGTGTATGTGAGTAAAATTGTGTTCAATTTTGTTTTATCCAGTTCAGATAAAAATGAGATTCATGAGATACTCATTTCCCTCACTTCTTTTTACCATGTTCAAATGCTCTTTATCTTTAAAATTGAATGGACGTCCACCAATTGGGGAATGACTGAATGTGATTATGATGGAATATCATTGCTCTTATAAAAAATGATGGGCAGGATACTCTTAGAAAAACCTTGGAAGTTATCCTTGAACTCAAGCAAAATGAAAAGTACTGTATACAAAATAATAGCAATGTTATGAGATGATCAGCTGTTAATGACTTTGCTATTCTCAACAATACAATGATCCAGGACTAATCTGAAGGACTTATGATGAAAAATTCTAGCCATACCCAGAGAAAGAACTTATTATGTCTGAATATAAATTGAAGAATACTTTTTTTAAACTTTATTTTTTTGAGGGTTTTTTTTTTTTGAGGAGAGATGGGGAGAAGAGGGATCTATGTTTTCTTTTGCAACATGACTTTTATGTAAATGTTTTGCCTAACTTGACATGTGCCTTCTCAATAAGAGTAGTTTGGGGGGGAAGGAAGAGAATCTGGAACTCAGTTTTAATGTAATGTAAACTGGGGAAAATAAAAATACTAAAAAATACTCTATTTTCTGTATTTCTATTACATGACCAGTGATTTGTCTGCCTATTCTTCTTTCTTCTCTAACTTTCCTGTTTCTGTCTTAAACCATGAAAATAGAACCAAATGACCATAAGCCTTCACATTCTCATATTTACTTTTTCCAGTGACCCTTAAACATATCAGGACACTGAAATTTGTCTAATAAAGTGATATTTAATAGGGATGAATGCAAAGTTATACATCTGAATTTAAAATATCAATTGCATAGGGTCAAAGATTTGGTGAGGAAGGAATCCTGGGGTTTTAGAGACTATTAAACTCAGTATTATTCAATAGCATGAAATGACAACAGATCTAATGAGATTTTAGATATTACTAAGATAGGCTATGTCAACTAGCATATTATCATTGTTTTCCAGAACAGAGGAAATGATGGTTCTGCTATCCTCTGAACTGATTAAATCATGTCTGGAGTATAGAATTCAATTGTGGTTGCTGGATTTTAGGAAAGGTATTTACAAGAGATGGATTATATCCAGAGGAGGGTGAACAGGATACAAAGATTTGAAACCATGCTCTGTGCTATGAGATAGGATGTAGGCCAGGTCTGACTTAATTATATGTGGCTGTTCATGTTTGGAATTAAAATGAGACATTGATAGATTGTTTAACACTTAACAAAAGGAATTTTACTTGGTGATATCTTGGGCAGCAAAGACATAGCTTTGATTCTTGTGAGCAAAGCTTCTTGCAACCACATTTGCCAAAATATTATATCCATTAAGAAATGTCTATTGACTCCATGTTGATTCCTCATGGCAATGGGAAGTCTAATAAGTTTGAGGAATTTGGGGTTAGGGTCTTATGTCATACTTTTTTTTAGTGCAAAAATTAGTCTGTGTTGTTGGAATCTTCAGTTTCTTAGATAATATGTAACAAATATTTAGTTGTGCAACAGGACCTACTGGCATGAGTCCAAAAGAGAGCAGTATTGTTGCTCTCCTACAAAAGTAGAGAAAGTAACAATCTTTGCATAATCCTGGGGGATTGTTATGAGGAAACTTCTTTTTAAATATTAAAGTACTATATAAAATATTTATATTATATTGATGATGATCAGTTGAAATAACTGGGGATGATTAGCCTAAAGAAGAAAAAATTTATTATTTAAAGTTGCTTTGTATTTTGCTTGTCCCCAAAAGGAATAATCAGAAGTAATTAGTGGAAGCTACAGATTCAGAACAGATAGGAGAGGAAAACAATTCTTAACAGTTAAAGGTCCCTCAAATAGAATGGGCTACTTTGGCTCGTAAGCTCCCCATTGGTAGAACTTGACAACTACATGGCAGAAATGTTATAGAGGGCATTTTCTACTTCAAAACTGAATTGGATTAGATGATGTCTGCTGTTTTTTTTTCCCCAAGTTTGAGAACTTCAGGCTTTTATTAATGTACATGGCTTATCTGGGGGACCAGTATATTTAGAGAGTAATATGTAAGAGTAGTGGGAAATGAAGTTAGGGAGATTTTGAAAGATCTTGAAAGTCAATCTAAAGATTTTAGGCTTAATTCTATAGCCATGGAACACTATCTTGGCAACTTTTATCCTTGAATTTCTTTCAAGTCTGTCTTGAGGAAATAGTGAAAAATAGGACCATGAAATGTCGAATTGAGAGGGAGGAAGAAAGGGTACTTAGTATTCTTTTTCCACTAAATCATGGTAGTGGGTGGAATGAGCCAAATCAAATGTCAGAGTAAGAACAGTAGTTTCAATAATAATAGTAACAAAAATAATAATAATAGATAACTTTATATAGCATTTCCTATGTGTCAGGCACTGGGATAAGCACTTTATGATTATTTCTCATCACAAAATCAACTGTGGAAGGTAGAAATTATTATTATCCCCATATTACAAGATGAGAAAATTGAGAAACAGACATTGTGACTTGCCCAAGCTCACAGAACTAGTAGTGTTTGATTACATATCTGAACTCAGATGCTCCTTACTTCAAGACCGGTGCTCAATCTACTGCACCATCTAGCTGCCAACGCATTACAAAACATCTCTCCAGCTTTAACTTAGGGTTGAATTGTTCTACAAATACACATAGAGTCCATCATGGGGAAGAGTGAGTGAAACTTATAATAAAATGGTAGCAAGGCAATGTAGGGTATACACATTGCCATCTCACAGCTCCGGAATGGCAAGGCCTTTTTTTTATTCAGACAATCCTCAACAAGATTTGTTTTGATGAGTCGTCAGTGATAGATGTATTTTGATCTACTGCTCAGCTGGCAGAACTAGGCAGGTTGCTTAACTAGGCTGGGTTGGGCATATTCCTCAACTATTGAACCCTTCACAGGACAAAGAGTGAGTTAGTTGATCTTCTGAGTTCCCTGGCCTTGCTCTTTGATGGGCAGCTTTTTTTCTCCACAATCATTAGCCTATTACTTGTCTGGGTATTGTAGGGCTCATTTTAGCAAGGGAAATGACTCTTAAACTAGCATTGAAAGAAGCATCTCCTCTTCAACTCTCCCAGAACCTCAGCTGCAATAAGTTTGAGAAAGTGTTAGAAAAGTAATGCTTTACATTTTCATGATAAATAATTAAGATGAAGTTTGAAATACACATAATCTTCCTATATATGAAGTATATTCCTATATTTTAAGGAGGGTAATTAGTATTATCTCCCCTAAAAACTTTCTTTGCCCTACTCTAAGAGATAAGCAGCTGATTTGGATAAGCCATTGATGTCATCCTGTATGGACTAATGTTCCTAAATCTCATTCATCTGTTTCTAAATCACTGGGAATAACTTTCTTTTGGGAAACAGAGCTGTAGGAAGGAGTGTTTCCCTAAGTATTATGGAGAGCAACAGCTTTCCTATGGTCATTACAAATATAGTTACCAATCTCAACAGAAAGGAAAATCAAGTCATAGGATTAAATTGTTTGAAGGGCAAGGCAGGTGGCATTAACCAAGGCTAAGTTTTCCAGTTCATCTGGAAAAGAAGAAAGTGGGGAGCAGGTGTTTACTACAATGTACATAGAACAGGAATTTCCTAATCTTTTTGACTTGCAGTAAAAGAAATGGAAAGGACTCAAACAAAAGAGCCTTTTGTTTGATAAGGGTAAATTACGGTGGACCTGACAGCTGGGGTAATAGGGCAATGCCCAGAGTGAAAAGAATGGCTTTTCCCAGTGACTGTATCATATTTTAGTATAGGACCTGCTAATTTTGTTAGAGTCTTGGTGGATAGATTCTTGAAAACTGCTTCTTATTAATGCTAGATTCCCTTCTTTCCTCTCAAAGATGATATGAAAATAGTCACTTTCTGTTTGCATTGGAATATCAAATGTGATTCCTTTTTATTTAGGCGCTAAAGCAATCCCCTTTCCTGTATTCCCTGGAATGCTTTTGTCTTATCCATTTGAGAACAGAATGTTTGTGGGTTTTTAATTTCTTGAACTCATGATCCTTTCCAGGTTTTGACCACAATTCTTTGCTTTCATCAAGTGGGTAGAAAACTTAGTAATAATAGTGGCCACCATTCCTGTAGGGTACTATTTGCCAACTCAAACAAGCCACTCTATTGATTTATTGGTTTTTTTTTTTAAAGGTAAATCCTTTTTTTTTTTTTTTTTTGCTGAGACAATTGGGGTTAAGTGACTTGTCCAGGGTCACACAGCTAGGAAGTGTTAAGTGTCTGAGGTCATATTTGAACTCAAGTCCTCCTGACTTCAGGGCTGGTGCTCTATCTACTGTGCAACCTAGCTGCCCCTATTGATTTATTGCAAATACCTTCTCCCAAAAGTAATACATGTAACAATTTTTTTACACAGTAAACTGCTTGGATCAACATGTGCAGAAGTTCCCAGATAGAGTTGCTTTGATCTGGGAGAGAGATGAACCTGGTACAGAAGTGAAAATCACATACAGGTATGATGCATTTTCTTCAGTCACTTTTCAATGTGAACAGCATGCTTATTATCACGACAAAATTATCTCTTTGATTGTCCTTATTTACAAAAAAAACTCCAAAAGCTAGGCCCAGTAAGTTCCTACTCAGTACCCTTCTGTAACTTAGCAAAAACAATAAATTGGAGCTAAAAAGTTCATGTATAACCATTTTCCCAACCCCAGTCCCCCCAAAAAAAACTATTAAAAGTATTGGGGATGGAGTAGTTATGATTCAGGATTTTTAAAATCCTCCCTGCCCCCAACTATCTTGATTATGTTTGCTCCTCTGATTCAAAGCCTTTATGTCTCTTTGTTATCTATTGGGGAATGACTATATTCCTTAGCCTGGCATTTAAGGCTTTCTACAGAAAACATCTCCTTAATCTATCTTTCACATCCTATTTCTTCTGATACACAAAATATACAAATGATTCAATCTTTATCATAATAGATTCTCTTCTTACCTCAGGTACCACCACTTCCTTAGGTGCTATTTACACAGAGAAAATAAAAGCTAAGGCTAGCACCACAGGGTCATCGGGGTAGCCAGGATTTCCTAATCCTGCTGATTCCTCTTAGGCTTCACCTCCATTAGGAAGCAACTCTTGTTTGGTTGGGTGAAATGTTCAGTCTTATCTAGGAGTGGACTACATTCACAATTCATTTTTGGCAGGACAATTAGTACCAATACCTAGCTGGTCCTGAAACAAAAACCTGAATATAGCAAAAACCTGAAATGACTGAGACAATCATTAAATGCTATAAGTTTTGGAAATTGATTTAATTGGGAATCTCCTTCATATATGGATGCTAATTGACTTTGTTTTGGTGTTTTAATACACACAGACATATCATTTATATTATATCATTTGTATCTAACAATATCCTATGAAGTACATACTATACTCATTTTACAAATGAGGAAAAGAAAGGTCTGAGAAATTATGTGACTTACTCCTAGATGCAAAGGTGGATTTAAATTTACCTCCTTTTGTCCCTTAGTACAGTACTCTGTTTATTAGTGCCATACTGCCTGCTTCCTGCTCCCTCTGCTCATGCTAATTTGAGATCCCTATGTCGTAGGTCAATGTGGCTCAACTTTGGAGGCAGGTGTTTAATGACAGTTTTAATTAATTGTCACTTATTTCTAGAATATGATCAATATCTGCCTTATTGTCTATTCCACATACCTGAAAACTAACATCATTTTGTCACAGTAGTCACACCAATGGCGCCTTTCTAATAATCAGAGCAATCTAGCAGTGGAATAAGCAGCCTTCCTAGGTGACAGATTGCCCTTTGCTACAGTTCTTAGAATCATGGGTAATTAGAATTGTAAGGGACCTTAGAGGTCATCTCATTCAAAGGCTAAAGTCCAAGGTCTAAGTCCCTCATGATATGGTGAGCAGGTGAAGCCTGACAAAGCTAAGTGATTTGTTGTAAGTAACACAGGTAGTGTTCGATCTTTAGGTGGGGTTGAGTGAGCCCTTATTGGGAGTTTTGTAGGATTCATGAAGTTACAAGTTGGACTTGACTATTGAGATGTCTTTCCAACTCTGAACATCCGATTCTAGTCTTCCTGCTCAGGGATTATGATACCTGAATACTTTTACTCTTTCTCAGTTGAGGAACCCCTCCATGTACAAATACCTAGTTAATGTTAAGCTATGTTCACTTAATTTTATTTTGCTTGTAAGTAGTATTGAGTAATGTGGCTCTCAGAAAACCCTGAAAGGCTCTTCAGGATGACATGTGATATGCATAAGCTTAAGAGCAATTTAAATTAATTGGCAGACTATGCAGTTCTGTGCTGGAAACATGCAGTTCTATGCTGGAGACATGCAGTCCTGAGCTGAAGCAAATTCTTCATTGTCAAAACCAGCTACACACATATTCTTTAATTGAGATCTTTTAAGCTTGATTGTTGTGAAGCAAGGTGAATATCCATCTCTGCTCATTATTTGATGATGGAAAAGAAAGCTTGAATAGTGTATTTATAGACTGTCTATGTTACCAACTGTCCAGAATGGGGTTTGGGTTAATGATTGTCTCAGTCATTTCAGGTTTTTGCTATGGTTTTTGTTTCAGGACCAGCTAGGTATTGGTACTGATTGTCCTGAAAAAAATGAATTGTGAATGTAGTACACTCCTAGACAAGACTGAACATTTCACCTGCTTCCTAATGGAGGTGAAGCCTAAGAGGAATCAGCAGTATTTGGAAACCCTGGCTACTCCGATGACCCTGTGGAGCTAGCTTTAACTTTTATTTTCTCTGTGTAAATAGCACCTAATGTTCCTGACAGAAGAAAACAGAGGTAACAAGGAATTCATGCCCAGAAAGTGCATCTGAGCCTCTTTTCATGTTCAGTAACAGTGAAGAAGGTACTACCTTAGGATCCTTGGATGCTTTGATCTTTGCCCTTCTGTGCCTCACTTTACGATAAGAACATCTGCAGGTTGTATGGCCTAGTAAACAGAGTACTGGGCTCAGTTAAGAAAACATGAATCTAAATCTTGACTCTGAAAACTTATCAGCTACATTATCCTGGTCAAGTCTTGGAACCTTTCTGTGCCTTAGGCAACTCCATAGGACTTAGAAGATAAGCCATAGATGAGAGCTGTCTTCCTGAGTGGAATTCTCAGTTTCACTACATATGAGTTCATTTGTACTGGAGTGACGAAAACATCTGAGCTAGGAGGGAAGAGAGATATATGTTCTACACACACACGGTTACCTTTTGCTAAGTTGTACATGATGGTACTCAGATAAATCTATCATTCACATAAGTATTCCTTTCAACAATTCAGATAATAGCCCATCCATGTCCTCTCAACACATGCCAGTGTTGTATACTCAGAAGTGCAGGAGGTCTCTTCTAGTTCTCTTGACATTGCATGGATACCACTGGCAATTTCTCACTCTTACCACATGACCAACCCTTCTTTTCTTTTTAAGAGCTATTTGTACTTTTCTTTTGTTTATTTATCCACTGAGAGAGAGCTCAAGGTTTTATATATTTATATTCCCTGTTTATATCTCTATGTAGATCTCTATGTCTTGGATATCAGAGTATATTTGTGCAAAGATTTTCCCCCCAATTGATAATTTTTCTTCCTAGTATAATGTGTAAAAGATTGTTCATTTCTCTTTCTTCTTTTATGATCCTGTCTATCCCTTCTTTGGTTAAGAATTCTCCCTCTAACCATAATTCCCAATTTCCTTTCATGTTACATATTTTCCTACTTACTTTCTTCATTCTACTTTTCAAATGAGATGATATTGTGATAAGTACTTAGCTTAGCATAGTACCTGGCATATTATAGGTACTTGATAAATACTTCTAGGTGGCAACTAAATATTGTGGTGCATAGAACCTGGAGTCAGGAAGACTCATCTTCCTGAGTTCAAATATGACCATATTTACCAGCTGTGGGATCTCGGGCAAATCATTTGACCCTATTTGCCTCAATTTTCTCATCTTCAAAATGAGCTGGAAATGGCAAATCACTCCAGTATTTTTGCCAAGAAAAGTCCAAATGGGGTCACAAAGAGTTCAGTGTGACTGAAACAACTGAACAACAAATAATACTTGTTTCCTTCCTTCTTTCCTTGTATGAGTAATTATAGAATTCTCATATACATTACCTGATTTTAATTTCATGACAACCATGTGAGGTAGATGGTGTGTTATAGCCATTTTACAGATGAAGATCCTCAGGTTCAGAAACATTAAGTAGTTTTCGTGAGATCACATTGAAGATAAGTGGCATAGCTGGGACTGGAGTCCAGCTCACTTGATTCCAAGTTCAAGAAAACTTGAAGAGTTTGAACTTTGAAACAAAGAAGTAGAGGCATTATTTAAATAGAAGATACTAAGGAAGATGTTGCAAGTACATATGTATATATTATAGACTTTACTGTGACATTATCTGTATTTTATTTGCATGTGAGCATTTACTGAATACTTTGATGGTGGGAACTTCTATAAGACAAACAAAATTTTGTATAAGTAATTTAAATTAATTGAACATTATATAAATAATATTTTCAAGCATATCTTCCCCCCCCACCCCAAGCTTAGTATAACTTACTGAGTTGCTACTCTTCTATTGGCTTTTTTTTTTTGAAGGATGAGAAACTCTTATCCCATAGATTCTTTCTTAGGAATACTCAAGGAGTTTAGGAATCAACTTAGAATCATACCCACCTTAACAGAAAGGATAAGAACTTGATAGGAAATAAATAGCCAGCTCTTGGTAGCAGTCCAAGAAAGTCCTAAACTAAGATGATGTCAGGGAATGGAAACCACTTGGTAGGCTATTTACTTAGCATACCATTGGTCACCCGGACGAGTGATCCCCACTGGGGGAAAAACATCAAAATGCTTATTTTAGAGATAGTGGGTCAGATTTGCTCATGGCAATCAATATACTTATTTGTGATGTTACTTTGCAAAAAGCCTGTCTTAGTCTAGGGAGTTTATACATTTTGCTAAATTAAAAAAGATTTCCTCAGTTTTACAAAGTCTAAGAAGGAAAATAAAATCTTTCTCTTTGGTATTTTGTATCATACACCTAGTATGATAATTACAGTATCTGCTATTTTTGTAGTGATCTAAGTTAACAGACACTTTTTATAACACTGAAATGTGGAATGCAAATATTATGATTTCTGTTTTACAGATGGGTAAACTGAGGATCATAGAGTATGTGACTTCTTGGTCTATTCAATTACATATCTGGCTGATAGCAGAACTATGTTTCATTCCCAGAATTTCAGGCTCTAAAGATCAGAACTCTTTATTATATAGCAGCCGCTTCACTATTAAGAGAGTGGAAATTTTGAATGGATCAAATAGGAAGGAAGGGACTCAGCAATGGAAGTGAGGAAGCTGGAAGCTGGAATTAAATATGACCTGAGCTTCATTTCAAATTGCTCTTTTCCTTTCTCCTCTAACCTTCCCCTTATCACCAAAGTATATTATGTAGTACTACCTCTCCCTCTTCCACATGTTCATTTGTTCATTCATACAACAAATATTTATTACTAATAATGAATAAAGCATTGTATTAGTCTCTGTAGATGATATAAAGACAACTATTTCTGTCCTCAAGGTGCTTATAATCTGGTATGGGAGAGAATATATGTACACAAATGAATACAAGTATAAATGGTAAATATATAATCAAGGCAAAGTACAAGTATGATGAATAGGTACAGAGTACTGCACTGAATGAGGTGTGTCAGATAAGATTTATTTGTTAAAACACAGATCTTTTCCCTTCAGGAACTTATACTTTAATGTAGGTTAAGATACCCACATGGACAGACCTCTATGAAGCACAATATTATAGAACAATTGGATTCTAGTGATTTTAACAACTGTGAGGTCCTGGGGAACATCTTTACCAAGTGTGGGAATGAGAGAAGAAGATGGTAATATCTGAATTGGGTTTTAAAGGATGGGCAAAAATTCAACAGAACAAGATTTTAAATGAAGACATTCTAGACATAAGGAATAGTTTAAGCAAATGTACAAAGGTGAGAACAGAAAGTATGTTTAAAAAGCAAAACTTTATAGTTTTTTTTTTTTTTTGAGAATGGGGAGCCTCCTTAACTACCTCAAAGGAAACAACAGTTGTATTTTGTTGAGGAAATAGTCCAGCAATAAAAAGATATACACTGACAAAGTAACTGTGTTTAGCTTTGTGCAAGCTTGGAGATTGTGGGCATTTCTGCATCACACAGATCTCTATTGATGTTCTTTGATGTTTTAGAGAAAAAAGTTTTTTTCTAGGGAAGAATAAGTAAAATTTCATGGAAAAGTTAGAATATGAAATGGACTTTAAATTGATGAATATGATTTTAATTACCAGAAATAAGAGGGCATTCTTGGCATGGGAAAAAGTTGGCACAAGGGTATAGAGATGAGAAAGTACAGGACATGCAAGAGAATCATGAAAGGCGGTGGAGTGAGACAATGGAGGAATGAATGAATTAAAAAAAAACATTTATTAAGTGTTTATTCTCTCAGCCAAGCACTGTGCTAAGTGCCGGGGATATAAATAGAAAAATTAAGATAGCTTCTGCTTTCAAAAATGCTTTGTCTAATTGGGGGAGACAATATATAAAAGAGACACTGCTGATGAAGAAGCCTGTTAGTCCTAAGGTGTCCTTAGGGAGGCAGTTGTAGGCCAGATGATAAAGCATAATGGTCTTCCAACCTCCTGGAAAGAATAGAATTGGTGACTTCTATATCATTGATGCCATATATACAATTTAGTAGCCTAGATGAGTTCTAGGTTTTAGGGGGTTGGGGAGGATGAAGATGATGATAAGAGGGGGAAAGACATTCCTCCTAGTGAATATGGGTTGAACCAAGATAATGAAGTACCTTGAGTGACAGGCTATAGAATTTGGACTTTATTTGGAGAACATGGAGAGTAATTGAAGATTTTTAAGTAAAGATATCATGTGGTAATACCTATAATTTGGAGAGATTTAGAAACTCTCCAGCTATTGTGGTAGCTTCTCCAAGTTAACCCCAAGGAATCTAGTCCTTTTATATTCCCTTCTAGAGCATATTATATAGATTTTTAAAAAAAATGTTAATAGCTAATAATGGAGAAGTTAAAGAGCATATAAAACAGAGTCAAAACAAGTTTCTTCAGTCAATTAATAAACATTTATTAAATGCCTACTTTGTGTCAGGCACTATTCTAAGAGCTGGGGAGACAAAAAGAGGCAAAAGACCATCCTTGATGTTGAGGAGCTCACAGGCTAATGGGGAAGCAAGATGAAACAAATACATACAAAGTAAGCCATATTCAGAATAAGTAGGAGACAATAGAGGTGCAAATGGAAGTGAATTCTTCTTTTTTTTATTAACATATGCAAAACATATGTATGGGTAATTTTTTAACATTGACCCTTATAAAGTTTTCTGTTACAAATTTACCCCCCCCCAGTCCCCACTCCTCCCCTAGATAGCAGGAAGTCTACTACATGTTAATTATGTTAAAATACTTGACAAATTGAATATATGTATACATATTTCCACACATCACTGTTGTGCAAGAAAAATCGTATCTACAAGAAAAAGGAAGTGAATTCTTCTTTACTGATAGAGTGTTATAAGGAACCATATGGTTTCTAGGCTTATGGGATAGGGACTTTAGGAATAAGTGCTCATTCATACTATGAAAGACCTAATCTATATTTGGGGAGATGTATTCTTTGTATTTTTAATAGTTTGTTTGGAGGCTCAATAGATGGAGAGCTAGATGTGAACTAGAGAGAAAGGGTCACTGCAAAGAGAACTTAAGAAGAATGAAGTTCTCTTGTACTGACAGAACCCTTGACCTTGGCAATAGGAGGGCATATTATTCATTCACTTAAACCTTTTTCTTCTACAGATTTCTAGGACAAAGCATACCTGTGTTGCCAGCATTATAGGATTTAAAGTTCAGAGAGATTTTAGGGATTATTTAAACCAGAGGTTTTCTAACTTTTCAGTATTAGCCCTGCTTTATTCTCTTAAAAATTATTGAGAATTCACTCCCTCCCTGCTCAAAGAAGTTTTGTTTAGATAGGCAATTTTTCTTTTTTACTAATGTTTACTATACCAGAAACTAAAGTGTTTTGCATATTCTAAAATTAGTTTTGACCTCATTTACTCCTTGAAAGGATCTCAAGAATCCCTAGGAGAACTACACTTGGAGGACCTTTGATCTAGGTCACCATTGTACTGAGATGTTGGTTCAAATGAGCAGATAAGTAAAGACAATGTGTATACAAGGTAAGGGGATAAGAATTGGACCTGCATTTCATTGGCATAGGAAACTCCCAGGTGAAGAAATTCCTCTACTAGTGATGGTTAGCAACACCTTCTCCATAGCTTAGTTTTTGAGGGTTGTCTAGAACAGTGGTTCTCAAACTTTTGTGTTCAGTATCTTTATGCTATTAAAAATTATTGAGGATCTGTCCAAAGTGTTTTTGTTTATCTTGGTTCTATTTATAGATATTTACCATATTAGAAAGAAAAACTATTTTTTAATTTGTAGACTCTTTAAAAGGGTTTCAGAGATCCCTAGGATTCTCTAGACCATACTTTGAGAACCACTGGCCTAGAACACTTAGAAATTAAGCAATGACCCTTGTCCAAAGTCCAGCAGCTATATGTGATGAAGGAAGGATGTAAATCCATCTCTCTAGCAACTCGGGTAGCCTCTGTCCACCATGACATTCTACCTCTCTGTAGAATATAATTTCTCATGTAATTTCAAAAAGGAGTGCTTATAACAAAGGGGGATCAAGTACTGTCATTTATATGAAGATATCTTAGGTTTCCCTTTGTTTAGCACAGGGCCTTGCCCATAGCAAGCAGACACTTAATCCCTGTTTAGTTAGATGTCAGTTATTAGTTTATTCATCTTAGCTCTAAGCCTCTGATGTAAAGAAGCAAGTTGGCCACACAAATTAGTATGTGCCAAAAGAATTAGGAGCTAGCCCCCAAGAATAGCAGCAGCCAACTGGCCTTTGAGAGGAGTGATGAACTTTGACTCTCTTTCACTAGGTTTTCATGGGAAATTCCCTCTCCACGTGTCTATTACAGCTTTGTTTTCCCCTAGGACCCTTCTGGGGAACCGGAGGGGAAGTTGAAGTTAGAGAGACATGAAAATAAGAAATCTTCATGGGCCCAATGCCGAGTTGAAAAAATGTGCCCAAGTCTAAAGCTCTGTGTGTGTGTGTGTGTGTGTTCCTCCCCACCCCATCCCCTCTAGGCTGCTTTAGATGGCAAAACACATGCAGCACAGCAACCAGATGCTTTGCCAGTAATTCACTTGGCAGCCCAGTGAGTGAGTCACAGTTTGTTATTCCCAGCCTTGTCTTTAAGCCTGAAACAGCAGAAGAAAGAATCCCCTAACATTCCCACAGGCCCAAGTTCACTTCTACTGGCTTATACAGCTATTCTACACAGGCTAGGAGAAGGCTGCTGGGGCTTTCCTCTGGCCATAATCCTTAGCCCCAGGAGTCACTATCCTGAGGTAAATTATGACTACCAAAATAAGAGGTCATTTATCTTGTTATGAAGTCTAAGAGGCTGCTTTCTAACTTTTCACCTGGAGTTCTGGACTTAAATCCATGCTGCTGTTTACACCAAAAGTATGAGCAAGAAGGTTGAAACTGGACAGTCACAGAATCCTGTTTAGGAATTGTGCTCAGGTCAGTTGTCTGTGTAGTGGTGGTGATGGGGAGCTTGGGTATTCCAAAACATTGTCTACCTTAAGTACAGCTGCATAGAAAAAAGGAGTGGCCCATCTCTCTGAGGATTTAACATGAACCTCCAAAGCATGGCTAACAGTTTTCAAATTTACCAGGAAGAATGAGAAAGCCACAGACATTCTGTTGAATACGAAAAGTATATGCTCTCAAGAGACATAATATTGGAACCCTAGGAATGATAAATAAGATCTGAGCAAGGGATAGAGATCTGAAGGTCATCCAGAGGAGAAAGTACATCCTCCTTCCAGTAACACTCTGGAAAAGAATTAGTAATCCTGCTTTAACTTCATCTCTAAAATTAAATTTTCCCTTAAATTCTATGAAAGTAGGCACCTTCCATGGGGGTTCCTAGCATAGTTCTTTGTCTACAGCAGATACTTAATGAATGCTTTCTGGAATGAATTGATAGATATTTTTTTAGAGAGGCTGCCCAGAGAATAGGAGTCTTTTCTTTGGCCATTTAAAATCCATCCCCCCAAAAAACCCCCACCCAAACTGAATTCAAACCTGCCAAAAAAGAATGTACAAAAAGAAATAATTAAACCTCCCATGTGGATTCAAACCCTACCATCTCCTCTGCTTTAATATACAGAATTAAATTTCTATGAAAATTTATGTATTGGTTTATGGCTAGGAGTTTTAAGGCAATGTTTTTATGCCTTTTTATGTCCCAAGTATGACAAATTGCTTCTACAATTATTTCTTTTTCCCTTTTAACAACTGCTGGGAAAAAAAAAAAAAACCTCTATCAATCCATAAATTGGAGCTGTCAGTGATGGATAATATTCAATAATACTGCTGAAGTAAAAGAGGATGCTTTTTGCAAGCTTTAGTTATTAATTTAATCTTTCTTAGTCAGAAGCTAAAAACCAGCATTAAGTGTATTATTTTAAGATATTAGGAGTAAATTCTCCTATTTCAGAGGGAGAATAGAATTGAGAGCAAGACTTAGTGCCAGAAAAATTTAAGTTCCAGTTCTATCTTTGTCTCTCTTTTCTGTTTCTATCTCTGTGTCTGTCTGTATGTCTCCTATCTCTATTATTTATATATAACATGTAATGTTATATATTATATAACTGTATTTTTACTGGTCTAGGAACCTACAGATGAGGCAACTTTTGTTACAGTGAAGGTAGGGAACTTCTCTGCAACTTAGTTCTTAAGAGAGTTACTTAAATCTCATTGAAAGGTTCAAGTTACTTGCCTGGAATGACTAAACCACTAAGTGTAAGAAATGTGACTTGAATCCTGATACTGTTACAGAAATAAAGATAAAATATACACTAAAGGTGCTTGAAAAATTTGGACGCAACAAATCATACAATGATTAGTGCATTGTAGAGAACAACTCAACTCTGTTGAATGGCATGAAAGATATAAGAAAGGAGGAAACAGCTGGATGTATCTGGGAAATCTTCATGAAGAGGTTGGCATTTGAGCTAAATCTTAATACAAGAGAAAGATTTTCACAAATTAAGATACATGGGGATTCTATTTGAGGCATGGGTAGTGGTCCACAAAGATAGTAGTTTCCTGAAAAAAAGATAAGGGAAAATGAGCTGTCTAATTTGGCTACAATGTAGAGGGCACAAAGTAGAGTAGTATAAAAAAAGGTTGGAAAGGTAGACTACACTCAGATTAGAAAGGGCCTGTAGGCAAGGGTCTTGAACTTTTTTCTGACCCATACTCACATAAAACACATCACTTCTGAAATAAGAGCATGTTTTTGTTTGACACATCTCCAAAGCCATCCCATTTGAACTAAATCTAAGTGAAATGCTCTTCAAGTACATCATGGAGTCTGTTTCAAATAGACTCCTTGCCAAAGGAATGTAAACATCAACCACAGCTGGGAAGTAACCATAGGATGAGAAAACTTCTATCGCTGTATTGCAGAGAGGTTACAGGAGCTACTCCAGTACTATCTAACCAGTACATGTGGCCGTTAAGAGACACAAACACTCATTCCTCTGCTTTCAGTCTGCCACATGTTCACTGTTTCTGTTTTTTAAAGAATAATAGTAGAGGGGAGGCAAGTACTAGTTTGGATTGTTTTAGGCTGGATCCAGCTGGTTTGGATTGAATTGTACTGAATTGAACTGGATCAGACCAGATTGAACTGGATTTGATTTGTTAGTCCAGTCCTGGACTAGATAGAAATGGTTTGGACTGGATTGACTAGACTTGAATGGACTGGATGAAACTGGCCTGGATTATATTGGAATAGACTGAGCTAAATTGAACTGGACTGTTTTATTTCAATTATGTGTTTTCTCTATAACTGTTTCAAAAAAAGTTGTTCTAGTTAAGAATCTGAATACTGGAATGGGGGTGTGGGAGTGGAAGATGGAATTGTTTCTCCAATTATAAGGACTTCTATTTCATGGTATTTAGTATGGATCAGGTTGGGGTGGCTAGATTGCTCAGCAGATAGAGCAGCACTTTGGGCCTGGAGTCAAGAAGAAATGAGTTCAGATATGGACTTAGGTACTTACAGCAGTGTGACTCTGCTTTAATCCACTGGAGAAGAAAATGGCCAACTACTCTCATATTTTTTGCTAAGAAAACCCTGTGGATAGTATTGATATGCTATGGCACACAGGGTCACAAGGAGACATTGTGCTAAGAACTTTACAGATTTTATCTAAGTTGATCCACACAACTATCCTATGGAGTAGGTACAATTATGACTCCCATTTTACAGGTAAAGAAACTGAGGCAGACAGGTATAGTGTGACCTGTCCAGGGTCACACAACCAATAAGTGTCTGAGGTTGGTTTGAACTCAGGTCTTTGGGACTCCAGATTCAGTACTATATCCAATATATTATCTAGTGTTTTTATACAGAATAAGGCTAATGCCAGCTTTCTGAAGTCTTAGGGAAGAAAAATAAAATTGCTTAGGTGGCATGAATTTGCATACTTTGGAAATCTTATTTTCAGACAGGTTAGGGTTTTAAAAGAATAGAAACACATCTATTACCTTTTAAAATTTTGATGTCTAATTTTTGGTAGGGTATTAGGAACAGTAGTCCTTGTTTTTATCACTCTGAAAGACTTGATGATGAGGAAGATAATTGTTTTCCTCTTTCTTCCAAATGCTGACAAAAGTTAAAGGATAAATAAGATCTGGCTTGGAAGTAACTTGGAATCCAAAATGTCAGACTTGATTACCTTCAAATTTGCATTTTCTAGAAATTCTGGTTAATGTAATGACTGGAAAAAGGGCTTGCATCATATGTAAAGGTATCCATTAACTTGGTTAGGACATCATTCCAGAATGCCAGAATTTAAATCTTATGGGAATCTTGAAACCAGATTCACTTGACAAACACTGATAGAAGACAATGTTATTACCTGTTTTCTTGGAGCTTCCAGTGGGTAAGTATATGGCATTGGGTAAATCCTTCTGACTATTTTTTAAAGGATCCAAAGAAACCATAATTTGAGAAATCAGAGACAAAGGTTTTTTTTTTCTTCCTCCTCCCTGAAGCTAGACCTCCTGCTTTGGTATTTATTTGCTGACAGAATTCAGTATCAGCAGCAGAATTGGTGACTGTGAGAAATTGGGGGTAGTTGTCAGCAGCAGCTGATTTCCTGTTAGCCAAAGCTGTGTCATTGCTGAGAATGTCTAAGAGTTACAAATTAAATTCTGTTGGCATAAACCTAGCCAGTAGAATAGTTGGCAACTTGTTTCATGAAACTGGGATTGTTGCTTGAAAATTCTCCACTGCTCTCTCCTAACCTACTCTTCTGACATCTATTACAGCTTGAGTAATTGGGTGAAAAGCTAGGGGATATGTGTTTAAAGATTAGGTGATGCATTTTGTATGCTGATAACATGGGTCACCCTAAGGCCAGGAGACATGGGGGATGAAGAGGAGCAGGAACAGAAATGTTTGTTTTTAGTGGCCACATATATCCTTTCTATACAACCCTTCTCCAGAAGCCCAGTATTCCTACTGAACCTGTGTCTCTCTTGTCAAGGGGTAAAATTAATTATCCTGAAGCACTATCAATTTAGAATGAGGGAATCACACCTCATTAGAGCTAGACTGTAGAGATCATTTAATTTAACTCCTTCGATTTATAATTGAGGAGATTGAGGCAAACAGGATTAAATGACTTGTCCAGGATCACACAGTAAGGGTCTAAAATCACATTTGAACTCAAGTCTTTCTGACTCAAGTGCTGATGCTCTGTGCACTATGGTGAGCTATCTAGCTACCTAGGAGGAATTTTAGAGATCATTTAATTTAACTCCTTCATTTTACAGATGAGGAAACCAATGACCAGAGGTATGAAAGGATGCAGCAAGTGACAGAGCCAGGACATAGTCCCTTTGATTTCCAGTCCAGAAAAGATAAGGCAAGCTAAAAGAATAAATCTCTAATGGCGGAATTGTAGTTCTGTGGCAGCATGAGAGGCATTCACTTTGGGGGTCTGAAGAGCTTAGGAGCTTGCTCCTTATGTGTCCTGAGACAAGACTTCTAACTTCTTTGGGTCAGTTTCCATATATGAAAAAATGAAGGGACTGGGCTCAATGCCTCTGACTCGTACCGTGAGGGGGATGGACTAGTTGCCTCTAAGGTGGCCCCCAGCTGATGTCTTATGTGTTAGGAACCTTTCTTCAGCTCTTTCAGATCCCACTGGATAGGTGATGGCCCCTGTGAAGGGTTCAGCCAGGAAATGCTCATGCATTAAGAAGGAGCCATTCTCTCTCTGGTGTCACAGACAATTGAGGTGTCATAACCAGAGACCTGGAGAAACGGACTGCCAAAGAAGGAAGGGATGGGTTTGGAGCACATGGCCTGACTCCTCAGCACTATTTGTTGTTATTGTGGTTATTCATCTATTTCAGACACTTTCTGACCCCATTTTGGGGTTTTCTTGGCAGAAATACTAGAATGCTTTGCCATCTCCTTCTCTAGCTCATTTTACAGAGGAGGAAAGTGAAGCAAGCAGGGTTAAGTGATTTGTCCAGGATCACCTAGTCTTCCTGACTCAAGGCCCAGTACTCTAACTACTGAGCTGCCTAGTTGTTCCCCCAAGAACTGAGTCCTGTTTTATCTCTAAGAATTGGATCATATTTCAGTTCTCAGCTGGAAGGGACCACAGAAACCAAGCCACTGCAGCTTGTCCTTTCCTGGAATACAGTCACATTCTGTTTCCTGTGTCTGTTGATCTAATATAGATCGTGAACACACTGGGAGAGAATACATGTGTGATTTTTTTGTTTAATAGATATCTGCTATTATGAAGCAACTATTTGTGGCTGGAAGGCATCTGATTTCGGGACAAGATCCTAATTTGCGTTTGAGGTTATATCTTCAGAGCCTTGATAGCCACAGTTGCACTGTATATATTTCTGTTGCATTTAAATAGACACAGGAAAAAAGCATGCATTCTTGCAGACCATGTATTTTCATGTGCATTAAATTACTGCAAGTGTGTGTGTGTGTGTGTGTGTGTGTGTGTGTGTGTGTGTGTGTGTGAGCTAGCTGTCCCAGTCAGGGAATTCATCACAAAATATCCAATCTTCTGGCACTTTCCATCAAACTAGTGAAGATTGTACTAAGTACCAGCTAAAATACTTATTTGAACCTCACTTACCTCTTGTACATGCTATAATAAAAGTGATTGGGCTCTAGATTTGTCCTCAAGTTACAAGACACTTCCTGTTGCTGGGTATACATGCAAATTTTTTATTTCTTTCTATTCTGGGAGCCCCTACTTGTGGTCTCTTGTCTTAGCTTTAGCCTTTCAGAAGTGTTAAAGAGTGTTCTTCATCCAAAAAGGCTAAGGTAGATAATTATTCCTTGCAAAATCTGAAATGATACAGGAAAGTGAAGAATGAATGAATGCAAATAACATAACATCAGGGTTGTAATTAGTATGGGACAGCTGGGGCTTTGCCAGGGGCATTTTCTCCCTGGAGAACTGCATTTCTTTCCTGCTGTGTGCTCAAGTGTTTTCTTTTTCCGTGGTTCCATGCCAACCCACCATGGCTATGCTAACCCCAGTTAGACCAAATAATAGACCTTAAGTAGTAGACAAATTTGACCCAAACTGCCTCTGCAAATTCAACCCATTACTCCTAGTTATGTGATCTGGGGTCAGACAAAATGTGTCTGACTCCTCTTCCCCATGACAGTCCTCATACTATTGTGTCCCACTTGTTTAACTCATTTTATAAAATGCTTCCATTCCAAGAATTGAAAATTGATATGAAAGTGAATGTATTTCTAATCACTGAAATGGTTGGTTGTTGTCCTTCATTCTTAAAGAGGAGTAAAATAAACATGTAATTATGGAGATGATCATATACTACATTTATTTTTATGATTTACATACACTACATTTATTTTATGATTATGGGTAGGTATATACTCATCTATTGCAAATTGATCTACCTTTATTTTCTCTCTGACAGCCTCACTGAAAATCCTAATCACTTTTATTATAGCATGTACAAGAGCTAAATGAGGTTCAAATTTAATTTTAACCAGATTTCCTCTGATAAAAGGAGTTAAATTAAAATCATCTGTACCTTTTCATTAATTCTCAAATTCTTTATCTCTGATTTACTGGTCTGTTTTCACTCTAACACACAGAGCTAAAATTGAGAATTTCTTCATTTGGGATAAATTCGGTTGTCATTATGGAAAGAAGAAGAAACAGAGCTCCCTAGACTTTCTGAATCAGGCACATTTCCCCCAATGCTAATGATCCTGGGTATACTCCACATTTAGGTCTCCAGATCATATTGCATTTACACAATCTGCTCTGGTTTGGTGTAGTTGTGTTAATGCAATAAAAAGTAGGTCCTAGATAATGGATAATTGCATGGGCTTTCTCCTCGTGTTCCTCCATTGTCCCTGCATACACAGCTCATTTGGAGAAGTATACTCTCTTCCCTGTGAAGCCTCCTGGAAGCCTCATGCTTATAATTCTGCTCACATGAGATGGAATGATTGGAATCAATCCTAAATTGCACTGAAGTGACTGGTGTAGGGAAAAGGTGCAGTTCTTCTAGTAGAAGTTGGGCTTCTAGCAGTGTTTTTGTCTTTATTCTGAAAGCTTTGGGGAGAAATGATTTTTTGAAAACATTGAAAAGGACTATAGCAGAATCACAGTGATCATTCTGTATAATGTAGAACCAACTTTAGCAGTGGGGTGAAATTTAAGTTGTTTGGTCTAGCTTCCTTTCCAACTGGCCTATCAGAAATAACATTTCTTTGTGGTTTCTGTTAGAAAGGAGAAAATGTTTCCCCTTCTTTTTATTATGCATACAGTATTTTCTTTTGAAAAGTGTCAGCTACTTCATTGTTACTGATCAGCTATGTTTTTTCAATATCCTTTTTCTAAGGAGGGAAAGGGACCCACATGTGCAAAAATGTTTGTGGCAGCCCTTTTTGTAGTGGCAAGAAACTGGAAATTGAAAAGATGCCCATCAATTGGAGAATGGCTGAATAAATTATGGTATATGAATGTTATGGAATATTATTGTTCTGTAAGAAATGACCAACAGGAGGATTTCAGAGAGGATTGGAGAGACTTGCATGAACTGATGCTGAGTGAAATCAGCAGAACCAGGAGAACATTTTACACAGCAACAAGACTATACGATGATCAATTTTGATGGACATGGTTCTCTTCAATAATTATGTGATTCAAACCAGTTCTTCAGCGATGAAGATAGTCATATACATCCAGAGAGAGGCCTGTGGGAACTGAGAGTGAACCACAACACAGCATTTTAACGCTTTCTGTGAATATTTCCATGCATTTTGTTTTCCTTCTTAGGTTGTTTTTTTCTTCTCTTTCTAGATCTGATGTTTCTTGTGCAGTAAGATAACTGTATAGATATGTATACATGTATTGCATTTGTCATATAATTTATCCTATTTAGCATGTATTAGATTACCTGTCATCTAGGGGTGGGGGGTGGGGGGAAGGAAAGGAAAAGCTTAGGAAAAAAAAAGTTTTTGCAAAGGTCAATGTTGAAAGGTCACTCAAATGTTTTGTAAATAAAAAGCTTTATAAAAAAAAAAACAAGGGGGGCAGCTAGGTGGCGAAGTGGTTAGAGCACCAGCCCTGAAGTCAGGAGGACCTGAGTTCAAATCTGGTCTCAGACACTTCCTAGCTGTGTGACCCTGGGCAAGTCACTTAACCCCAATTGCCTCAGCAAAAAAAAAAGCAAAAAAAAAAAAAAAAAAAAACCAAGGGAAATCTATGGACACTTTCTCAAACTATCTTTTTTCATAATTTACAGAAATGCTGAATTTTATTCAAAAGCTAATAAAAATAAAAATGTAAAAAAAACAAAAAAAAACCAATATCCTTTTTCTTAAATAACCAATTCATAATAGAAACTATGCAAATGCAGGTGTAAGAGGCTCCATGGTACACTGATTTATTCTTAACCTTTAATCAAGCGCTATATGTAAGCCCTACTGAGGTCAATGATCCCAGGAACTACTCCCAAGAACACTTTAACAGCCAGGAGCTGCAAGTACCGGGAATTTGCTTGTACTTATAAGCCAAAAGGGTTTATTTCTGCTTACTGCTTTTTAAAAATTCTTTTTCTTCACTCTTATAATACCTATCTCCTGTGAAATTCAGTTAAATCAATTGGCATTTAGAACAGAGTCATTATTAAGGGAGTAGGAGAGATAAAAGGGAGAAATTTTTTTCTCCCTGCATTCTCCCTATATGTTAATTCTTGTATGCTTCAGATAACTGAATCCTCCCCCTTTAATCACTGAATTAAACAATATCTTCATTGTGGTGTCCTGTAAAGAGTGCTGAATTTGAAGCTAGAGGACCTGGGTTCCAATGCTAACACTACCACTGGCTGATTATCTGTAAGACTGTCAGCAAATACCTTATCCTGGAGGGAGTCAGTTACCCCATCTGTAAAATGAGGTAGCTGGGTTGGATGACTTCCACATTTCTTTCATCTCTAAAGCCATGATCCTTTATTCTCTCCCTGTTTTCTCTGCCCACGGCTTGAGAGTAAAGGGTTTGTAGTGTGGTGGACATTTGGGGTAAGAGTCATGCCTATTGTTTTCATGAGCTACTAGACAGTCACCTATGTTACACAATGATACAGAAAAGAGAAGCCTTCACTTTCTTTATTCAAAATTAACCCAAACTCTTTTCCATACAAAGGGAATGTATATTTGTATAGCTCATAGATCAGAAGATATCCTCTGAGAGAATCTAGGTGACCACTTAACTCTAACTCTTGTACTGAATACCATTTTAAAGCAACTTTTGCCTCAACATCCCAAGAATAGATCATCTTCAAATTCAAAGTAACTAACTGATAACGTCTCTGTGAAGTTAGGCAAGAACACACTATATAAAGCCAATTCTGCCCATGGGGACTCTAGTTAGCCTATTTTTTTTTTAATGTCTCCGCTTCATAGTTACCAATGTCAACCTCTTCCCTGTGCTGCAGGGAACTTCTGGAGACCACATGCCGCCTGGCCAACACATTAAAGAAACATGGAGTGCGTCGAGGAGACAGGGTGGCCATCTACATGCCTGTGTCTCCACTGGCTGTGGCAGCCATGCTGGCCTGTGCCCGAATTGGGGCAATACACACAGTGATCTTTGCTGGCTTTAGTGCTGAGTCCTTAGCTGGAAGAATTAATGATGGTAAGCATGTCTCTGGGGCATAAGAGGGTGGGAGACTCACCGGCCTCATAGTAAAGTGTCTTCTTCTCTGATTCAACCTGTATAGCTCTTCCCTGACAGCTTAAGAGTGCACCTTTCAAAATCAGGGAGGCATCTGGGTTTTAGTACTGGCTCTAGTACTAATTAGATGGCTGTTAATTCTCCTGGAAATCAGATTCCTCATCTATAAAATAGGGACAATAATGCCTCCCCTTCTACTTTACAGAATGAAATAAAATAGTGGACACGAAAGTTGAATAAATGTGAAAGCTGATGATCATATGGAAAAAGAATGGGAGTTTTATAATGTGTCTTTCCAAAATCCCCAATAGATCCTGGCCATGAATTCCATTTGGCCCACTATCTAGCAATTATTGAGAATTATAACTTTTTTCACCTTTTTATAAAGATTGAAGATTCGGAAGATTCAGGAAGCAACTTCTCACCTTTTCCTCAGTTTTCTATTCCAGTCCAAGGTCCCTACAGTGGCTTCTCAGAGTCTAATTATTACCCAAATGTCCATTATTCTAATTAGACAATAAATATAGGAGCTGACAGGAATAATACATTAGTAAGGGGATGAAAATGGGTTTTTTATTGAAATATGGAGGGAGGATGACTGTCCCTGAGAAAACTAGATTAAAAGCATTTAGGATACAAAAGGCTCCTAAGATACTGTCTTTGACCTCTTGATAGGCCAAAGGGATCTCTTTGCACATTGATTCCACACACATTGGCATTAGGTTTCTTTTGTAAGAACCCTAAATAGCATATTTATTGATATCACCTGGGTTCTCCAGAAGCAAGCTCCCCATTCTCTTCTATGTGAGGGACTCCATCATATTCAATAGGCCCTTTCACTATACATCCATTTCTTGCTCCTGTTCCTATAGGTATTGATAGAGTTTAGGTTGCTGCAACCTTAACATTATCTCTAAAGGAAAGATATGACAGAAAAGTCCTTACAGTGTTAGATTTAATAAGCTTTAGGTTCATGTCAAGAGATCTTAGTACTGTCACCTTAAAAAATAGTTATCCCGTCAAAGGACAGACCCCTAAAATCCATCAGCATCAAAGTAAATGTAACTGCAAATTACTAGCAAGGGCAATGCTTTGAAAAGTGAAGGAAGGCGTGGGATTTGTACCAAGAATATACTTCTATTTTCAACAGACAGAGAAAATTACATATATAATATGTTGTGGATATAAGTGCCTTTGTTATATATGTTAAGAGTACCTGACATGTACTGATTTTTATTGTCTAATGTGCTCCTTCTAAACCTCCCCCTTCCCCACAATTGCTGAGAAGCATCCTGGGATAGTGGATAGAAAACTGGCCTTACAGTCAGGAAGACCAGATTGTAAATCCCACCAATGATATACTGGCTCTAGTATTCTGGGCACATTTAACTTCTCTTTGGCTCAGGCAGCTCTCCAAGAGTACAAGTTGCAGAGAGAAAGTAGAGAAAGTTTCTAACTAGGATTTACAAATGAATAAAAAAGTTCCTCTCTACTGGATTTGAGGACAGGATTACATTTGTCAGAGAAGTTAATTTTTTTTTTTTTTTTGCTGAGGCAATTGGGATTAAGTGACTTGCCCAGGGTCTCACAGCTAGGAAGTGTTAAGTATCTGAGACCAGATTTGAACTCAGATCCTCCTGACTTCAGGGCTGGTGTTCTATCCACTGCACCATATAGCTACCCTGAAGTTAATATTTTTTTTCAAAATACATGCAAAAATAGTTTTCAATATTCATCCTTGCAAAACCTTATTTTTCACATTTTTCTCCCTCCCTCCTGTACCCTTTCCCTAGACAGAAAGTAATCCAGTATAGATTAAACACGTGCAATTTTTCTAAACATTTTCACATTTATCATGCAGAAAAAGAAAAATCAGATCAAAAAGGGGAAAAAATAGAAAAAATCAAACAAACAATAACAAAAAAGTGAAAATACTATATTGTGATCCACATTTACTCTCCATAGTCCTTTCTCTGGATGCAGATGGCTCTCTCCATCACAAGTCTATTGGAATTGGCCTGAATCACCTCATTATTGAAAAGAGCCAAGTCCATCAAAGTTGATCATCACATAACCTTGATGTTGCTATGTGTAATGTTCTCTTAGTTCTACTCACTTCACTTAGAATCAGTTTCTATAATTCTGTCTAAGCTTTTCTGAAGTCATCCTGCTGATCATTTCTTATAGAACAATAATAGTTCATTACATTCATATACTATAATTTATTCAGCCATTTTCCAACTGATGGCATCCACTCAATTTCCAATAAGTTGTTTGTAGCAGCTCTTTTTATAGTGGCCCATATGGGTCCTTTCCCCCTTTTTTATGAAATATAGACCCAGAAGAGATCTTGCTAGATTAAAGGGCATGCATTGTTTGTCAGGGAAGTTTTAAAAAAGGATTCCTTTTATTTTTTTATTATTTTTTTTATTAAAGTTTTTATTTGTATAACATATGTATGGGTAGTTCCCCAGCATTGATCTTTACAAAGCTTTCCATTACAAATTTTACCCCCAGTACCCTCCCCTTCCCTAGATGGCAGGAAGTCCACTACATGTTAATAATGTTGAAATACTTGACAAGTTGTGCAAGAAAAATCCTGTCTATAAGAAAAAAAAAGAAAATCAGAGAAAGGAAACACAATGCAAGCAAACATCAATAGAGATCATAAAAATGTTACACTGTGGTCCATATTTCATATCCCTCTCTCTGGGTGTATATGGTTTTCTTCAGCGAACAATTGGAACTGGTTTGAGACAATTCTTTGTTGCAGAGAGCCATGTCCATCAGAATTGATCATCATGTAATATTGTTGTTGCTGTGTATGATGATCTCCTGGTTCTGCTCGTTTCACTCAGCATCAGCTCATGCAAAGTCTCTCCAGGCCTCTCTGAAATCGTCCTGCTGGTGGTTTCTTACAGAGCAATAATATTCCATAACATTCATATACCATAATTTATTCAGCCACTCTCCAATTGATGGGCATCCCTTCAGTTTCCAGTTTCTAGCCACTACAAAAAGGGCTACCACATTCTTGCACATGTGGGTCCCTTTCCCTCCTCTAAGATCTCTTTGGGATATAGGCCCAGTAGAAACACTGCTGGGTCAAAGGGTATGCACAGTTTGATAACTTTTTGAGCATAGTTCCAAATTGCTCTACAGAATGGTTGGATCCGTTCACAGTTCCACCAACAATGTATTAGTGTCCCAGTTTTCCCACATCCCCTCCAACATTCATCGTTATCTTTTCCTGTCATTTTAGCCAATCTGACAAGTGTGTAGTGGTACCTCAGAGTTGTCTTAATTTGCATTTCTCTGATCAATAGTGATTTGGAGCAACTTTTCATATGACTAGAGATGGTTTTAATTTCATCATCTGAAAATTGTCTGTTCATATCCCTTGACCACTTATCTATTGAAGGGTGGCTTGAATTCTTATATATATGAGACAATTCTCTATATATTTTAGAAATGAGGCCTTTATCAGAACCATTAAATGTAAAGATGATTTCCCAATTTGATGCTTCCCTCCTAATCTTGTCTGCATTAGTTTTATTTGTACAGAAACTTTTTAACTTAATATAATCAAAATTATCTATCTGGTGTTCAATTAGGAGTTCCAGATCTTCTTTGGACATAAATTTATTCCATCTCCACAGGTCTGAGAGGTAAACTATACTACGTTCCTCTAATTTGCTTACAATATCACTCTTTATTTCTAGATCATGAACTCATTTAGATCTTATTTTGGTATGTGGTGTTAGGTATGGGTCAAGCCCTAATTTCTTCTACACTAGTTTCCAATTTTCCCAGCAGTTTTTGCCAAATAGTGAGTATTTATCCCAAAAGCTGGGGTCTTTGGGTTTATCAAACACTAAATTGTTAAAGTTATTGCCTAGATTATCCTGATAATCTATCCTATGCCACTGATTGACTGCTCTATTTCTTAGCCAGTACCAAATGGTTTTGATGACCGCTGCTTTATAATATAGTTTTAGATCTGGTACAGCAAGGCCACCTTCATCTGCCTAAAAAAGGATTCCTTTAAAAAAAAAGATTATTGTTCTGCAAGAAACGACCAAAAAGGTGATTTCAGAGAGGCCTGGAGAGACCTATATGAACTGATGCTAAGTGAAATGAGCAGAACCAGGAGATCATTATATATGGCAACAAGAAGACTATACGATGATCAATTTTGATGGACATGGTTCTCTTCAACAATGAGGTGATTCAAACCAGTTCCTATTATTCAACGATGAAGAAAGTCATATACATCCAGAGAGAGGTCTGTGGGAACTGAGTGTGAACCACAACACAGCATTTTAATGCTTTCTGTGAATGTTTGCTTGCATTTTGTTTTCCTTCTTAGGTTGTTTTTTTTCTCTTTCTAGATCTGATTTTTCTAGTGCAGCAAGATAATTATATAGATATGTACACACATATTGGATTTATCATATATTTTAACATATTTAACATGTATTAGACTACTTGCCATCTAGGGGAGGGGGTAGGGGGAAGGAGGAAAAAATTTGGAACCGAAAATTTTGCAAAGGTAAATGTAGAAAAATTACTCATATGTTCTGTAAATAAAAAGCTTTAATAAACAAAACTAAACAAAAACCAAAAAAGGATTCCTGTTTAGTTTGGATTAGATGGCATCTGAAATTCTTTTTAGTTTTGTGACCATGTTTTAATTAATCTTTATATTTATTTCTTCCCCAGGATCTAGCACAGTATTCTAGACTGTTTAATAAATACTTATTGAATAAATAAATAAGCAATGCATAAAAAGGATGCTTTTCACATTAATATATTTACAGAATGATTGGCATTCTCTTTCTGGCTTGCATTGAAGAAAATATATATGGATAAATTCTGGGTAAATGTTTTTCCTTTTCCATAAAGTTTTGACTTAGGGAGGCAGCACAGTATAGGTAAAAAGCAATGAATCATGTGTAGGAGACTTGGCTTTTAGTATTAGTTCTGCCCCTAACTTGCTGTATGTGCTTGGATAAATCATCTAAGTGTTATAGATCTTTCTTGTATGCAAAATGAGGAAGTTGAACTATATGATCTCTATTATCTCTCCTAGCTCTGAAGAGTTATGCTTCTGATTATTGTTTTATTGATATCAGTCAAAAGACTTGGGTTCAAATCCAGTGGCCTATCTATATGTCCAATCTACCAGAGTTTATATTTCCTCATCTGTATAAGAAGAGGGTTAGATTAGGTGACATCTGTTCCTTATGGCAGATTGTAAATCTCTAGTATAACTCTTGGATGCCTAAACTGGCCCATGCTTAGGAAGATACTTGAGAGTTTTTGTGTGCTTTGAGGCAGGTCAGAGGTTCATTTTGGAAGTTCAATGTACATAACTTTGAACTTTAAGATTAGTTTTAGAACCAATTTCTTTGATTTCTCTAGGAGACTGGGAGTAATCCAGTATATCTGGCTAGAACTCTCAAGGCTGAGCCATTCAAGCAGAAATCTAGACTAGGGAGTCAGCAAAATATGGCCTTCAGGATAATTCTGGCAGGGTATAATTTCTGAACCTGTCCAAGACTCATGTCATTCCTGCAAGAACCAGAGTAGCTTTTGTGGCTGAGATGGTTAGAAGACATTTGTAGTAGAAGACCTTCTTAGTGCTTAACCTAAATCTCTTGGGATGATATTGTCTAAATTCAGAATAAATGTAAGAACTTTTAAAATATCTTACACTGACTGTTAAAAAATCTTTGAAAATAGACACTATCCCAAAGCTGAGCAAGGGTTAATATAGAAAGTTGGTATGAACTACTGAAATATTTGATCTAAGGCAGAGATTCTTAATCAGAGGTCTTTGGGTTCCCAAGAGATCTGTAGATATAATCCGAGAAATCTATGAATTAGATGGAAAAAATAAATCTCTATTTTTACCACCTGAAATTTAGCATTTCCTTCTATTATGAATTTTTAAAAAATGGTTCTGAAAAGGAGTCTTTGCTAGACTGCCAAAGGGGGTCTTTGACACAGAAAAAAATTAAGGATCCCTAGTCTAAAAGACAAGCGGATAAAAACAAGTAGCTACTCCTCTTCTCTTTGATGTTTTCAAGTTTGACAAGGCTACTCTACACGCTATACCCTTTGAACATTTGCATTGGGTTGTTGTTGTTGAATAGTGCCCAACTCATTGTGATTCCATTTGGCATTTTCTTGGCAAAGATACAGAGTGGTTTGACATTTCCTTCTTCAGCTAATTTTACAGATGAGGAAACTGTGGCAAACAGGATTAGGTGACTTGACTAGGGTCATATAGCTAGGAAGTAAGTGTCTGAGGCCATGTTTGAACTCAGGAAGATGATTCTTCTTGATTCCAGACCTGGCATTCTATCCATTACACCACCTAGCTGCCCCCTACTTTGGGTAGGAAGCTTGCAAATAAGACAGACATTACTGAAAAATAGATATTCTCTATGATAGGCTTATAGCATTGGGGTTTGTAGTGACTAATTAGAAACATAAGCTGGGTAGCAGGATGGAAATATAATTGAACAGCCTCAAATTTATCTTTATATAATCAGCAAAATGCAAAGTGGTCATCACCTACAACCAAGGAGTCCGGGGAGGACGGATCATTGAACTGAAGAAGATAGTGGATGAAGCTGTGAAGAACTGTCCAACAGTTAAACATGTCTTAATAGCTCAGAGAACAGACAACAAAATCCACATGGGGAAGTTGGATGTCCTTCTTGAAGAAGTAAGTTCATTTAATGTTAGGGTTTCTGGTCTATTATTTTTCCTCCTCTCCCAACAATTTATTCCCAATAAAGTATTGAGTGATCATCAGTTAGTGATACCCTAAGAAGAGGGTTTTGTGTTTTCATTGGGGATTCTGGTCAGAGGTATCTGGCTACAGGGAAATTCATAAGAATTGTAATCCCTAAACAGGACTTTATTTCTTCTCTGCAATTGTGGTATAGTGGAAAGAATACTGGATTTGGAGGGAGAAGACTTGAGTTTGAATCCTTACTTTTCTATCAATCTCCCTGTATAACTCGGGGCAATTTCTTTAATCTCCCTGGGTTTATATTTCCTTATCAGTTTTAAGAAAGAGATGGACCAATGAAGAAAGCCGTATACACCCAGAGAGAGGAATATGAAATGTGGACCACAACATAACATTTTAATGCTCTCTATTGATGTTTGCTTGCATTGTGTTTCCTTTCTCTGATTTTTTTTCCTGTAGATATGATTTTTCTTGCACAACAATGATAAGTGTGGAAATATATATATACATATATTCTATTTGTTAAGTATTTTAATATAATTAACATGTAGTGGATTTCTTGCCATCTAGGGGGTAAAAGTTTGTAACAGAAAGCTTTGTAAGGGTCAATGTTGAAGAATTACCCATACATATGTTTTGTAAATAAAAAGCTTTAATAAAGAAAAAAAAGAAAGAGATGGACTAGATAATCTCTGAAGTAATTTCTGGCTGTAAGTCTATGATCCTAAATCCATATTGATTTACCTGCAAATAATCTCTACCTCCATAATAGGACTGATCAATGAGGGCCCAATTCTGAACAGTGTTCCCATTTAGGCTAATGAGTGTATTCCTGCTCATTGTGTTTGCTGAGATAGGTCTGGGGAAATGTGAATCCTCCCTTTTGTTAGTCAGGTGATATGGAAATTGACAAGTCTCTTTGACTAAGATTTGATCCAAGTCATGTACCCCAAGACCCTCATTGTAATATAGCTCAGCCCCTCATTGTAATATTAGTTTTCTCGTTAATTGTTAACCAGCCAGCATTGATTATCACCTTTGGGAATACCTCTTTCATGGGCACATAATCTGGGAACCCACTGTCATTTGGGTTTTTGGTATAAGGTAAATGCCAAATAATCATCCTTTAATTAAATGCTAACATTATTAATAAAATAGTTAAATTACCTAGAAATTATGTCTTTTAAAATGCCACAAAATGCATATAACATTTTGTTAAGTGTATGATTGCTGAGTGAACATGCGGTAAAAAAGTAGTTGAGATACTTATTGGTAGAGATGAGTTCTAAGCTCATTTATAAAGGGGCAGGGAAGGACATGAATTGGTGCAAGGGGAGAGTAATTCAGACCGAAAATGATAGGCATCAAGGCCCCTTGTGGGACAGTAGATAAGATTTCTTCTGTGATTTTTGTTTGGTAACAATAACTTGTATTTGTGTAGAGCTTCTGTTTTGTTAGGAAATGGCCAAAGAGAATCCTGTGTGTGCTCCTGAAATCATGGACAGTGAAGACCCACTCTTTATGCTTTATACTTCAGGGAGCACAGGCAAACCAAAATTCATAATGCCCTCTTTTTCCTCAGAACAATTCTTTGAGGTGGGCAATGAAAGTATTATTCTAATTTTATAGATGAAGAAACAGGTGCTGAGAGGTGAGGTGACTTGCCTATGGTCACACAACTAAAGGTTCAAGGCAGGATTGGAACCCACTTCATCTTACTCCAACTCTAAAATTTTCCACAAGGGCAAATTGCCTCTCAAAAATAACTGGTGTTTATATAGCATTTTAAGATTTATAAGATGCTATCATATTTGTTGACAGCAATTGCAGTTATTATCTTCATGTTACAGATGAGAAAACTAAGCCCTAGATAAATTAAGTAGCTTGCTCATGGCTATATAGTTAGCATAGGCCAAAGGAAAAAATCCCACTCAGATCCCATCTGACTCTAAGGTCAGGGTTCTTCCCACTCCTCAATCCCTGTGAAAATTTTGATCACCAATGAGATGCTGATTTCAAAGAAGCCAAGATGACAGATGCCAAATCTAGGGAAGAAGCTAATAACCTCCCTTTGTAATTGTTTTTTTTTTCTGTTTTGTTAGGAAATGGCCAAAGAGAATCCTGTGTGTGCTCCTGAAATCATGGACAGTGAAGACCCACTCTTTATGCTTTATACTTCAGGGAGCACAGGCAAACCAAAAGGACTTGTCCACACCCAGGCTGGCTATTTGCTCTATGCTGCTGTGACACACAAGGTATTTATTGCAGTCCTATTATGTATGGAGAAATTGGTTTTTATGGCTAAAATCTTATTTGCTGCCATTAATTCTACTATAATCTACTGAATTAAATTATATTGGTTCTTGATCTGGAGCTGAGATCAAGTACCAATATAACTTAAAAAATGATTCTGCCTCCCCTCCCCCAAACCATGTTCCATACTTTTTTGGCATATAAATTACTTTTATCGATGCAGATATTCAAGTTATCCGAAATTGATGAATTGTCTTAGAAGTTAAGGAACTTACCTATGGTCACATAATTAGTATGTAATAGAGGCAATATTTGAATCTTGGCCTCAATTCAAACACCTCAATTTTGCCCCCCAGAAACAATTTTAACAGTAGAGAAACAAACAAATCCTTGGGAACAAATCCTGTTTCAATGCAATTATTCTCATTCATTTTTCTCTCTCATATTCAGGATTTCTCTCCAGTTCCCTATCATGGTCTCTATTTTTCTTTTCAGTGTTGGATCTACTTGTCCTCTCTGCCCTTCCTCGAATTTCTCTTGGGGCTTTTTTACTTTTCAGAGGTCTCATTATTCCCCCCCCCCCCAGCATCTCAGAGTGTTTCTTTCAGAGTCAGTTTGTTCCCAGAAGTATATATAATTCATTTCAAAGGTAGTCACAAGTGACTTGCCACTTTTCTCAGTTTTATAATTCAAAGTGCTGCTTTTGTTCTTTTCAATTAATAGATAAGAAAAGGGAGACTCAGACTTGCCAACCAAGGTTGCACAGGTAGTGGTAGAAGACAAATTCAAACTCAGGACTTTTGACCTCAACTCAAATGTACTTGGTATGCTATTAACATTGTTGTTGGATCTTTGACCAGTTTGTGGCCTTTTCCAGATATAATAATTGGGCAACAATCCATGTCAAAGATTAAGGTGTGGGAAAAGGGATTGGGTCATCACTTCCTTCTGGGAAAAATGTCATGTACTCCAAAGGAACTGACAAAGGAGAACCTAGTTCAGGGTTCTTTCAATCATCTACAGGTAATAGAAAGGAAGTCCCATGACAAATATATGGAGAGTTATACCCTGAAGTGATATTAAAGTCTTTTTTCTTTTGAAAATTCTACATACCTCTATGACATAGTTGGTACTATGATCTTGTCAGCCTAGACTTTACCTTTGCACAGATAAAAAAAGCTTTCTCCATTAAAATACTTTCCATGCCCTTAAGTACAAATATTAAAGAAATCTTGACCACAGGAAATCTGATTGTGCTTTCTGTATGGTGAGTTTCCATATGGGTCTCAATATTGAATTTTTGAATTTTGTATTCAGTAAATGGAGACTCTAGGGATACTGACACAGACCTAAAAAAATATAACATACAAGGCTGACTCTTTTATTAGTTTTGCCAACTTCTGAGGCATTTGTTTTCCATCTGGCAAGAGATAACATCAGCTTAATCTGCTAGAGTGATTGTGAGATGAATCAGAGAGCAATGTCAGGCAGGAAAGTGCTCACAGACTTTGCCTGCATAGTTTGTCACACATAATCACCCCATTGATGGAGAACGCTACTTACTTTCTCTGAATTTTTTGGGCCACATGGAGGAGAGAAGACCTTCAATGAGCTGCTTATTCCCTATTCTCAACCTCTGAAATGATCACATTCTCCATAAGCACTAGCAAAGCTTGTGTGATTTTAGCAACTACACAACTGTTTTTATCTTTCACTTTGGTTTCATTTATTACTAGTACTTTTATTAAGGTCATTAACTTCCTTTTTGGGAATGAGCATGTAACACAACATGCTTGGAAAACTGGCTGGCCCTTTGCTAATGTACTTGTTTTCTTATTGGCTCACATTTATATTGCGAATGAGGATATACAGAGTATAAGACATGTTTGCAAATCATTTTATTTGTAGCTAATGTTATCATAACAAAGTTCTGTGGAGTATGTTTTATGGGTCCCATGAAGATATGCTGACTCTTAGTCTTCTTGATACTGAATATACTCATCAGCAAAGGACAGAATCATGGAGAATGGTGCCCAGAGTAAGAGAATCATATTGTTATTCTTTTCTTTTACACTAGATTTGGGGTCGGGTGCCCCCTTTTTATCTGAAAGAGCTAAATCAAATGGTTATGGTTTTTTTTATCCCAAATTTTCTCATCACACTTAGGGAGAAGAAAATAATAACTAGCATTTGCATAGTATTTTAAGGTTCCAAAGTGCTTTATATGTAACTTATTTGATCCTTATAACAACCTTTTGAGATAGGTACTACTATTATCATCTTCACTTTCCAGATGAGAAAACTGAGGTCAAGAGAAGTTTAGTGATTGGCTAGGGTCCCACAACTAGTGTCTGAGGTAGAATTCAAAATCAGGTCTTCTTGATTTAAAATCCTATACTCAATCCACCTGGATATCTAGCTACCTCTCTGATGGAAGAGATATAAAAAAGATGGGGATCACTTAAGTATATGGAGTTTTAGGACATTTTATGAATGGAAACTTTAGGCCTGTTCCTTAGTATGTACTTGGGCTCCTTTGGGCTCCTGGGATGGTCTTGTTATAAGGAAGATGCCAGTTGGAATGTTGCTAGGAGTAGGAGAGGCCATTACTTTTTGCCAACAGATAATCAGCAGTCAATGATGTTGATACATTCATATGTGTGTGTATAATTTATATGTATATGTAAATTATGTATATATGTAAATGATGTTGACATGTATGTGATGCTGTGAGATGAACACATTCAAAGGCATTATGACTCTTTATTTGGCTCAAGAGACTATGCCAAAGCATTGGAAAGGCTCCCCTTAATCATATCCCATCCCTGTAACTCCATTTAGGAGATTTGCATGGAGCAGCTGTTGGTTTCCCATGTTTCCACTTAGTTATGCTTCCATTCTTTTTTCTCTAGTAGATCTCTCTTCTTGTCATCTTCCAAGTAACCTCCTAAAACATAGTATAAGTGTTTAGTAAAGCTTTCCATAAAGAGGAGACAGTGGGTTGGGATGGAAGAAATGTTGTAGTGCCCCATTCCTTCCTTTTATGTGCAGCATTATTATTAGGAAATGGCCTGAATAAACCCAACTCTAATCCCTACCCTCTACACAAAGCGTAAAGCTGAAATAACAATAATAAAGGTAAGCTAGTCTGTGATCTATTGGTATAGAGAACTTCCAAGTGAAGAAACTCTTTCTATCAATACAGGATGGCCTTTAAAAGTTTTAGGAAGTTGTTCAGAACCCTGAGAGGATAAGTGATTCATCCAGAGCCAATACATGTCAAAAGAGGATTTCAATCTATGACTTCCTGGCTTCCAGGTTGGCTCTTTCAACTATTAGATGGTCCCTTTCTATACCTTTTGTATCTCAACATTTATACAATGTGTCTAGTTTTCATAAAAGAGCTTTTCTCAAAATAAATATATGAGGTAGGTAGTACAAGTCTTATAATTCTTTTTTTTTTTTTTTTTTTTTTTTTTTTTTTACAGATGAGAACACTGAGCCTCAGAGACTTGTTCAGGGGGATACACAGGCTCAGTATCAGAATAAGAATTCAGATCTTTTTGGCTCTTAGTCTATTGTCTTTTCTATCACTCCATACTGCTTCCTGGTGGAAGGAAAGAAGATAGAAAAAGGCAGCATTCCTATTCCTTTACTTTTGGGAATAATTGTTATAGGCTTTTATTATTCCTCTTGTTCCTTCTGCGCCCTACCTCTACTTCTGAACCTGCTATTATATATCTCAATATTTATTTTTTCTAAATTTCATTATGGAAATGTTATTAGCCTAATTGATGAAATATTGTGACCTATGTAGAGGATGTTACAAATGGTAATTGTTCAATATTGTTCAAATATTGTTCAAAAGAGGCTGCTGAATTTTAACGCTTTCTGTGAATATTTCCATGCATTTTGTTTTCCTTCTTAGGTTGTTTTTTCTTCTTCTCTTTCTAGATCTGATGTTTCTTGTGCATTAAGATAACTGTATAGATATGTATACATGTATTGTATTTGTCATATAATTTATCCTATTTAGCATGTATTGGATTACCTGTCATCTGGGGGTGGGGGGTGGGGGGAAGGAGGGGAAAAGCTTGGGAAAAAAAAGTTTTTGCAAAGGTCAATGTAGAAAAATCACTCATATGTTTTGTAAATAAAAAGCTTTATAAAAAAAGAGGCTGCTGATATGAAGCAATGGGATATGGTAGATAGAACAATGGACTCGGAAAATTCAGATTCTAACCTTGTCTTTGATTATCACTAGTTGTGTGATCTGGGGCAAGTCACATAACCTGGTAGGGCTCAGTTTCTCTTCTATAAAATGAGAGGGATGGAATTAATGATTTCTGAGTTTTAAGTCTATAATTCTATGAGATCAGAAAATATTGAAAGTTTTATGGTCTGGATTAGGCAACACAGTTTATTAGAGCATGATTCTTCAGAATTTTTGGTCTTGGTCAGTCCTGAAGGTTAGCTTCTCCTTCTTGGCCATAGATGATCTACCCCTAGTCCTGATGTCAGATGTCTCTTAGGCAAATACCATTTGACCAATATCATTACTATTGAACTACTGCATTACCACTCCTGTGACCATCACCATTACCACCACCACCTTTACGACTATTACTACAAATGCACACATTTATCTAGTGTCACTGTGATTCTAATTTGACTCACTTTATTGAACTGACTTTCCTTTTCCCCCTGTTTAGACCTTAAAAACACAGGATATGAGGAATGAGTATCTCCTGTGTTCAAAGAACCAAATGGTCCTTCCTCACCATTACAGTGATAATGCTCATCTCTGAATATCTGTCCTTTTCCCAGCACGTGTTTGATTTCAGGCAAGGGGATGTATTTGGCTGTGTGGCAGACATTGGATGGATTACGGGTCATAGCTATGTTGTGTATGGTCCACTCTGCAATGGAGCCACCAGTGTTCTGTTTGAGAGCACCCCTGTTTATCCCAATGCAGGTAAGATTTCTGTGCCTCCTTTTGGAATCAGATTGTACCACAGAATTCCATTATCGAAAGAGACCCTCAGAGGATATATGGCCAACAAATAAATACCTGAAAAATAATTCCCTGTACATGTCTTACAAGTGGCTAGCTTGCATTTACTCAAGGATCTCCGATAGGAGGGAACTGACAGTCTCTTGAAAAGCAATGAGGTTTTTAGTGACTGCAAAAAGACATTGCAAATGTCTGGCAGCACAGTGAGGTTTGGGAAAAGTGAAAGAAAACTACTATTTCAGTTGTAAGAGCAGCAGAGTAGAAACAATCTGTTCCTTTACATACCTCTGCCGTCAACAAATGAAGGGGGCAATTCAGTGGCCCTTGACTGAAGGGAAAGAATAAGAATAATGAAACTTAGGCTTGTATAGCATTTTATAGTTTCAAAGATCATAGTCATTACCTCATTTGATAATCTCAATCATCTTGTGAGGTCTGTAGAATAGGTATCGTTATTAGTTCTATTTTACAGATAAGGAAACTATTAACATGTTCAGAAACTGTTAGAGGCTCAGAGCTGACTAGGGACAAATAGTAATTTGCTGAGTCCAGATTTGAGCATAAGTTTTTATGACTTCAAATTCAGTGCTCTTAACATTGCTCTTGATAAAGCACTAAATTGACACTAAATTGCTATTTAAATATTTTCTAATGTAACAAGTTGCTCAAGTCACTGCTAGAACAAACTGTTATCTTTTTGGGTAAACATTTTTAATATAAATATATACATAATATATAATGAAAATAATATAATGATAAAAGTAATTTCATAATTACTATATTACAACATTAATATACTTCCCCACTTCAAGAGAAAATGATAAAATAGCCAATTACTACTATTATGTAAGCAAGATAATTCAGAAGTTTTACTAGATAACTGTGTGGAAAATTGCGAATACATTAAATTTTTATAAATTATAAACCATACTTTAAATATGGCTATTCAAAGAATCCCTATAGTGGATCCTTTTGTTGAGTAGAAAATCTGGATACTTATATTCTGAGTTTTCTTTAATCATGGTTTTATTTATAATGGTGATTATAATTTTATTTCTGTCTCAATGGAAACTAGAAAGCCTATTTTATAAATGAATGTTTCTTCAGATTTCATGGCTAATTCTGCTCGTATACTAATGAATAAATTAAGGCATTGTAGTCACTTTATTGGAGAGTTACCAAACTCTTAACAGGGAGATTACTCTTATTTATAACTGTTTTATTAAAATGTAAGATAGCTATCTTTGTTCTCAATGGGGCATGAATTCAAATTCTGTTTTTTTCAACTAGTTATGGATACTTAGTAATGAAATTTTTTTCCCCTAAAAATGTTAGCTGTGGGCATTTAGTGTTCTTGGACAGTAGGAAAGAATTATTATTGCCTAAGATTTATAACTTGGCATTAAGGATATGTTAAATCACTGTAAATAAATGAAAAAACACCTGCCAGCTATAGCTGGTAGTCACCGCTTTGCCATTTATACATGTTTAGAGTTATTAATACCATTCTATGACCTGTGGGAATGACAATGAATTTTGGTTCATTTTGCAGGTCGATATTGGGAGACAGTAGAGAGACTGAAAATTAATCAGTTCTATGGTGCTCCCACTGCTATAAGGGTGCTATTGAATTATGGAGATGTTTGGGTTAGGAAGTATGACAGATCTTCCTTAAGAACCTTGGGATCAGGTAAGACACACATTTGCTTATATTAGAAGAAGTTTGGGTATAACTTTTCTTATTCAATACACCTAGGAAGTAAGTGAGTATTTTAAAAAACAAAATTTAATTGGAAAAGCAACAGGAAGTAAGGGTTTTGCATTTTGTATTACAAACAATTATTTCATGAAGAGGGAAACATATTTTAGTGTGTATGCATGAAAGTTATGTTTAGAAAAAAATTATGCTGTTTTTGGAGAACACTTGGTTACATTATTCCTGTCTTATAGTTGATACCATCATTAATTAACATGGTATGTGCTAGATTGGGGTGGGGAACTTCTGGCCCAAAGGCTATATAAGTCCCTTGAGATCTTTTGCCCAATCAACTGCAGGGGAAGATGATCTGAAAGCCAGGTAGACTAATCTCCTTCCCACTGTCTGAATTCTCTAAATTGATAATTTTGTATGGCCTGTGAATGATATTATAAATACCCAAATGGCCCTTGGCAGAAAAAGATTCCCTACCTCTATGCTAGATATTAGGAATATAAAAGCAAAAAATGAATGAATGAAAAAAATTATTGCTTCCAATATACATAGAACTCCACCAAATACTGGGTAGATGAACTGCTCTCAATGAGCTCACATTTTAATGACAGAGACAACACATAGAGAATATTTCATCTGTAAGACCCAAGATCCTTACAGTGCAGTAACAAACCAGATGAAATGTGTTATCTTTAAGTCATTTGCACTGATAGAATCCTATCAGTTTCTGATACATCATTTGGACAGAGCCAAGGACTTCGGTGACAAGAATTATTTTTCCTCTGTCTTGAGTAGCTCTTGCTGTGTCATTCTCAGAAGTAGTTTTCAGCTCACATCTCCACAGGCTTGCTTCCCAAGATGAAGGAATGGACCGGATAGTCTGGAGGCAAGACCAGTGATTTGGGGTTGGGGTTAAGAAGGTGCTGTTTTACCAGAGCTTTTGGGCTTATCTGCTTATGGGTGGTTGTTGGTTAGTGGTTGACTTTGAGGGTGATGAGGAAGATGGGTTCCTTCTCTACAGTGATTTCTTCCCCCAAAGGTTGCTGTAGGGGTTGGAGGATCAAAGCTCTTGAGTTTGGGCCCTGGGCAATCTCAAAATAGAGTATGAGGGAAGACAGTAGTGATGCTTGTAGTGTGACTTGCCTGGGACATCCCACTCTTAGCTCCCTCTCAGGATACCTTCCTGATTCAGTTAGGTTGGCATGCTTCCCTAGTAGGTTGGTAGAGATGGATAATTCCTTTTCCATAATACTTGCTTTCCCAGATGAAAGTTGCAGGGGTCAGACTGGCAGCAGGAATGATGGTCTGGGGGCATTGATATTCCCAAGGCTTTTGGGTTCAGGGTTCTGGTATCACAGTTGTTGAGGTTGCTGGGGGTTGTGTGTGTGTGTGTGTGTGTGGAAAGAGGAGGGAATAAGTATTAATATAGTACTACTATGTACCAAACACTGTGCTGAACACTTTGCAAATATTATCTCATTTGATCCTCAGAACCCTGTGAGGGAGTTGTTACCCCCATTTTATAGTTAAGGAAACTAAGTGACTTCCCAAGATCACACAGTAAATATCTGAGGTTAGATTTGAACTTAGGACTTCCTGACTTTAGGGCCAGTGTTCTAGCCACTGAGCTACCTGTGTCTCTAATCAGCTGGTAGTTTGATTCACTTGGTACTAAATGTCTCTTGTCTTTTCTTCAGGGAATTTTGCAGTCCTTACTCTCAGAATGCTTCCATTCTAATACATATATGTTTAACATAAAGGAATAGGGCTGGGATGCTGTACTCAAAACCTTTCCCTACAAGTGCTTTTCTGCTCTGGATAGAGCCATGAGGTCTAGATGGGATTCAGACCTGAGGGTCTTTAATGATAGAGGGGTAGACTGCATTTTCTTACACTCTGGCTTATTAACTCCATCTCCAATCCCCTGAAAATGGTGTTTATTGCCTATACACAAAAGAAAAGCTAAGGCACAAATGACTCCCACAAGTGTGACTTCAGAGCCATGTTCTATCCACTTCACCATTTAGCTGCCCCTGGGCCACCATCTTTTAACCTTGTAGGTGGACTCAATGAAAACTTCTTAGTTACAGGAGGAAATGAAGGGGGACTTATCTTCTTTCTCTGTCAGGATGAAAATAGAGGCCAAAAAACAAGGACCTGAGTCTGGTCCTTAATTTTTGGCTTTCATTTTGGTTTTCTGCTTCATCCCATACACAGTCTTTTTTAATCTGATCTGTGCCTTAGTCTCTGTTCCTGTATTTCCCTGTGGCTAGATTTTTTTGTTCTGCTGCCTCAATTCTGACCCCGCCCACCCCCAATATGACTGTGGTTAGTTAGTAATTCTGAACCTCTAGTTACTATGTAGTAGACCATGACAAGGTGTATCCCATATTATTTTGGGACATATAGCTAATCTTTCCAGGCCTTGAATATGGAGCCAAAGATGAGAACCATATTTTTATTATTTTTTTGCAATTAGTAGATTAATTTCATTTTGTCTTGTCTGTGGGAAGAGGCAAGTGACCCAAACTCAAAATTGTTACAAATAAAATCCAGTAAAGCTATATTTATGAAATTTTCTTCAAGCAAAATAACATTTTATTATTAGAGCACAAAATTATTAACAGAATAGGTCTTTGATTCAGTTTTTACACCAAAGACTCTGAGCTTAAGACTTAACTAATTTTACAAGGTTCAAACAAATAATAGAACAGGGTAGGTCACATCATGGGGTTGAGGACACCATGACTAGCTATATAATAATTAAGGTGAGGGAAACAATACGATTGGTTGGAAGTTGGCAATCAAAAGTTGGCTAGCAACAATCCCTGCTTTTTCTCCTGTGACCAGATGTCCTTGAGGAATAGCTTGGTGGCATAAAGATATTAGACCAGATTCCTTGGTTATCTACCTGCATCCTCCATAATAGATTTTCTTGAGACAAGAATAGAATAATGATGATCAGAACTGAGTTTCCAAGCTTAACTCCTAAAAGACCAGCTGAATTTCTGAGCTAAGTTTAAAGAAAAGTACCATAAGTTGGGCAGTTATAGGACAAAGACTATTAATTGTAAATAGCTTCAATGAAAAATGATACAGAATCCAGTTAATCTTCTTAAAACCTAGATCTTGCAATTTTCACATCATTCTTTTTTATTGTTTTGGTTTCAGTGGGAGAACCAATTAACCAGGAAGCCTGGGAATGGCTCTACAAGGTGGTGGGAGATAGCAGATGCACACTAGTAGACACCTGGTGGCAAACAGGTAACAAAGCATTATGACCAACTGTGTCAAGATATGGCGATTGGTTTGATAAAGGAAGCAATGTATTGGAGTTTACAGTATGAATATACTTACATTAGTCCCTCCAAATAGTAAGGGGTTTTAGGTTCTAGTCTATGTGCTGTGGTGGATTTTATAAGGATACTTCTGGTTTTTTTTTTTTTTTTTTTTTTTTTAGAAAAAGCCTGTGATACTAAATTTTTAACTCTGGTAGGAAAAGTTTTTATCCAGTTTTTTTTTAAATGAGCATAGTTTTCCTTTCTTTTTAAAATATCTGAATCAGCATTAATACATATATTACAGAAAATCATTCTAATTTGTTGAATGCAGCTTGTGGAAATCACCCATCTGCTATAAAGTTCATTTGAGCAGAGATGAAGCCAGGCTGGTGAAAAAACATAGTTCTGAATGGACAATAATCCCATCATGCTCAGAATAGCAGGGACATTTTAATTCTATGTAATCAGAGTAATTTAGTTTTGCAAAACACTTCATACAGTTTCTGCAAATCAATGTAAAATGATTTATAGTGGGAAATCGCATATTACATTCTTGCTTATGTATATGTGTGTGTGTGTATATATATATATGTTAAATGCTTCTGTGTATTATACTTGCTGTCAAATAAAAGGCATTTAATTCTGTATCAAGTCATAATATATAGAGATATATACAAATTAAAAAATGATGTGTTGTCCCTTAATGAATTCAGCTTTTGTCTGACAAATGCAGGAACTACAGGGTCATCAGAAAAATTCATTAAATGCATATAATTGGGAGTCATCTGGGCCCTTGTATCACAACATTTAATTTGCTTTCTGATATCTCTTAATTTCCCAGTCTACTAGTCAATTTCCTTTCTGAAACAGAATACATATAAATTCAGAAAATTCAAATGCTAAATCTGACTTTGAAGGTGTATAATCACCATGAATTTATAAAACAGGGATAATTCTTGTTCTTGGAAGTTTGCAGAATGAATGGGGTGAGATAATGTGTATAATATTCTTTGGGCCCCTTAAAAGCAATTCTAGGTAAATATAAAATATTTCTCCTTAGGCTTACAATCTTCCTTACTTGCATATTTTTTTATATAGAAACAGGAGGCATTTGTATTGCTCCACGGCCTTCTGAGGAGGGGGCTAAGATAATCCCTGGTATGGCCATGAGACCCTTTTTTGGAATTACTCCAGTTTTGATGGATGAAAAGGTGAGTTTAAGTTCCAAACAAATTTTATTCATATTGTAAACCTCATATTCATACCACTTTTACTCAAGCTTCAAGATCTATTTGTGCTTTTCTAGTTGCAGTTTTCTTGTAGAGGAATACTAACAGAGGCTCAGAACTCTGACATTTTGATCTCTAACATCTGTGAGCCCTTTTTCATCATTGTTCCCTAAATATCTAAATAATTGCATAGTGGGAGGGATAGGCACTAGACTCAGAGCTGTATACAATCTCAGGAATTGGGAACCAGTGGGATCCATTAATATTTTTTTCCCCGAACAGCTATTCTCCCCTATGCTTCATAATCTAATGTTCGTATGAACTTGGATTTTACTATAACACCCAGATAATTTTTTAGACGAACTACACCTTCCAACTCAAACACCAAGTTGCTACATCTTCTACATTCTGCTCATCCATCTTGAGATCACTAATATCAAGAAAATGTTTTATAGCTTTTTAAAAGTCCATTTTCATATAATGCCTGGCATATGTATTGGATAGTGCACTTGGTAATAATCTTCAGTCTGAGGGAAAAATTCCTATCAGAAATGAAGAGTCAAAGGAAACTTTTTAGGGGGCAGGTGCTTTTCATTCTCTCCTTCATATTAAATATCTATGACAATAATACTAAATGCAAGCTTCTTCTTTAGTTTTGCAAATCTCCACCAGACTCTATTTTCTGATGAGCCTGTTTGTTTCTTTTTTGATCTTTTGATTTTTAGGGAAAAATCATAGAAGGTGGTGATGTCTCTGGTGCTTTGTGTATTTCTCAGGCTTGGCCTGGCATGGCAAGGACAATATATGGAGACCATCAGAGATTTATTGATGCATACTTCAAAGTTTATCCAGGTAAGAGTGTGTAAGTAAGTGACTTGGTGTAGCTTAAGGATATGATAAAATCTAAGCTCAGCAAAATAGTGCTTTCTTGTTTCTCAGAAACAATGAGTCAAGTGGAAAGAGTGAGGAAAGAAAAATAAGGAAAATGTAAATTAAGGCAGGAAATTTTTGTCTTGTGTTATTGGGTTTAAAACTGAAAAGACACTATATACTACCTCCTATTGTTGGAAGGAATGATGCTTAGTATTTTCATTTAAGGATCTTAGAATTTAATGAATATTAACTGAACCTCATTTTCTTGGTCATCTTTAAACAAACATTGACAAACTTTATTTCTGAGATCTGTAATTTTATTAGTGTAGGAACTCCAACAATGGAATACAGATTGCAATATTCTATAACTTGAGAATTTCTGTGGCTGAAAAATTCATCCCTTTGAAGGCAACCTAGCAATGAAGTTTTTCCAGGCTTATACTCAGGCCATTCCTTGGACAATAGAAAACAGGCCCCCTGGGACTGTACTTGAACCATTTCTTATTTAGTAAGACCTGCTGGAGCTTCTATTCTGCTATCATAGCTTTCAAAAAGCAAGCTATTTTTCATATCATGGTGAGGTATCAGAATGCCTCTTTAGCATAAGAAGCATTTACATAAAACATTCAAATAAATAAAACTTGAGTTGAGTTCTGACTAAATACTATTATAACAAATGTTATATTAACAAAAGGACAAGTGTCTATTATAGAAAGTTATTCAGTCATTTTTCAGCCATGTCTGACTTGATCCTTTTTGGGGTTTTCTTGGAAGAAATATTGGAGCGGTTTGCCATTTCCTTCTCCAGCTTATTTTACAGATGGGGGATCAGGAAAGACTTACACAAGGTCACACAACTAATAAGGGGTCTGAGGCTGGATTTGAATTCATGAAGATGAGTCTTCCTGACTTCAGGCCCAGTGCTCTATCCACTGTGCCACCTACTGTGGGTGAATTAAGGTGAAATACATATGAATTCTTTGTTTATGCTTATCAGGGGGCTAGAGGAATTCTCAGCTTCTTTTCCAATAATGACAAGACTGCTACTTTATTGACTGTGTAATCTTATAAGAAGACTTAAAATCCCCAAGCCTCTGTTTTCTCTGGGATAATGGAGTCAAACTTGATTTCCTGGGTTCCTTTTAACTCACAAGAATGACTTAAAAAACCCCTAAGTTGGCTTGTGAAAGACATGGCATTCTAGATAGAAGTCTCATGATTTTCGCTGGGCGGGAGGGGAGCAGATGGGAAAGAAGTACAGTCAAATAAACCCTGGACTTGGGAGTCAGGAGACTTGAGGGCTTATGAACAAAGAAATAATGTCTTTTTCAGTTTTAAATCCTATGAGAAAAATGATCATGTATTAAATCATAAGCTCAAAGTAATTTATAATTTGTTTAAAATGTGTATATTAGCTTGAAACAAATGTGTTCTCTTGCTTTCATGTTCCTTTCTGCTATATTTTTCTATGCATTTAATTTTATTGGTTCTTCTGATTTTAGCCTTTAATTTCTAAGTCATTTACCATATTTTCTAGACTACTGACTCCAGGGATGATTTAGTTTGACCACTAAAACTTTTGTTTTTAAACTTCTGTCACTGGATTGGATCACTGGAAGGATATGAACTCGGTGAGACCTTTCTCAGGACCAAGGTTGCATTTACTGATACTAAACTCTTTTATCATACCAGGTCATTATTTCTCTGGTGATGGTGCTTATAGGACTGAGGATGGATATTACCAGATAACTGGACGGATGGATGATGTTATAAACATCAGTGGTCATCGTCTAGGAACTGCAGAGATTGAAGATGCATTGGTAATTCACAAAGAAAAGTTCTCATTTTCCTAACTGCCCCTTTTGCAACTACCTCATTTCTTAATACCTTGAATTAGGGGATGAGAAGCAGGTATATTGGTATATCTCAAACTTGGGGATTAATTAATCTACTGAATTTGGTTATTTAGTTTCATGTTTTGTTTTTCTTGTCTCTTTGTATTATCAGGCTAATCATCCTGCTGTGCCTGAAACAGCAGTGATTGGCTATCCTCATGACATAAAAGGAGAAGGTGAGTGGTTAAAAAAAAGATATAATTTATGAATTATTCTAATTTCTTATACAAATTATGGAAAAACATTAAAAATAGGGGTCCCTAGGTATGACAAGAAGAATAATGCAGTTCTTTTCTTTCCTCCCTAATGGGCAAATTATCATTTGAAATAAGAGGTAGGCATTCTATGTAGTAAGAAAGGTCTGAAACTGATTCATAATAAATGTGTATTATTTGAAGATGGCACAACAAAAGAAGTGAGTGTCTTTTGAGAATCACTGAAAGGGAAGTTATACCTTCCTCACATTTTCTGAATACTTATAAAAGAAATCCATGATACTTCTCCCAAAGTCTATTTATCATTTTATTTTATAGTAGAATCCCTCCATTTTTTTGGTTTCTTGTGGTTTCTTGGTTCCGCAAGAAAGTCCAAATACCTACTATTTCCTTCAAAAAATTTATAATAACTCAGTGACCTCTTGTGAGTTTTCTGAGTGTGCCAATTTTTGACCATGGATAAAATAGTGAACTTTATAAAAATGCCCACCAACGCATAACAAATTGCTAAGTATGTTGTAGGTCCTCTTTGGTTTTTTCTTCTTCTTGTTGCTCCCTAAATATAATAGCTATCATCTTATAATATCTCTAAATTTTCTTTAAATAAAAACCAGTTAAGGATCTTTTTTAATGATATGTTTGATTATTCATCTATTTTGGACTTAAGTTTTACATAAGAAAATTTCTCCCAAGTATTTGGGAATTTCTTTTTACTTTATAGTCCTTTATTTCTCTTTTCTATTCTTGATCTTGGATTGTCTGCCAAGAAAATTTCCACTGCTCTTCAGTTTTGTTTCCTCTTATAATGGATTAGGATAGTCAACATGAGGCTAGAATTCTTTTTTATTTCATTCAGAAAATTTTTATTGAATGCTTTCTTGACTTAAAACCAAAATATAAGTAGTATTTGGTAAGCATCACAAGAACAATAGTTAACAAATGCTACTGGAGTTTATAGGTTCAAGAGATTGCTTCTTAGTGGGGTAGCCAGACATGGCTTCTTGTGGGATATGAGATTTTGTGTTGAGCTTTGAAGGATAAATAAAATTTTGATAGGTAGATGATGGAAAGGACAATCAAGAATCATAGAGTGCTTATGAACAAAGACATAAATCCAGGAAAATACAAATCTAGAGGTTTGTGAATAGATTGATTTGACTACTATTTAGAATTTGAAAAGGGAAATAAAAGGAGTCAAGAGGGTGGCAGCAGACCATGATTTCAGGAAATAAGAATTTTAGTCCCAGTTCTATGCTACCTCTGACCTTGAGTAAATTATTTTTAAACTCTCTGAATCTCAATTTCCTCATCTCTAAGATGGGACAACAATATGTTTCCTACTTTCCTCACAGGTCAAACACGAGGAAATTAATTGATAAGTCAGTATATAAATGCACACTATTATTATTTACAAATGGCCTTTTATTTTCTCAACTTTAAAACCTCTGTTGGTATATTGGATAATAGTCTCAACCCCTTGAGCTTATTTCTTGAGACCTTTTTCTTTTTACTCCAAATACCAGCAAGATTTGCATTTAAATAGAATATATTCTTCAAAGGACTTTAAAAGCTTAAAGATTCTATTCTTCATCTCTATTCAAGAAATCTTACATATCTATTCCTTCGTTGCCCAATAATCCTGACAGTATCACTCAACAAACTGTAATAAACTATTGCCTGTAGGATAAAATTTGGGATCCTTTTTTTCCAAAGGTTCTTTTCAATTGGGTTTCAACCTGTTTTTCTACCCTTGTTATATATATTCTTTTCTCACACTTAGAGCACAGTTAAACAGGTCTTTTCTTCTCTTCCTCATGCCTGACACTCCAACTTTCTCCTATCCCTTCTCTTTTGCACTGGCTACCTTACATGTCTATAGAACATACTCCCTTTAACTCATAGAATCTCTCATTTCCTTCTAGACAAAGTTCACCTTCTCTACAAAGACTTTCCTGATCCTCATAATTGCTGGTGCTCTTTCCTGTATTTATTTTGTATGTTTTTATCTATGTACATATTGCCTCCTTTGAAAGAATGTATCCTCCTTGCCAGCAGCAATTATTTCATTTTTTTGTCTTTGTAAAACTTAGAGTCTTGCACAATGTCTGGTATATAGTAGGTTCCTTAAAAAAATGGCAAGATTTCTCTGCACCTAGCTGACATCTAGCCTGAAGAATGTTGTATTTGTGTCAAGGAAAGCATATGTATGTGTGAAATTTTTCTATATATGATTTCTCAGTATACAGAGATTAAACTTTGCAAAATAGCCAAGAACTTGGAAATAAAAAGAATTCCTTATCTGGCTTTCATTATGGTTATTCAAAAGTCTGGACTCAAGTAATTATCTTGAACACATTATAATATTATTCATGATTGTTCTTTGAGTTAAGGAAAACACGGTTTTCTATGTTTGATTGTTGAATTTTGTTCTGGGATAAATCTCCCCTTTCCCCTATCTTTTCACAAAAAAAATTTATCATCCTTTCCCCTTAGACTTCACATAGCACTTTTTTTGTATTTTATTTGAATCTTCATTCTCTATTAGGCTGTAAGTTACATCTCCCCAAGTGCCTATCATACTACTCTAAAGAGAGAAGGAGATTAATAAATGTTTTTTGAATGAATGCCCTTTCAGGGCTTGATTTGCTGTGGTGATCTCTCAGTAGGTAAGCCCAAAAGGGAATGAAATAAAGAGAAGGATTTGGGGAGAGATTCATCTACTAGAAATTTAGTTCTGGCTCCACCTTATCAAAGATATTTTCAGTATAGGTAATTGGGAAGGACAAGAAACCTGCTGGTCTGTGAGTATGGCAATGTGAGCATTGTGCCTTCTCCATTTCTATTGACCACTAATTACTCTTTCCTCATTTTCTCTCTAATCCTTAATAGTTTTGCAACCCAGCTCCCTCAGGATCACTGCTCATTGATGTCTAGTATAATATCATTTTTACAAGTTGTACCCTCTACGATGGTTCCTGGACTTTCTAACTAGTTTCTGGTCCACCCTCAACTATATTTCTTAGAATAACTCTTTCCCTTCTCTATCATTAAATCAGTCCAATTTGTTAAAAGGCTGAGAGAAAAATTGGGTTTTGGCTTACTACAGCAAATCAGCATTCATTTTTCTACTTGCCCATACAATTCAACCAGAGTTGAAGGATTGGAAGAATAAGTTCTAGAAAGTTTTTGACATATTTATTTTGGGAAAAATAAAAAAAAAAGTATTGAATATTCAATAATGGAACATCCCAAGTACCTGTGATTAGGGCCTTCCAGTTAATATTAGTTCCAACTGTTACACAGATATTATTAACCATGTATTTCAAAACATGGATAGCTTCCAAAGTATTCTGGGAGTGAGCGCTAAGCTAAATTGCTTTTGAGATTGTCTTAAAATGTGTACTTTCTTATGTCTAGTTATCAAAATGTCATATGAATGTGCAGTGATATTACAGAAAGCCAAAATGGTATTTGAAAATATTTCCTAGTACTTGAGATTGCTTATTATAATGCATCTTAAGAAACTTCCATATGGTATTTCATTTTTACTTCATAATTCAGTAAACATTTATTGAATACCTGTTATCTGTAAAACACTGCCACAGATACCAATCATAATGCCTGTGTTCAACTTATAATTTAGGATAATAGGATCCATTATTTCACTGAAGCAGATATTTCATCTATCTAAGCTGCAAGGTCTCTACAATTTCAAAGTCTGTCATTGAAAAATGTTTTGGCTGAAAAATTCCTTTCTTGTGGTCTCTCTAGTGGCAAGCTTCTCCAATCTTCATTAAGCTAATTCTCAAATAAAGGCTTGTCCTGCAGGATTTCTCATATTGATAGGACTGGTTAGAACTAAGGCTTTGCCAGCAAAGGCACTGAGAAGATGGCTTCATTCCATATGAGGCATAAGACTGGACTTTACTGAAGTTATGGGAAATAAAGTATAGAAATACATGTACATGAAAAACACTACAAAAAGAGGGAAATATTAAATACTGTAGGAGTAGAGAAAGAGGAAAGATATCCCATTTGGTGGATAATAGCACTTCATAGATAATGCAGCATTTGAGCTTGACCTTGAGGGAATGATTAGATTTTTATAAATGGAGATAAAGAAATTCCAGATGGATATAAAAAGATAAGGAGACACAGAATATTTAGGGGGAATGGCAATGAATCTAATTTGGTTGGAGAAAAAGGATGCATGAAGCTATGTAGTGGGGGATAATGCTTGAAAGATAAGTTGGAGCCAGAATATGGAAGTCATTTAATAGCAGGCTACGGATTAGGACTATTTTGTAGACAATGTGATCATGTCCAAAGGAGGTGAAGGGGTTAGAGTTCATGGAGCAGAAGTAGTTGTTGAAAGAACTAAGAAGAGGTAGTATGAACAAGATTTCAAAGGACATGATACTTGTCTCCAAGTACGTGGAAGGTTATCACATGGAAGGAGGGCTGGGCCCAGAAGGAAAACGAGAAATAAAAATTAGGTTTGATTTCAGGAAATGCTCCCTAATCATGAGAACTGTCCTAAAGTGGAATAGTTTGCCTTGGGAGATATTTCCACCCATCAAAGGTCTTTAGGATAGGATAGGATAATAGGATTATGGATGATGATTTGCTAGGTATTCCTGTTTTGGGGTATGAGTTACATTAGATAGCTACTGAAGTCTACACTTTTAAAAATTTTGTAATTCTAGTTGATAAATTGTTTGGTTGGTACTCCAAAGTAACAAAAGTTTTTCAATACTGGGACACATCTTTAAATTTAAGGGAAAGTTAGCAGTGTAGGTACCTTTGCAGTATAATGATGATGTTTTTGGTAGGATCATTAAACTATCATTTAATACTCAATTATATTGTGAATGAATTTAGTAAAAAAATATTGGTTAAATAGTAACAACATAGAACAAAATAAATTATTTTTGGAAGATGATTTATATTCTAACATTCCATCTCTTTCCTTTTCTTTCAGCTGCATGTGCTTTCATAGTACTGAAAGATGATATAGATAATCCAGACATCATACTGAAAGAACTCAAATCAATTGTTGCCACCAAGATAGCCAAATATGCAGTGCCTGATCAAATTCTGGTGAGGCTTGAGGTTATGCACATTTATTAATTGCACAATTTACTTTTTTTTTGTCCCAGTTCAGGAGAGTTACTGCTTTTTATTATATTCCAGTGGCTTTATAATCTCAATGATATGGGCACTGTCTTCAGTGGTACAAGCTACAATCCTTATTTAACCTCATCCTGTGCTTCTTTTATCCATGTTCCCACGAGTCCCACAAGGCCTTCTAGGCCTTTAAACATCCCATGATGTTTACCCCCATGTTATACCCCCATGGGTATATATACTTGGTACTATACTTGGTCTGACCACCTATTATCTCTTGCTATCATTATATGACAGGTACCTCTCTTTTTCAGTCTTAAATATCTTGATGTTTTATGCCACTTGTATGGAAATTATCATTGGCAATGTATTGCAGCCAATTTAGGATCACCATGGCTCTTCATTGACCTTTGGGTTATAAGTAACTTTGATTCTTCAAAAATTGTGGCATTTAATGCTTCATGGAGACTCATAGGGAGAATATCATGGAGAGAATGTTATTACAAGAGATCCTTCTTATTAGAGTATTCATTATCTGCTTCTCACAGGTACAAGGGTACATTTTGATTTGGTTTGGATCTGACTTCCATGGTATAGTAAGTCCTGGTGTGGAAATTCCCCTTTACTAATATAGGACATCCAGTGTTCTGTACAGGATGGCTTACTTTTGGGGGATGGGAGCTTCTTTGTATTTTCATTGGGTGTTCAAGACAGTGATTATTTAGATTTTTCTAAGTTTTAAAGCAGACATAAGATTTGAGAAACATAACTGTCATGTGTTAGATCACCAAGGACATTCAGTTATGGAAGGTTTGGGTCCATGCAAAGGCATGTTTGGGGAATCTCTAGGGAATGGGATGAGGACAACATGGAAAGTACTTAATATAATGCCCAAGACTTTGGGAAGGGGGAGAGGGCAGGTATAAAGTACTGGGTATGTATCCCTCTTCTGACTCATACTATCTGCATGATCATGGGCAAGTCATTTAACTTCTCAGTGCCCCAGGCTACTTTCTAAAAACAATAAATTGTGGAATACTTGCTGATTTCCCAGTTTCACAATAGCATCAGAGATTTTAGGTAAGACACTCCATAAAGACAATTATATTAGTTTATTGACTAAACGGCCTGGAACCAGGAAACCTTCCCAAATTTTCTGAAATATATTTAGATTTGGGGAATGCTGAGTAAACTGCTTCAAGGCACCCTGATTTAATTTGCAGGAGATGAAAATTTTTAACTAGAGTGAACATAGAGATAGTGCCTAGGAGAACCCTATTAAGGATTAAGACCTCAACTTTACCCTGTTAACACCATTTTATTGGGTAAAGAATTTAAATGGAAGTATTGGTGTCTAGATATTATATTCATTGTCCCAAGTGACCTCTTTACACATAAAATAAATTGAATGCAAGGGAAAGAAGATAGAAGTCCAAGGAAGTATATTTAAACATGATATTCTTATTTATTATGAATGGAGTGTATTTGGTATAGACACCTATCTCCATATAAGTAAGGAAATTAAAGAAAGAGAAATATTTATATGATAGTCAATTGTAAATTTCAATACAGGGTACACGTTCTACTTGCCAAGATTAGTTTTAGATTGGAGACTAACAGAAATATGGAAGAACAATATGATAAGAAACTATCATCCTATAAGGTATATGTAGGACACATCATAGGGAACTACCACCGGAGGAATCTCTCTATAGGATGAATTACAAAAATCAACTTATTATAAAAATTACTCTTTTACGTGAAATCGTAAAGTGGCCCAGAGAAAACTCCTTTTCATTTTATCACTCAATTATTCTCTCTTTATAGTTATCCTCAGTTCCTAATAGTGACGGTGTAATTTCCAATTTATAATAATGCTTCCCTTCCCTTTCTTTTCCTTATTAGGTGGTAAAACGTCTTCCAAAAACTAGGTCTGGAAAAGTCATGAGGCGGCTCTTACGGAAAATAGTCACTGACAGTACTCAGGATATGGGAGACATTACCACTCTGGAGGATCCTTCAGTGATTTCTGAAATTTTAAAGGCCTATCAGAAACACAAAGACAAGTTATCTGCCTCTTAATAGAGAAGAAATGTGTGTCAACCTGGAAGTTCCAAAAATGCGCTTGGCCAAAACCAAATACAGTAGTTACTTACTGTTTTTTCTCTGGACACATTCCTGAAATTGATTTGTTTTCAAATCAGGAAAGAGTTCTTTACAATCACCACAGAATCTAGTGGTGATACATAAGGCCTGTTGTAGTGTTTCCCTCACCCTCACCTTCTTTTGGTTTCCCTGAAGAGGCAAAACTAAAGTTGAGATATATTTATCTTCATGAAAATGGAAACTAATTTGAATTTTGGGGAAAAGGTTGATGGTAAAAGGAACTTATTTATCATCCTCACATATTAATGGCCCCTTGAGATACAAAAGTACAAAAGTTAAAATGTGCCTTCTCAGATTTAAAATTAGAAGCAATATTTTTCTCCATATGGTCCTAGGTATAATAGCTGTAAAGTCTTTATTTTTATACTTTCTTATTTGAGAACAACATGCAGAAAATTTTAATGTATGAATTTATTTGTATACATTCTTTCTAACATTATAGAATAGATAGCTACAGTTATGAAAAATCATTTTAACTCTTACTGAGTGCGAATAGTATGGGTTCATGTTTATTCATAATGTTTAAGGAATTTTAGAGACAGGTGTTGAAAACAGAATGATTAATCAACACAATCATATTAATTATGTCTTGATTTCTTTCAAATGATTTCATTTGCCTATTAAGACTACATTTCATTATATACGAGGAACAAAATTAATTTTCTAAAAGTTTGGCTATAAATTTGTTCACCCTTAAGTTCTGGACAGTTCATTCATTTTTTTTTTTTTTTTTTGTTCTGGATGGATTTAATTCTTCTTGACTACAGGTCATTAATGCTCTAAACTGTGGCACTGCCAAAAGTAACCAATGAAAATTCAAATGATCTATTACAATAATCATTAAAATTCTCAGAAGAACCTTTTGTATTCTTGAAAAATGTTTTTGGTTCTACATGATTGTTGGGGGGGTATAGGAAAAAGGACTGTTCAAAGTTCTGATCAGAAATTAAAAACAAAACAAGAAGTCTATTTTATACAAGTGCCTTAATGCTAATCAAATAGCTAGTATTGACAGTAGCAGATTAAAAATTTGTTGACTTAATAATGAACATTTGGAATATTGTCAATAAACGTGGCTGACAATAATTAGCTAATATAGACATTAAACATTAGCTAAGTATATATCAAATTTTAGTTTGTTCACTATTATGGTTCTTAAAACGCAATCACTTAGAGAGCAATATACTTAGTATTTTAAATTATTTTATATATTAATCAAGGCTCTTTTATCTTGCCTGGTTCCCCATGCTGCTTGTAAAGAATTGACACTGATGAAAGACTTCAAAATGTAGGATCTATGGACTTAGGATTTATCTGCAAATGAATTAAAATAAAACAGTTTACTATGATGACAAGGATAAGAAAGAATGTCATTCTGTTCTGCTCCGTGTGATACTAAGGACAAGTCAAAGTATAGGCATAATTAACTAAGAATAAAATAAAGAAAACCCTTTCAATATTGTTTCATGAAGGGGAGAGATGTACAGGGAGCCCACAGTTTTTCTGGGAAATTCATCTCTCTAGAATACAACTGAGGATTAGAAAATAATAAATGCTCACGAAAGTGAAGCCAAAAAATTGGCCTCTGAGTCAAAATGAATTTCAAAATATTTGTGTAATGAAGCTCTTTTATTCATTTAAGAAGCCCTTACTCAGAGCCTTTTCACTCTTTTTATTAACAATTTTAAATAGTTTGTGTGGCAAAGTGGAAAGCATGCTGGATTTGGAGTCAGAGATTCTGGGTTCAAATACCATCAATTATTGTACTTATGAATTTAGGCAAAGTTAGATCAGATCTTTCTTCAAGATCATTTCTAACTAAATTTTTAATCTAATGTTCTATTTTTCAAACTCATAGAGAAAATTGGAAGATTTGAGGCGTCATTGACAGTAGAGAAAAGCAATAGCTGTCAGCAAGAAACTATAAAAATCAGAGAAAAGAATTTTAAAAGTATAACAGTCCCAGACTAATAAGCAGTAACCAGAAATGATAATCAGATAAATTAGGAATGATACTTTCAAGGTCTCTCTGAAGAACTTTGGAAATGATTATGAGATAAGGGAGACACTGACATAGGATGGCTCAAAATCAAAGAGGTAGTGTTCTATGCAAAACTATGTAGCTCATTCTAATCTGGTCTCAGACACTTAACATTCCCTAGCTGTGTGACCCTGGGCAAGTCACTTAACTCTAATAGCCTCAGCAAAAAAGCAAAAAACAAACAAACAAGCAAAAAAAAAACTATGTAGCTCAAAAGAAATGTGAGATGTGCAAATTTAGAAACATTTCTATTCCAAATATTCACATGGACCTGTAGCAGTCTTCTGAGCTTGTACTGGTTTGATTAGACACAGATGGGATAAACTGTACCTTGACCCCAACGTAGTGATATCACTGGTCTTCTATGAGCACGAAGGCCAACAACCAGTACACATGGTGCTGAGCACTTTATGAATCCTTAAAGGCATCACTTTATTATCATGAAATACAATAAGTTGATATGTACAATGATTCTAAGATATGAAAAGATCAGCTTTAGTACATTCTGTTAAAGGAAACAAGAAAAGGAATAATGCACTTTATAAAGATTTCTATAAAAACGGTTCCAAAATAAAAGTTTGTGTTTGATAAACCAATGATCTGGAAAGCTCAATTGTCCAAATGATTTTCTCTTCAAGGGATCCAGATGTACCAGTGAGGTTTTTATGTACAAAAAAGAAAAAAATAACTGGACAACAATCATGTGCAAAACATCACAATCTACCTATTATGTTTCTTTCTACAGGTTGTTTTTACGATAAATAATGAGACAAGGAAAGGGTGAAAATGAACCTACTTGACCAAGAAAGAAATGAATTTTCCAGACAACCTTAGAAATAAAAGCTAATTGTTCCAGGGAAATTCAGAGTCTGCAAATAAGCTCCACATGGAGTGATGATTAGAATCTTTTTAGAAAGTCTCTTAGACTCAATCTAAATTATATTTTTCATAGAAGTGTATACTCATGTAGGGATTATATATATATATATATATATATTGTTTTTCTTTTTACTATGTAAAATATAAAGATATGGCAGGACAGCTTGTTATTGCCAGTGTTTTCATAATTCTCAATATCTGTGAATGATCCCTGGATTTCTTGAATGTGATAAGTACTCTACAATAACCAGAATACATAGTCAGAGGATTTAGAGCTGGAAGGAACTTTAAATATCAGCCAATCCAAATTCCTCATTTGGCAGATGAAAATGAGAAGTGACTTGCTCAAGATCAAATAAAAAACCTGTATACTTTCAATGTGGGGAGGCAAGATTCATACAAACTGGGGGTAGAAAGTGTTTTGGGCTCTATGCTTTGAATTGAAGAGTGGGACATCATTTCTTATAGATTACTTTAGATGAAGTAGGGGTGGGGAGGAAGAAGACAATCAAAGGAGAGAATTGGAAGTATGGCTCACATTTATCAGACCATAATAATCAGGTAATGAAAGTATCATTATCCCCATACACTTGAGAAAAATAGGCTCCAAATGGTTAAAGGATTTGGCCAAGACAGAGTCATAAGTGGTAGAACCAAGGCTGAATTGTAGCGTTGTGGACAATTAATTCAGCACACTTTCCTCCACACTACCTTTCCTTTTCAGTGTCTGGGGAAAGTACCTCCCTCTGTGGTGGGGCAGATAAAAGAAAAACATCCTGCTGAAAGTGAATTTTGCTATAATTGAGTTCTTTCTCCAATTTGATAAAATGTCAGGGAACATTTTCAAATAATATAAATTGAATTTAGTGCTGCTCTAAGTTGGTTTTTCAGTGGACCAGGAAGGCTGAAGGAAATCCTCTGAATCTCAGTCTTGGCAAGGAATAGTGCCTTCCCTCCTTAATTACAACTATTTACAACCTGCTTCTAACCTACAATTCCTGCTTCACCTTGTATTGTTCCTTTTCTTATAATCTATTTAACAGACAAACCAAACAACAGCTGTGTTCCCCAGCTATTTGTGATTTTTTACCTCTGTGCATTTCTTTGCACTGATTTACTGTTTTCCTGATCCAACTCTGATCAGTCATTTCCATGAAGCTTTCATCAGTGGCTTGTCTCTATACTCAAATGCTCACTATCTGTGGGATCTTTGGCAAGCCACTTAGCTTCTCTAGACTTGTTTACTCATCTCCAAAACAAGGAAGTTGGGCTAGTTAACTTCTAAGGTCCAGCTCTAGAGCTCTCATCCAATTTTTCTATGACTGCTCTAGCTGAAAATTATCAACCCCCTCATATTAGAAAATTTTGTTTGCCTCATTCCATTTTGTATCACACTTATTTGTGTGTAGCTTCTTTATTAAATCATAAGGGTTTTCAGGTTGGCAGGGATGGTTGGGTTTTTAATCTCTGTATTTCAGGGTACAAAACCTGGTACATGCTTAATAAATGTTTATGTAATTGTGCCCATCAAGTTTGAGCCAATAAAAAACTTTCAACTGTAGCTTTTCAGGAAAGAAAAAGGCTAAGAGAGAATAAGTATAAAGGAATGGAGGAGAAAAAAAAGCTGGTGAGTTTTTTTAAGTGGAAAATAAAAAAAAAGAAATATATGGACAAGTTTTAGCAAACCTTTTAGAAAGTGAAATATTACAGGATGATCATATTGTACATTTTAGTTTTGTTAATTTTGCTTATTTTCACATCAAAAATTTTGACCTTAATCTCTACTTATTGATCTGAAATAGAGAAAAAAAGTTGGGGGGAGGAGAGATTTCCCCAAGCACTCTAAAACTTGAGAAGCTAGTGGTGCATTTGTGTCAATGATCCTTGAATTTTTGTGAGAGCAGACTTAAGGCCTTTCAAGTAAAAGAATACTTTTGGTAAAAGACAGATCTAGAATTCTCAAAGGGGAGTTTGGTTCTCTGCTGCATGCTTGGGGTGTTCTTTATAGCTGGAGGTATTATTGTCCCAAGCATCAATTAAATATCAGCATAGGGAAATCTCCCTTTATCATAGGTGAGGCACTAGAAATAAGCCAAATAACTAAATCTTTAATTTCCTGTTCTAGGAATATCAGTTGGATTTTAAATTGCCAGAAAATGTTGTAAGTAGATGCATAGATTTCTTATTTTTCATTGTTACAGCAAGTATAGTAAAAAGTATTTGGGTTTTGGTAATAGCTCATATTAAGAATTCTGAAGAAAAAAGTCCTGATATTCAAGAAGAAAAACATTTTGTCTTGAATGGTTCACTATTTCAACATTTTTTATTTTGAATGCAAACACAATGGTATGCTTATTAAACTTACAGATGACAGTGCTGGAAAGAATATTTAACATGTCTTCTTTTTATATTCTCTCTTCCTTGGTGATTTTACTATGGGTTCAATGGATTACTTTTTTGAAGATAACTCCCATATCTCTTTGTCTAGCTTTATAATCTCTCTTCCAAACTCTCTAGTTCTACCTTATTACATACTTGCTAGACAAATTACCTTTATGACTTGTAGCATCCTTGACAGGCAGGATGGCATGACGACTAGTCTGTGGCACTTAGATTTGGAAAGATGTGGGTTCAAATGTCATCTCAGCCACTTGTTAGCAGTATGACTAAAAGCAAGTCAGTAATCTCTGAATAATGGGTATAAGCTTAATTGTAAGGCCTACCTACTTCTCATGGTTGTTGGAAAGATCAATATTATATATATTGTAAATATTAAACTACTATTATTAGATTATTAAAGATTATAAATATTATATATTACATTATTAAAGGTTATAAATATTAAACTACTATGTAAATATCCTATAATATTGTCTCATGTTAATAGAATTATTCTCCCTTAACCCAGAATGTTCCTATTTCCACTGAAGGTACCATCAACCTTCTGGTCACCCAGATTCATAAGGCATCATCCTTGAAAATTTCTTCATCCCAAATATCAACTATTATTCATTCTACTCCAGAAATATCTCTCACATTTGTAGATTCTCTCTCTTCACATTCTTGATTCTAGTTTAGGTCCTCATTACCTTTCCCAAAAATATTTAAATAGCTTTGTTCTCTCTTCTTTAATCGGTCCTCCTAATACTACCTAATACATATAGTTAATAATACTTAATGTTCATTGACTTTTATTAGCTGTAAAATATTCCAAAACAGGTCAATAGCCACTTCACTTCCTTATTCAAAAATTTTCAGTGACTACCTTTTGTTTCTAAGATTAAGTACATATCCCTCAACCTGGCATTTAAAGCTCTCCACAATATGACTCACCTCTATCCTTCTGTTTTATTTCAGAAAATCCCTTCTCCATCTCAGTCAAACTTGCCTGCTTACTTTGTAACTGATACTTCATCTCTTATCTTCTTTAGCACAGGTTTTGTTCTTTGATATCTGGAATGGATTTCCTTCTCACTTTAACTTATAGAATCCCTAAAATTTCCTCCAATTTTCTTCCACAGTTTAGGTGCCTTATCTTACAAAAGGCCTTTCCTGATTACCCTAGTTTTCTCTTTGCTTGAAATTACTTTGTATGTACTCCATATTTATGATTTATATACATGATGTATTTCCCTGGTAAAATGTAAACTTTTTTAGGCAAAGAGGGAATATTTTTTTGTCTTCGAATCCCCAGTACCCAGAATAATTTATTTAAGTATTTGTGATAGCAGGTACTTAAGTATTTAAGAATTTTTTTTATTGACTCAATTTTGACACAGCAGGTATTTCTTTACAAAACCACTTCTAAGTGTGTTGATTTGTTATTTTTGAGTCGAGATCCAAAAAAAATGAACATATTGGAACCCTGGACTAAATTTAATAATGTGGAAGATAAGTATAAAAATGTCCTTTGGTTAAAAAATTCAACTGTGTGTGTAATGAAATATAGAATGGAGGCAAATCTAATTAAAACAGCAGTTCACATTAAAAAGACTTGGGAGTTTTAGTTGAATTCAAAGAATATGCATTAATATTGCATCATGGGAATAAAAAAAAGCACTACACTCCAAAGTGAACTTTAAGACATACTGTTTCACTCATTCCAGACACTGTATACCTGTTAGTGTCTGCTACTATACTCTAGGTTGTGTTCCTTGCTGAGCTCCATACATTAAAAGGGATAATGACAAAATATGAACTTAATGAAGATAGGGTTAATGAACCATACCATGGGAGAAATGAGTGAAATTAGGAGGACATAAAACCTTTTTTTAAGGACTTTCATATCAAAAAGGGATTATTTATTCTATATGGTTCCAGAATTGGACTAGAATCAATATGTGGAAGTTATAGGGAGAAAGTGCTTTGTTTCCTGGTAAAGAGATATAAATATAAAAAACTGCAATGAGTTACGTTAGTAGTGAGCTCTATGGCCCTAGAAGTATTCAAGTATAAGACCTTATGGAACACATCTTGAAAAGGGAATTCTTGAATGGTAAAGGTTAGAATAAATGATCTTCAGTCTTCCTTTCAATTTTAAGATTCTATTTCCCTAGGATTTGTATTTTAGGTTATTCTTGCTGGCTACTTTCTAATGTTCTTCTGGTTACTATGGAAAATACTTAGCAAAACAGAGTTGCCTGATAGCTTCTTAGCATTTTTAACTGAGTGTGTTGAGTACAAAAATCCCAAAGTTCAAATGTTCCTTTGGCAATGCATCCTTTTTTAAAAACATTATTTAAAACTTAAAGGAAATTAAACTATTTCAAGAACTTGTAGTTATATTAATATGAGTATTTCAACAGACTGCAACCCTTCTACAACTTAGCAGGTAGTCTTTAAAAGCTTCTGTGACCAAAATCCTCCTCTGCTCAACCTGGTGACAAATTTCTAAATTTAGTGAGGCTTGTCCTTGGACAACAAATATACAGTTCACTATTGGGTAGGCTTGAATTTCTTTTGACAAGGGTAAAATTCCTTTATAATTTATAATTTCCAAGGGAACAAGGATGTGGCATCAGAAATAAGATGAAATTATATTTAATCTCACCTCAACTATAAATTTGTTCATTAGGAGTCACAATATTTATAAAACAGCACCATTCTGTGTTATATTACAGGATGATACAGCTAGCAAAGAATCATCAAGTGCTCAGGAGTCCATGTTTACTGCACTTAGATGCTGCACTTAGAAGTGGCACAGTGAATTTCAAAGGATGCTAATTCAATGTGAAAACCAAAGTTAATTCCTCCTTTGCTTCAGAGACATTTAAAATATAATCTCTGATTAAACCTTCATCATTACTTCTTCATTTCTTAGCATAAATCTTGTGGGCTAATACCTCTAGACCTACACACCTGCAACTTTCCATCTGTTAAGTCTAAGGATCCACTGATTATACTTAAGGTTGTCTTTGTTTACTATGGGTGAGAAGTATAGTATGAATATATAGAGGGCTTCCTTAAGATATGAATAAAGTGAAGAGCATATGATTTTAATCAAGAATTTTAAATTGAAGCCTATAATTATATATAATATACTCAGATTATAAAAGCAGTTATTAATTCTTGGTATAAGTATTTGCTCAATTTAATCTAATTATTTCTGACATGTGATTTAATAGTTATCACCCTTCCCCTTCCTTGGAGATTTAATAGCTTAATTCAACTCTGGAGATTTAATAGCATGGTGTATTTGCATTTAAGGAAATGTATTTTAAAATAAGTAGTAGTATGTTTTAAATTTTCTGACTCATAGCAATAAAAGCAGGAGTCTGATATGCAACCTTGATACACATATTACACAGAATTTCATTCCATTGACTCATGATTTATTGCTACCTTATTCTATTTCAAACTTGCTCCTTAAGAGTTCAATTTGAAACTTATTTGAAGATTGTCCTTTTCTATTTCCTATTTGAACAGATGGTTTAAGTACTTAGCATAAAAAGTATTTGGCTTATATATCAACTACCCTTAGGGATGAAATCTATTTACTCCAGGGAACTCTGACAAGAAATCATTTGCATATTTTGACATTCATTTCCTATTTGAACTTAAAATGGCAAAAAAAAAAATCAGCTTGCTGTCTTCAAACTAATTTTTTTTTTTAAACACAAGGTCAATAGTTACAGAAATGTGAAGTGTGGTTCTATTAGACCACTTGGGAATGCCAATGGTTCTCCTGGGTAAATTAAGTTGTTCTGTTCTCTTTAGTGTGACTGATTTCCCAGAATAGTTTGGTAGAAGGGGTGGGATGCTGGGGAGGAAAGATGATGAAAATAGTGAGTCTTGTCTAAAGGGGTAGCCTCTTCGACTTGGTTTTCATCTTTTAAAAAGTATAATGAAACTAGAGCTCTACCAAAAAATAGGGCTATACTTTGAATATTACAAATAAAGTAGATCTCCCAGTACTTGTGGATTTACTATTCGTAAAGCTTTGTATTGTTATTGTTCCTAATTTTTCAGTCATCTTCTGACTCTTTGTGACTCCACTTGGAATTTTCTTGGCAAAGATACTTGGGTGATTTGCTATTTCCTCCCCAGCTCACTTTACAGATTGAGGATCTGAGGCAAACAGCGTTAAGTGACCCACCCAGGGTCACACAGCTAGTAAATGTCTTCAGACCACATTTGATCTCACTAGACTTCAAACCTAGTATTTCATCTACTGGAACACCTAGGTACCAATTTTTAAAGCTTAAACCATCAAATTTATTATCTTTTCACCAGGAGTAACAATGCCACTTAAAAAGACCAAGATAAGAGAAATCTAAATGGGCTTTCTGATGTTTTTGTTTTTGGTCAAGGACTGTGATTTTATTGCCTTAGGGAACTCACTCTCTGTACCAAAGCTAACCAGGGATATTCTTCAGTTTTTAAGAGTTGCTTTAGGTATTGAGATTAAGTGATTAAGTGACTTCACTGGAGTTACAGTTTGCTAGAAATAGAACTTGAACCCAAATCTTCCTGACTTTCTGACCAGGTTATCTATTCACCGCTCTACTTCCTATCTATGCTCAATAGATATGTATGTTACTCCTGTGCATACTCAGATTGAATAATTTTTTGGAATAGTAAAAGGTATTTCAAATTAATCTTGTTTGGGATATAGATTTCCCAGGAAGGACAATTGTGAAGAGGCTGCATGGTGTGGTGAAAAAGCATTATATTGTTCAGCTGTTTCAGTCTGTACTTAAAAATTGAAATATTTGAGTAGAGTTCCAGCTAAAGCCTATTAACTATGTGACCCTGGACATGTCAACCTCTGACTTTATTTGTAAGCAGGGAATAAGAACACTTAACTCTTTTGACAGAATAGTTTCAAGAAGTGTGCTGTAAAAGAACAGTTCAATTCCTGTTACATAATTTAAGAATTTTAGCATCTCCTGTCACCTCTCTAGTGAACTCATTAGCTCACTCACCAAAACTGTCCTTCCAAATCTTCTGATCTCTCTGGGTCCCCTCTTCCACACATTTAGTTAAAAATCTTGTCTCATATTTTCCTGAAAAAAATTGTATTTGCCTGAGCTCACTTTTCTCCCCTCCCGCTTATCTAATATAATTCAGATACCTTCTTCTATTTACCCTCTCTTCTCACCAAGGCAAACCACTTAGTGTGCACAAGTGATTTCATTTCATCTTCAGCAGATAATTGCCTGTAACATCTCCACTGTTTTTTGGCTGCTTCTATACTATTTACCTGCTAGTCTCCTGCTAGTTTTTGTCCCTTATCTCTTTTTTCCTTTTGTGGCTAAATCCCTTGAGAAGGTTATCTACAATAGCTGCCTCCATTTTCTCTAATAAACTCTCAAAAGAAACTGTGCTCTCCAAAGTTACTAACATGTCCTCTCTGCAGCCTTGGACACTTCTGAATACTCTTCTTTACTTGAATACTCTCTTCTCTCAAGATTTTTGAGATCCTACTCTCTTCTGGTTCTTCTCTTTCCTATCTGATTACTCACTCTTAAGTGTTCTTTGCTGGATCTTTATCCAAGTCATACCTATTAACCCTAAGTATCTCATAGGGCTCTGTCCTGGGTCTTTTTTTCTCTCTTTATATATACTATTTCATCTGATAAAGTGATGATTTCATTAATTCCCTTGGATTAAATTATCATCTTCAGGGGGATGATTCTCAAATTTATTCAGCACTATTTTCTCTGCTGACAGCTTGTCTCAAATCTTCAAATGGCCAGTGGATATCCTGAACTGCATGTCCTATCTTAAAAGTTCAATATGTCCAAAACTGAGTTGTCTCCCTGCCCTCCCCTGAACCCTTCTTCCAAATTTCCCCGTAATTGATGACTACCAAAATTATTCCAGTCACCCAGGCTCAGACCTAGGTATATCCTTGATGGTTACTTTCTTTTATATCCTTTTCCCTCCTCCCATTCAATATGTTTCCAAAGCCTGTTGATTTCCCATTAGTAACATTCACATGTTAAATCTCTGACACAGACACCACTATTCATCCTCCACTAAACTGTCAAAATAATCTTTCCAAAATTTAAAAATCTGACCATGCCACTCAATAAACTACTTCATTAAACTCCAGTAGCTATCACATCTAGAATTAAACATAAAATCCTGTTTGACATTTAAAGCCCTTCACAACCTCCTCTTCCAACCCTATCTCCCTCTTCTGCCCCGGTTTCTTGTAGAATGAGATTTTAGTTAAGATTTAAAGGAAGGCAGAGGTAGGTTGGGTAGTGAAGATGAGGAAGGAGGATTTCAGGCATAGGGGACAGTTTGATAATGTCAAGAATCTGGAGATGGAATGTCCTATGTGAGGGGCAGCAAGGAGGACAATGTCACTAGATTACAATATGAGGGGAAAGGGAGCAAAATATAAGACTGCAAAGGTGTTACACTGGCCTTTAAAATTCGAGTATTTTACATCTGGTCTTAGAAATAAGGAGTCACTGGAATTTACTGAAATATTTGTTGGAAAATAATGTAATCTTCCACTTCATATAATGTCTCATGTAATCTATTTTCCAAACAAACTGGTCTATTTGCTGTTCCTTATACAGAACATATCTTTTACTTTGAATCTTTGCAGTCAGGCTCTCCTTCCCTGTCTCTGCGTCTCTGCCTCTCTTTCCCTTTTCCCATTCCCCATGTGTAGATGCTACCTTCACTTCTGCCTCTTGGTATCTCTAGCTACCTTAAGGTCTCACTCACGTTGTGCCATCTACTATAAGAGATCTTGATTCCCCCAGTTGTTACACTGTTACATATGTTACCCTTTATTTAATTTGCATGCATTCTGTTTTTTGTTATTTGTATATATGCTTTCCCTTCCAGTAGAAAATAAGCTCCAGGACTGACACAATGACTGAGCCAAAATAAGTGCTTAATACTTGTTGAATCGGATCTCTGGAATGGGGATGTTAATATGACCTTAATTGGTTGTTCCATAAAAGTATGTCATAAAAGATGAAGCACTACAAAAAAAGAATTACTCTTACAGCTTGGTACATAGTAAATGATTAATAAAGCATCATATTTCCCCCATAGGGTTTTGGAGCTTGTATTAGAATTTAAGGGACTTAATTAACCCAAAGGAATACTTAAAATCCCAGCATCCTATACTACTTTTATTTTTACTGCATTGTATCATGGGTATCAGATTTACTGAATAGGCCAAATTTCTTTGTGAATGTATAGGCAAAGCTGACTAACATTTCAAATAAAAAAATTATATTTACTGAAACAAAGTTATAGGCCTGAATCATATATGGGCTAATCTTGCATAAATAGATAAATGATTTTTTCAGTTCTATTATTGTCATTTGATATTGTTTATATGTCATATTAGCATCACCTAGTAGTTTTATAGGAATTTATACATTAAAAAGCCATGAGATTCAATCATTTCATTTTTAGAACCTAGTTTGGTTAGGATTTATTTAGTTTATTTTTGTATTTTCCTACTGATGTGTTGTTGTTATCAGTCATGTCTAACTCTTAGCCAATCCCATGGAACCTACCATGCTAGATCCTTCTATTCTCTACTAATCTGAATTCAGTCCAAGTCCTGCTCCTTGCTTTTATGACACTATCTTGTCCTGTTGTCTCCTCTTTTTGCCTTCAATCTTTCTCAATATCAGTCTTTTCCAATGAGTCCTGTTTTCTTGTTATGTGGCCAAACCTATAGTAATAAATAAATAACTGAGACAACAAGTAATACTGCTGGGCTTGCAATCAGAAGACCTGGGTTCAAATATTAATAGTTGTGAAGCATTGTGAAAATTCCTGAGCTTGTATATAACTCAGGCAAGTCCTTAGGGCTTGTATATTGTGTGGCTAAGGCAGGTAGGTGATACACTGGATAGTGTGTGGAGTTTGGAATCAGGAAGACTCATCTTTCTGAGTTCATATCTGTCCTCAGACACTTACTAGCTATGACACTGGGCAAGTCACTTAACATTGCCTGTTTCCTCATCTATAAACCAAGTTGGAGAGGGGCAGCTAGGTGATGCAAGGATAGAGCACCAGCCCTTAAGTCAGGAGGACCTGAGTTCAAATCCGATCTAGACACTTAACATTCCCTAGCTGTGGACCCTGGGCAAGTCACTTAAACCCAAATGCTTCAGCAAAAAAAAAAAAAAAAAAAAAAGCTGGAGAAGGAAATGCAAGCCATTCCAGTATTTTTGCCAAGGAAACCCCAAATTGGATCATAAAGAGTTGGTCAGGAGTATTCAACTAAAAAACAATAACAAAACGATGTGGCTAGTAGTTTTAACATTATTCTGCCTTCAAATTCAGTACTGTCTACTGCAGTACTTTGCTAGGCAAGCTTGTTTTTTTCAGCTTTCAATCTTTTTACTTTAACCCTCTGATAAGTCTATAATCTGGCAAGTCCTCCTTTTGGTTTTACTCAGAAGAGACAATTCATTTGCCAAGTCTACCTCTTTACTGGCTCCCCTCCAAACTCAGTTCAGATTCCATCTTCAGTAAACCTCCTGCTCACTTCCCTCCCCCCATTACCTGCCTTCCACCTGAGATTACCTTCCATTTATTCTGCGTATAACGCCAGTGCGGTTTTTTTTTTTTTTTCTGGTGGTTTCCTCCTCCTGGATGGCAAAACCTTTTTTTAAAGTTTTTATTTTTTGACCTTTCTTTGCATTTCCAGCGACCAGCCCATATTAAGTCAAGATGTTACTCAGAGTAGATCTATGACCTATAACAAAGCCACAGGAGAAAAAAGGACTGGATTTGCAGCCAGAGGGTTGGGGTTCAAATGCTGCCACTTCCATCGGCTAAAGGAGAGTAATGAGCTCTCTGGGCCTCATAGGCCTATAAAGTCCCTCCTTCAACTCTTATGATGACCTTGAGGTCATAAGTATCTCTCTCGAGGAGGAGGCGGGATTATATTCCTGCACGATCCCTTCCAATTCTCAATGTCTGAAATTAAAACGCCCCAAACGGCTCGATTCAACCACGGTATATTTCTCATTTTCTCTCTATTGTTAACGGCGAGGTGGCCTGTTCCGCCACTCTCAGCGTGGGGGCGGGATTAACACACTGAGGCGAAAGACCACTCGGCCCAGGATCTAGCTCCGCATCACGTGTCTCCTGCCTCTACTATCCATTTTCAAGGAGTCAGGGGCCCAGGTCCTCGCCCTAAAGGGAGACTGGGAGAAGCAGAGTCGGTTGGAGATTGAGACTGAAGAGACTACGGGTGTCTCAGCTAAATGGCGCCTGAAACTCAGGGCTATATTCCCGTCGTTTACGTCACTTCCAAGCGCCAGATGGCACGCAGCGACCCTCGACAGTGACGTCATCTTTCAGCGTCAGTGACCAAAGCAACAGTGGCGGATATTGGGATGTCGGGGCGGAGCCCAGGCCAGCTAGGAGAGGAGGGCGGACCGGATGGAGGAGAAGAGGCGGGGCCGGGGCGGAGCAGGCAGTCCCGGCGAGGGCGGGGCCGCGGACAGACTTTGAATTGCTCTTCTTTGAGGTGGGAGCCACAAGCCGTGACTTCAGTCTGGGCGTCGGGAGACAGCAGTATAGTCGCCATGAATGAGCCAGAGGGGCTGCGGCAGCGCCGGCCCCGGCGGCCTCAGGTCATCACCGAGGACAGCCAGGCGCAGGAGGCCAAGCAGGGCAGGTAGAGGTCGAATCGCCTTGGTCCTAAATCCTCCGACTCCTCTGACTACTCGAATCCTCCACCGGGCCAGGACGTTGGATGGGGCGGGCTCGGGAATCCCAAGTTTAGGCTTGGAGGATTGTGTTTGCATGCATGAGTGTGTATCTGCATGCACGTAGGGATGCATTTGCGTGCCTCTGTGAGCCTAGAATGCGTCTGCCCTGCTAGTTGCTCATTCTTTTCCTGAAGCTCCAGCTTCCCAGGATTTTTAGCAGTCCCGAATTTGGATTCCGCTACCGCAGTTACTCCTCCTGGTCCTTCTGGTCTTTGGCCTTTGCTGTCATCTGCGGGACTCACTGGGACTCTGGCTAGACACACCTGGTTCCAGGCTTTGCTCCTCGCCTACTGCCTTTAAACATCCAATTTTCATTTCAGTCTGATAAACATTAACTTACAAATGTGAAGTCCTAGGATTTGCATTCAATAATTATAGTTTAGTGGGGGTAGTGAGGGATGAGGAACACATGCACAGAAATACATATGAAGAGAGGAAATTACTACAAGAAACTTGAGAAACAGGTTATTTCGGAAATGGCAGTGAGAATTCAATTTAAACCTTTATTAAGCATCTCCATAGGTTCTATTTTTTCCATTTTATTTTTTAATCACATAGATTCTTGATAAATGTTTGTTGAATCAAATTAGGTGTAGGAGTACACATACAACAATAAATATAAAATGAGAGAGGAGGCAAAGGAGAGCCCTTGCAAAATATTATGAGAAATTCGAGGAGGAAGAGATTACTTGAAAAAAAAAAAGTTTTTCTTTCTTTTCTAAAATTATAGTCTTAGACATGATATTTCCATATACAAAAGAGGATAGAAAAAGAGGATTTTTTTATAAAAACTTCAATCTCTGTTATGTATAATTTTTTTAAAAGTATATATTATATTTAATGATAACACTGCTCTGCTTGTCTGTTGCCTTTTGAATTTTGAGATCACATTTTGAGGGGATCTGGGTGGAAGATGGTGTGAATCACAGATTGGAGATGATAAAACTTGAATTGCATTTTGATTTCAACAGGTAAAGATGATAATGATGTGAATAGAGGTCCATTCCAGGTTTGGAGTTGGACCACATGCAAGGGCATGAAGGTGGAAGAGGGCAGCACAAGTATGAAGGAATGAGGAATAGTTTATTTTGCCTGAAACAAAACAGGTAAAGAGAAGTATGAATAAGGATGAAAATGTAGGTTGTAGCTAGATTGTGGATATTCACAAATGACAAAAATAACATTTTATACTGTCTTCCAAAGCTTTGGAAAAATACTCGGAGGTTTTTGAAGAGAAGAGTGATGTGATCATAACACTGTATTAATAAAAATAATTGCAGGAGTAGTCTGAAGAATAGTTTGAAGAAAAGATATCTTGGAGTCAAGAAGACCAATTAATCAGAAGAGTTATACAACAGCTTGGGTAGGAAGAATTGAAGACTTTAAATTGAGATGTAGCAGTAATAAAAAAAAAATAGGAAATGGATTCAATAGATGTTGCAGAGGCTACTTCTTATGCCTGGAAAGTATATGTTGCTCAGTTCTGCCTTTTAGAATCCCTGTCCTCCTTCAAGGATCAAATCAAATGCCACTCCTTTCAGGAGGTCTTTTTCTGATCTTTCTGAAGTTTTTTTGTGTATTTATATTGTATATTATTTTATATTTATTTATTTATGTGACTGTTATGTCACCCAATAGAAAATAAGCTTTTTCAGGGCAGGAACTATTTCATCTTTGTCTTTGTATCTGTAGGGTCTAGGATAGTGCCTTGCACTTGGTGTTGACTTTTGATAGTGCTTGCTGAATTGAATTGAAGGTAAGGTTGATAATACTTGACAGCTGAAATGAAGGTTAGCAAATATGAATCCTATTAGAAGTCTGGGTGATGGGGAGATGATGGTATCACCCACAGCAATAGAAATGTTAGGAGCAGGTTTTTATTTTATTTTATTTTTTTGAGGAGGCAAGATAAATTCAGTTTTGGAGCAACATTTTAGGCACAGGCAGTATAACTACCAGGCAATTGGAATATGGGATTAATGCTCTAGGGAGGATTTAGGGGTGGAGATACTGGTTTTAGTTATCTGCAAAGAAGTGATAATTGAAGCTATGGTAGAGGAGATTAAAATTGCCAAGAGAGATGATGTAGAAAGAGAGGTGAAAAAGCCAAGAAGACACTTCACGAGACAATGAGGAGTTAAAGGGTAGAAGAAAGATGAAGATCCAACAAAAAAGAAGGAAGGAGTGGTTAGAGGGGTAAGAGAAAAACTATGAGGATGAAATGTTATGGAAGCCAAGAGAAGAGAGTATATCCAGAGGAGGGAATAATCATAAATGCCAAAATGCTGCAGAAAGGTCAAGAATGTTAAGAATGGCATCAGAATGCTACAGAGAGAGATCAAAAAGAATGAAGGCATATTGTACTCTTGGCCAGGGCTCTTTTGACCCCATCTTTAAGGGAACTTAGGTAGATACTTGATCCCCAATGTTGTTCTTAAATTTGAAGTTTTTATCTAAAACTCCATCACAATTAAATTAAGTGAAATCTCTACAACTCTCATGGGTATATGGATATAATACACCCAGGTATATAGATATGATATAGCACACAGTGAACTAAATGCAAAAGAGGCTGTTTGAATAATCTTATGTATATGACTAAACAAGAGGAAGAATAATAATGTATTTTGAGGGATAAGTACTTTTTAGCAGAAGGGAAAGATTAATAAGTGATATCCTCATTCATAGGGATTCCAGAAAATTAAGTTTGGGAAGAATATCTTTGTAATAATACTTGATTTGAGAGGATAGTAGTGAATCTGACATAGTGATATAAGCATGCTTTTTAAGAATGAGAAGACTTGTGTTGAATCCCAGATCACACAGTTACTAGTAAAAATTATTTGATAAATGATGTCACCTTGCTGAGCCTTAGCTCCTTCATTTGTAGAATGAGTCTAATAATATTTGCACAGCATATCATAGATATTTTTGAGGAAAGTGCTTTGTAAACCTTAAAGTATGAGATATTATAAGATTCCCTTACTTTGTGATGTTATAATTATATGGTTTAGAACTGGAATGAAAGATAATCTGGTTTAATTCACACATTTTATTGATAAGGAAAACTGAGTTCCAGAGATGTGAAATACATTGCCTGATGAAAACTTGATCCTTTGCCTACAGATCCAGTAATAAAACTGGAGGCCCTCAAAGTATATATTCATTATATGCAAATTTTCTAAAGTATTAATCTACATTGCATACCATTTACTATAATCAGTAGCATTTATTGCTAACTTCTCAGTGTAGTTATAGAAAATAACAACAATAATAAATTGTTATTGTTCAGTTGTGTCCAACTCTTCATGACCCCATTAGAGTTTTTCTTGGCAAAAATACTGGAGTACTTTACCAATTCCTTCTCCAGCTCATTTTACAAATGAGGAAACTGAGGCAAATAGGGTTAAGTGGCATGTTAAAGGTCACACAATTACTAAATTTCTGGGACCAGATTTGAACTCAGGTCATTTTGACTCCAGCCTGGCATCTATCAATTATCTGGCCTATGTTGCTATAGCTCTTTATAATTTAAAAATGTTTTTCATATCTATTATCTCTCATTTAATCCTCACTAATTGCTAGATAAATATAAGGCCCATTTTGTAATTGAGGAATGGAGGTTATATGATTTGCCTAAAGTCACACAACTAGTTCTCCATAGAAAATCTTAATCAATGATTTCAGTAAGCTACAGCAACAAATATAAAAAGATTCACTCCTGCATTTAAAAGAGAAAGGGGAAAGAAATGTACATTTTGAGGTTTTTGCCAGGTATCTTTTATTGCTTAGAGATAGAATTCCTCATTGCAGTGGGGGAGCTAAATTTAATTCTGAGATCTCTTCATATACTTGCCACTGAAGCAGAATGGGGATAGGAAGGAAAAGTTACATTTTAATTGCAGAATTAATTAAATTATTCTTACATTTTTTCTTTTGGGATTCACCCTTTTTATTTGTTTAAACTGAATGAATGGAATCTTAATGTACTTTGCAAGTGACTGGGTTGTTTTGATATATTTCTTAACTTTTTATCATCCGATGTTGTTACTCTGTTCTTGAATTTGCCTCCTTTCCTCCTTATTCTTTTGATAACATTTTTATATTATATATCAGTCTTGATCTTTTCTAATGTATCACCTGGATAAGGAAACATTATTAAGGGCAGTAAATTTACAAGTAATAACAATTAAGTGCCTATACTTATTGTCTCTTTATTTTTCTTTTTAGAGAGATTCTCTTAACATGTATATAACATTGTAACTGTATCATTTGCTTTACTGATGTTTTTATCTGAGATTTTTATCTGCAATAGTTAACTTTAGTGAGTTTTTCCATCTTTTCTAATTATTTCCTTTAGCTACCTCAAAAATTAAGGGCTGCAAAATATGAAAATGAATTAAAGAATAAAAGCAATATTCAAAGTAAAAAAAACAGTAGCAATAGGAACATATTGATACTTGAGAACAGAAGTTTAGGATAGGCTTTAGAATACTTAAGAATAGGAAGTAAAATCTCATGTAACTAGAAAAGTACATGTTCAAAAGAATAAAGTAGGAGACGCATAGATCTTAGAACTAGACTGCAGGGTATAACTCCCTGTTTTCAGACAGGTGAAATATCATTACTTCCATTTTATAGATGAGATATATCCCAAGTTTAAGAGGCTAAGCCATTTGTCCATTGTTTGTAAGTTTGCATAAGTGATGGAGTGAAAAGAAAAATTAATCGTAATGAAAATTCAAGGAAACTATTTAGCAAAAGTTTTTTTATTGGATAGAAAAATTAATCTTAATGAAAATTCAAAGAAACTACTTAGCAAAAAATTTTTTTTATTGGATAGATAAACCCATATATAAAGCTATAGTTCTGGACATTATATTTGCTATGATAGCTTTAAATTTCTGTGAACTATGAAGGAGAATGATCTCTACCTTTTTCTCTACCTCTTCCTTCATTAATGTGGAAAATTAGTAAGAGAAACTAGCATATAAATGAAGGCTTGTTATTACCGTGTATTTTTTATTCTCAAATACTTTATAAACTTATTTGACAATAAAAATTATGTACATTGTGAGCTATTCTCTTTTGAAACACAACTGCTTCTGGGAAGAGAATGAAACTATGTAATAGTGTATAGCAATATTTTATTACTATTTAGGAGAGTAAGTGAAGGATGAATCAAGTTGTTGAATATTATGTTAAAAATTCAATAGCTGTTTCACTCTTCTTTCAGGTAAATTTCCTACCCCAACCTTATCCCAAATAGGATTTGTTGTTATTTTTATTAGCTTTGTAAATGAGCAGTGTAGAACACTTGAGATGAATTAAGAAACTTGGGTTTACTTTCAAGCATGGCTACTTCCGAGTGAAGTTGAATTGCTTAATTTTCCTCCCTAAAATTCCTCATCTATAAAATGAAAATAATGTATTTATGCTTCTAAGTGTAATGTAATATAAGAGCTATGGTAGAGAATTTAAGTTATAATCACTTCTTTCTAGATTTTCTTACTATTTGATATTTATAAGTGTTTTAGTTCCAGTAATTACCTTGATCTTTGTTATATTTAATTGTCTTGATCCAGGAAAACTGTCAGATTTATTCAGTTTTTTCCCCCTAGAGTTTCTGTGATGCTACATAGTTCTTCTCTATTTATATAAAGCCATATTTCTTAGTCCTTAAGATCATGATACAAAGTATTTCTGTTCAATTCAGTCTTGCTGAGATAATAATGTTAATAGTTGACATTTTAATAGTATTTTAAGGTTTGTGTAGTGCTTTATATATTCTTATTTGATCCTTATGCCAATTTTTGGGGATAGGTATTATATATATTATTTACAATTTATAGAAATGAATATTGAAACTCAATTGTGTGTTACCCCTGGTTGGAAGTAGAATTCTGTCCAACCAATGTCTTCTTGATTCGAGGTCCAGAACCATTTCTAGTAGAACATGATGCCTGTCAGAGGACCTTGAAAAACCTTTTATTTGGCTTGTGGAACTTTCAGGATAAATTCATAGAAAATCTTATACATCAGAGTTGAGCCCTCAATAACTGGCAAATCCAATTGCATAATTATGATTATTTACTTTTAGAGAATATATGAATTATTAAGTTTATAATTTTTTATAAGGAATAGAGGGATTGCTTGAGGCTGAATTTATTTCCAGAGATTGATGACAACATATTGTTTCTAATCTCATGAGGCACCTAAAAATCAAAGTACAAGTTTTCTTGGCCTGGACATGTTTGCACAGGTTAGGAAGGAAAAACATTATGAAATAATTCAGCCATTTTGTTACTAAAATTTATATAGTCTTTTCAGCAAATCAACTGCATGCTTCAAGATGAGAACAGTTATCAGTTCAATATGAGTCAGTGGTATGACTCAGGTGCCAAAAAAGCTAATACAATTTTAGGCTTTTTAAATAGATATATTACTTTTGGACCCAGGAAGATAATAATCCTGTCCTATATATTTGTCAAGGAAGTAGAGTTATTTAGTTTGAAAATCAGAAAACTTTGGTGGGGAGGAAGAAGGAACTATGGTAACTATCTTCACATATTTGAAGGCAGTATATAGAACTAGAGTTGGATTTGTTGTGTGTTCTTTCACAAGGCAGAAATGTATAGAAGCTACAGGGGGAAAGATTTTGGTTCAATATCAGGAAGGAGTTTCCCAACAACTTGAGATGTGCAAAATGAAATGAGGTTTTTTTGGCATCTAGAGAGTTCTTTGTTACTAGAAGTATTCAAGAAGAGTATACATGACTATTATGGTTATTACAGTAAAATTCCTATTTGATGAAGGAGGTTGGACTAAATGATCTCTAAGACCCCTTCCATCTATAGAGTTCATGATTTTAGAGATATGTTATGGTCAAAACTCTGTATTTGATAGGCTAATGTTTGAAGGCATATTATAAAACATGCTTTGACTGGTTAAAATAATCATTGTTAGTATTGGCTAACAATAGTATTAACAATAATTTTTTGTATTGATTGTAATCAGCATGTTGTATTAGATGGCAACAAAATAAGATTAAGTGAAATGCTTTAATGTATATTTTGAGAATTAAAACTAAATGTGCATTTGTTGGTAAATGTTTAAGAATTGGATCTCTTAAAAAAAATGTACCCATGACCCATTTTAAAAATGTAATTTTCCTTATTAACATTTTATTTGCTACTTTCTTAAATCTAAACAAGCAATAAATCAAGTCTTGATTTGTAATGTTTGCCAGTTTTTGAGATATAAATGCTTTAAATATTTTTTTAATATTTTAACATTAATTTTTTTTAAAAATTTTAACATCTGACTCTTGTACTAGTTTTAGCTGGCTCTAGGCATATCTCCAATACATTTTTTTTCTATGATAGGTACAACATGATTAATAGAGTTAACTCTATTACTGATTCAGGAAGGCACCAGAGGAAAATAACCCTTTGTATATGTATTAAACCCATTTTTATGTATGCTACATGTATGTGATGACTTATGCTATAGAGAATATAGGTTTTCCATTTCACATTGAAACAGTGAATCTCCCTTTTCTTCTTAATAAAGCATATACTGACCAGTTTGTAAATTTGTTAAAGGTTAAACAGTTAAGGTGGTGAAAGATTTCTTTATGAGGACTTAGATTTTCACAATTATTGCCTGGGGACCTCTTTCAACACATGGTACTGTTTAGTGTGTTGCATCAGCTTTAGTTTTAACATCTGAGAAATTCCAGTGGGACCCTGTAATGATGATTATATTCTTGAAAACATCTATGTCTTCAATCTTCAAAATAAGTAAATTAATATTTCCCTCCTTGAACTTAGAGTAACTTTTTTTAGTCACAGTATAAAAAAAATTGAGTTAATTTAAAGCATAAATATAAAGTCCCAATTGATATTTCCATTTAGTAAAAGGGATTCTAGTAGTTTTTATTTAAATACATTTCTTGAATTAACTCAATTTGCCCCAGCCTCCCTTATCTGAATAGAATCATTACATTTTGACTGGAAATGGAGGCAAAAATGAAAGTTTCTACTCTTAAAATATGTATGTATGTACATTTAATACGTACATAGCATATATGTGTATACAAAAATATGTAAACTGTTTTCATGGCAAAATTTTTTTTTTTTGGTGGGGGGAATGTAGATAGAGAAGGATACTAGCAACTTGGAGGGAGTCAGGAAAGCCTTTTGTAGAACAGGATTTTTAACTGTTTTTGAGTCATGGACCCTTTTTGAGTCTGGTGAAGCTGATGGATAATTTCTCAAAACAATTTTTTAAAATGTATCAAATGAGGGGCAGCTAGGTGGCGCAGTGGATAGAGCACCAGCCCTGAAGTCAGGAGGACCTGAGTTCAAATCTGATCTCAGACACTTAACATTCCCTAGCTGTGTGACCCTGGGCAAGTCACTTAACCCCAATTGCCTCAGCAAAAAGCAAAAAATAAAATAAAATAAAATGTATCAAATGAAATGCAAAAAGAAATACAATGATATTTTTAAATATACCAAATGAAATACAAAATGAAATCATAAAAGAAACCACATATCAAAATAATTATCTAAATATTTTTTTAAAATTCATCCCTAGATTACATTTTTTTTAGTGTAGAAAATGTTTCTTGAACAGTCTTCAAGGAAACAAAAGATTCTAAGAGAAAGACAGGTGAGGTGGGAGTGCTTTCTAGGTATGGTGGACAGCTGGGAGAAAGGTGTGGAGATGGGAGATATAGTTAGTACAGGTAAAGAACAGCAAAAACGATAGTCTGAGTAGATCACAGACTTTGGGAAGGGAAATAATATATAAAAGGTTTGGAGAAGTATATTGGGGCCAGGTCATGAAGATCTTTGAAACCTAAACAGAAAGTTTATATTTGATCCCAAAAGCAACAGGGAGTTGTCAGAATTTATTCAAATGACATACTTAAGGGTATGTTAGATTTGTCTTTAGGAAAATTATTTCCATAACTTTGTGGAAGGTTGGATTAGAAAGGGGAGAAACTTGAGAAACCAATTAGGAAGTTACATGCAGTACTACTTAGTACATATATATATTAAGCATGAACACAGCTAACATAAACCACTAATGACTGTGTCTTTAAACACAGACAACTTTTCAGAATTTAGTAGAAAGAATTTTGTGCTTGTGAGCCAGATTTGAGAAATTGGAGTATTAAATTTTTTTTATTTCCCAATGTATCCTTCCTTTTCCTTCTTCCTTGAGGGCTATTCCCTATAAGATACAATTAAAAAATAGGATCCTGATTTCCTCTTTTTACCTTTTTTTTTTCCAAGACAAAAAGTCTAAAAATACCCCAATACATTGAAAAAAATCTAACATGTATAGTATTCTACACTCATGGTCTACTACTGTGATAACAAACTTCATCCTTAAAATGGTGTTAGACTTTTCCATTTAGATCTGTTGTGGTATGCAAATGGGACATTTGGAATATGGCTAATCAGTTTTTCCTGTTTTTCCATATAATATGGAGCAAAATCATCTAATTTCTTTTTATTTCTTTTTATTGTCATTACTGTGAGATGTGTTGACAAGTATATAAAAATAGTATGATTGGAACAGTTGAAACTATGGGCAAGGTAATAACTTGAACAGATCCTTTGTCTTGCAATATATGGAAATTAGGTTTTCAAGGATAGATAGAATGGTAGGCCTGGAGTTAGGAAGACATGAATTTAAACACACCCATAGCTTCTTGGCAGCTGTCTGCTTCAGTTTTCTCAGTTGTAATATAGGAATCATAATAGCACCTGTCCCCCAGGGTTAAAGTGCTTTGTATAGTGCCTGGCATATGGTAGACCCTTAATAAAAGCTTGTTCCTTCTTTCCCCTTTTCTTTTTCTTATTTGATACTTTCTCTGCAATCTTTCTTCAAAAACAATAAAGCTAAAGCTAATGACTCTCTATACCAGGCAATTTAGTGCTTCCAGGACTCTTTCTCTTTTTTTTTTCTTCTATTTTTATTAAAGCTTTTTATTTGCAAAACATATGTATAGGTAGTTCTTCAACATTGACCTTTACAAAGCTTTCCATTACAAATTTTCTCCCCCTAGTTCCCTCCCCTCCCCTAGATGGCAGGAAGTCCACTACATGTTAATTATGTTAAAATACTTGACAAATTGAATATATGTATACATATTTCCACACTTATCTTGCTGTGCAAGAAAAATCATATCTACCAGAAAAAAAAAATCTGAGAAAGGCAACTCAATGCAAGCAAACATCAATAGAGAGCATGAAAATATTATGTTGTGGTTCACATTTCATATCGCTCTCTCTGGGTGTATATGGCTTTCTTCACTGAACAATTGGAACTGGTTTGAAACATTTCATTGTTGCAGAGAGTCATGTCCATCAGAATTGATCATCATATAGTCTTGTTGTTGCTGTGTATAATAATCTCCTGGTTCTGTTCATTTCGCTCAGCATCAGCTCATGCAAATCTCTCCAGGCCTCTCTGAAATCATCCTGCTGGTCGATTCTTACAGAACAATAATATTCCATAACATTCATATACCATAATTTATTCAGCCATTCTCCAATTGATGGTCATCCATTCAGTTTCCAATTTCTAGCCACTACAAAAAGGGCTGCCACAAACATTCTTGCACATATGGGTCCCTTTCCTTCCTTTAAGATCTCTTTGGGATATAAGCCCAACAGAAGAAACACTGCTGGGTCAAAGAGTATGCACAGTTTGATAACTCTTTTAGCATAGTTCCAAATTGCTCTCCAGAATGGTTGGATCCATTCACAATTCTACCAACAATGTATCAGTATCCCAGTTTTCCCACATCCTCTCCAACATTCGTCATTATCTTTTCCTGTCATTTTAGCCAATCTGACAGGTGTGTAGTGGTACCTCAGAGTTGTCTTAATTTGCATTTCTCTGATCAATAGTGATTTGGAGCACCTTTTCATATGACTAGAAATGATTTTAATTTCATCATCTGAAAATTGTCTGTTCATATCCTTTGACCATTTATCTATTGGAGAGTGGCTTGAATTCTTTTTTTTTTTATTTTTTATTAAAGCTTTTTATTTGTATAACACATGTATGGGTAGTTCCTGAGCATTGATCTTTACAAAACTTTCCATTACAAATTTTACCCCCAGTCTCCTCCCCTCCCCTAGATGACAGGAAGTCCACTACATGTTAATAATGTTAAAATACTTGACAAGTTGTTGTGCAAGAACAATCCTATCTACAAGAAAAAAAAAATCAGAGAAAGGAAACACAATGCAAGTAAACATCAATAGAGAGCATGAGAATGTTATGTTGTAGTCCACATTTCACATCCCTCTCTCTGGGTGTATATGGCTTTCTTCACTGAACAATTGGAAGTAGTTTGGAACATTTCATTGTTGTAGAGAGCCATGTCCATCAGAATTGATCATCACATAGTATTGTTGTTGCTGTGTATAATGATCTCTTGGTTCTGCTCATTTCGCTCAGCAGCAGTTCATGCAGGTCTCTCCAGGCCTCTCCGAAATCATCCTGCTGGCCGTTTCTTACAGAATAATAATATTCTATGACATCCATATACCATAACTTATTTAGCCACTCTCCAATTGATGGGCATCCATTCAGTTTCCAGTTTCTAGCCACTACATAAAGGTCTGCCACAAACATTCTTGCACACGTGGGTCCCTTTCCCTCCTCTAAAATCTATTTGGGATATAAGTCCAATAGAAACACTGCTGGGTCAAAGGGTATGCACAGTTTGATAACTTTTTGAGCATAGCTCCAAATTGCTCTTCAGAATGGTTGGCTCCGTTCACAGTGCCACCAACAATGTATATTAATGTCCCAGCTTTCCCACATCCCCTCCAGCATTCATTGTTATCTTTTCCTGTCATTTTAGCCAATCTGACAGGTGTGTAGTGGTACCTCAGAGTTGTCTTAATTTGCATTTCTCTGATCAATAGTGATTTGGAGCACCTTTTCATATAACTAGAAATGATTTTAATTTCATCATCTGAAAATTGTCTGTTCATATCCTTTGACCATTTATTTATTGGAGAGTGGCTTGAATTCTTATAAATATGAGACAATTCTCTATATATTTTAGAAATGAGGCCTTTATCAGAACCCTTAAATGTCAAGATGATTTCCAAATTTATTGCTTTCCTCCTAATCTTGTCTGAATTAGTTTTGTTTGTACAAAAACTTTTTAACTTAATATAGTCAAAATTATCCACCTGGTATTCAGTTAAGAGTTCCAATTCTTCTTTGGACACAACTTCCTTTTCTACAGGTCTGAGAGGTAAACTATCCTATGTTCTTCTAATTTTCTTATAATATCACTCTTTATATTTAAATCATGAACCCATTTAGATCTTATCTTGGTATGTGGTGTTAGATGTGGTTCAAGCCCTAATTTCTTCTACACCAGTTTCCATTTCCCAGCAGTTATTTCTATACTCTCTAGTGTTTTTAATAGGAATGGGTGTTGGATTTTATCAAATGCTTTTTCTGCATCTATTGAGATAATCATATGATTTTTGTTAGTTTAATTATTAATATAATTGATTATGCTGATAGTTTTCCTAATATTGAACCAGCCCTGCATTCCTGGTATAAATCCTACTTGGTCATAGTGTATTATCCTGGGGATGACTTTCTGTAATCTCATTGCTAATATCTTATTTAAAATTTTTGCATCAATATTCATTAGGGAAATTGGTCTATAGTTTTCTTTCTCTGTTTTCACCCTACCTGGTTTAGATATCAGCACCATATCTGTATCATAGAAGGAATTTGGTAGTATACCTTCTTTCTCTATTTTTTCAAATAGTTTATATAGTATTGGAATTAATTGTTCTTTGAATGTTTGGTAGAATTCACATGTAAATCCATCTGACCCTGGAGATTTTTTCTTAGGGAGTTGATTAATAGCTTGTTCTGTTTCTTTTTCTAAAATGGGGCTATTTAAATAATTTATTTCTTCTTCTGTTAACCTTGCTTCCAGGACTTTCAAGAAATAAAAGCCAACATGTTTTCTGGTAAAAGGCAAAGTATGTTCTGGAAGGAGAGGAGTGATAGTATTAAACTTTAACACAAGTAGTAAAAGCAAATAGCTGGTTATGAAGAAATTAAGTGAAAGGTTCTTTTTCCTGATCTCTCAACCTATGAAATAGCAGTGTTTAATGAAATCTGTAATGATGATTGTATTTATGTTTTATTTTTTTTTGCAGCACTTATAGCAGTAGAGTTTTCCAGTTGACCTTTATGATGCTGGCAGTGTTCCTTACCATTCCCTTGCTTGGAGCAGTAACTCTGCTAAATTGCCCCATTGATCCTAAGCCTCTCAGGTGAGTTGTAGTCCCAATCCCCCATAATTTTCTAACAATTTTCTAAAGATAATTTAATGAAGCTATTATTCCTTTAGGATGAAAGGGAATGATGAAGCAAATCTATAATTAAACTTATTGTGAGACAACTTTTTTTTTGGTGTTTAGATGATTTTTTAAAAATTTCTGGCTTCCCAAAATGGTATTATTTCTGCCATTCTTATAATTATATGAATATCTTTAAGCAGAATTTAAATGGCTCAAATTTGAAAAACTTTGTTTTTAAGTAGGAAAAAATTTATGCTCAAAAAAGTTAACTTCTAACTTGTCTTATTTAAAGTCTACTATGGGGCAGCTAGGTGGCGCAGTGGATAGAGCACCAGCCCTGAACTCAGGAAGATGGGAGTTCAAATTTGGTCTCAGACACTTAACATTCCCTAGCTGTGTGACCCTGGGCAAGTCACTTAACCCCAATTGCCTCAGCAAAAAAAAAAATAAATAAAAATAAAAAAATAAAGTCTACTATGCATTCATGTAATATTTTTACATGTGATTAGTGTTCTATTTTGTCTTAGTCATTTGCTAAAAAATATCAATACAATCTATTTTTAGCCAATGGGCTTATCATGCCAAAAACAAATAGTTCCAATTGTGCTTTATTATAGTCAAACTATTTCTTTTTTTTTGTTTGTTTTTGCTTTTGTTTTTAGATAATCTAACTATTTCTTGAGTAGTAGTTTCAATTCCAGATGCAACAAACTGAAATGTGCCCAAAGTAGAGTGGGGAGGTGAAGAAAAGGTTTGGCAGCATTGGGGGTTGGAGGTAGAGCATGGTTGCAGTCATCAAATATTTTAAGGGTTGTCATCTGGAAGGAGTAGGTTGATTCTATATATCTTGGTATGTTCCAGATACTGGAAGTAAGACCAGTGAATAAAGTAGTTATAGAAAAACAGATTTCAGTGTATAATATGAGAAAAAACTTCTTGACAGTTAAGGTTATCCCAAGAATAGAATGATTTTCTTTGTAAGTAGTGAGTTCTATTTCATGTTCTGTTTTGTAGGAGAAAATCCTGTGTGAAATAGGCAGATGAATTAGATGAATCTTAAGATTCTTTAAAAAAATTTAAAGTAATAGAAATTCTTAGGCTGGGGATTTTCCTATATGTAGATGACAAAAGTATTTCACATAAAATAATGGTTGGTATTGCTTATGATATTTGATAAGGCTATTTCTGACCATAAATTTTCTGTAGGTAGTTGATTTCTGAAGGGATGTCTCTGAGCATATTCCTTCCCGTGCAGTAAAAATTAATGTGTATAAAAGCATTACACAGCAATTTTTTGTGTGAATCAGCAAAACACTGTTATTACATATAACTCCTAATTGATATGCTAAATATATGTATAATAAAAGTAGTAAAACAATGAGATGTTTTTAGGACAGATTTTAAAACATTTTTTAATTTAAGAATAGAAAAGCATTTGAAATTTTGTTATAGTTGATATATATTTCCTCTATGCTATGGTTAGGGTTAGAGAGTCAATAAGTCCCTTATTAAGGTAAATTAGGGTAAGAACAAGAGAAGGATGAGATGATTAATTAAATCAGTTGGTTAAAAAATCAATAAAAATTTTTACTTTCACTTATAAAAACTATAGTACATCTGATAATTCTTGTTATCTTCAACTTTGAATTAATATTGTCTGTTTGCAACAGTCCCGTTTTTAATCTTCATTTACATGGGTATAATTGGAACACTTTCTTTATAGGTGTTCAGAGAAGCAAAGTTCTTTATGTGTCATGGAGTATTTAAATTCATTCTAGCATACAATAAATACCTGATATGAGCAAGACATTGTGGTGGTTAATGGGAAATACTATTTCCTACTTTGGCCAAAATCACAAAATCTCTGGACTTCAAGTTTCCTCATTAGTAAAATGAAGAAGTTGGACAAGATAATTTCTAAGGTCCCTTTAGTTGGAAATCTTATGAAAAGATTTAGTCTCCATTCTCAGAGACTTTATCATCTAGTAGGATTGATAAGACTTTTACACAAATAAGTGTGACAATTAGTACCCAGAGAGTTATAAACAAAGGAATGTCAATAATTGAAGGAGGAAGAGATTACTTCTATCTGTGGAAGATTAGAGAAAACTTCTCAAAATGGGTAAGTTTTAGTTAGGATTTGAGGATGGGTAAAATTTTAGCAAATAGGGTTTATAACAGATGAAAAAGTACAAAAGATGGGAACAAATTTTGAACCATCAATAGTTCATTTTAGCAGCATAGGTTGGAGCTAAACTCCATACATTTTAAATGTTGGACTAAGATATATAGACTTTAATAATCAGTGGAAAGTATTGAATGCTTCTGATTAGAACAGTGATATCAGAGGTCATGTTAGGAGCATTACTCAATCATTAGGTTATAGGGTAGATTAGAATGGGGAAAAAGTAGAAGCAGGAACATCATTTAGAAATCTACCAAAATATTTCAGGAAAAAAAATTAATGAAGGCCTCAGTAGCAATTGTATTAGAAAGATGGAGATGGATAAGAGAGATTTTTTAGAGATAGAATCTATAGGACTTGGCAACTGATTGGATATTATAAAGTTTTAAACCTGGTTATCTGAGAGAATTAGAGTCAATAACAGAAATAGGGAAGTTGAGGATGAGGAGGAGGATAATAAATTTCATTTTAGAAATGTTGAGTTTATTGTGTTTTCAGGACATTCTGGTGGATATGTTCTATATATAGTTGGACATAGTAGACTGGAATTTGGGAGAAAGATTAGATAGAGATTTGGGAATTATCTGCTTAGATTATTCTAGCTAAAAAGGAATAGTTAAAACTCTGGAAATAGATCACCAAGGTAGAGTTTGTGGAGATGGAAAAGAATATTGGACTGGGGAGGCCCTGTGTAGTTTTGAAGTGTGAGAACTTAGAGAAAGACCAACCAAAGACTTTGGAAGTAAGCCATGAGAGGACAAGGGCAAAGAAGATATTGTGGGATGATGATTATCAGTGTCAGATATTGCACAGAGGACAAGGAAAATGAGTATTATTTTTTTAAACTTCCATATTAATCATATGTTGCCAAAAAAAAAAGCAAAGTAAAAAAAAGTGAAAAAAATATAAGCTTCTCTCTGCACTTAGGAATTCATCAATTCTCTCTTTGAAGGTAGATAGTGTTCTACATTATGAATCCTTTGGAATTTTTGTGGATTATTGTATTGATCAGAGTTGTTAAGTCTTTCACAGTTGATTCTTGTTACAACATTATTGATACAATGTACAGTATTTTCCTGGTTCTGCTAATTTCACTTTGTATCAGTTCATATGTTTCACTTTGTATCAGTTCATATCAATGTTTCCAGATTTTCGAAAGTATTTCCCTTATCATTTCTTATAGCACATACTCATGTGCCATAAGTATTTATGACTTATAGCACAGTCATATACTCACAACTTGTTCAACTATTCCCCAGATTGGCATCTTCTCAATTTCCAATTATTTGCTGTCACAAAAAGAGCTGCTATAGATATTTTTGTATGTGTGGATCCTTTTCCATTTTCTTTGATTTTTTTTTGAGATACAGGACTTAGTAGCAGTATTGCTTGGTCAGAGTATGCACAATTGGGCATGATTTCAAATTATTTGCAACTCTACCAACAATGTATTAGCTTACCAAAATTTTTTTTATATCCTTTTTAGTTTTTGTCATTTTCTTTTTCTGCTGTTAGCCAATATGATAGGCTTCATCAGAGTTGGTTTTAATTTGCATTACTCTAATTAAGAAATCAAACTTTTATTAAAGAAACTTGCTGTAAATTTTTTCCCTCCAATTTTGTTTTCCTTCTAATTTTGACCACAGTGTTTTTGTTTGTATGAAACCTTTTTAATGTCATTTAGTCAGAATAATTTATTTTATTTCCTCTTTATTGTTTAGTCATAAATTCTTTCCTCATCCAGAGATCTGAAGAATGTATAGCATTTTTCTATGATTACCTAATTTATGATATCATCCTTTATGTCTAAATCCTTTATCCATTTTAACCTTATCTTAATATATGGCGTGAATGTTATTTTTTGCCTAGTTTCTGCCAAACTGCTTTCTAGTTTCCCTAGCAATTTTTATAAAATGTTGAGTTCTTACCCCAAATGCTTAGATTTTTCGATTCATCAAATACTAGATTACTATGGTCATTTACTATTGTATATTATGTACTTAAACTGTTCCACTGATCCACCATTCATTTCTTAGCAATATCGGATTGTTTTAATGATTGTCATTTTGTAATATGATTTGAAATCTGAAACTGCTAAATCTCCTTCCTTAGCAGTCTTTTTTTTTTCCATTGAGTATCTTGATAGTCTTGATCTTTTGCTCTTTTAGATGAATTTATTTTGTTTTTCTTGCTTTATAAAATAATTTTTGGTAGTTTGATTGGTATAGCACTGAATAAGCAAATTAACTTAGATAATATTGCCGCTTTATAATAATGGCTTGACCTACTTATGAATGATTAGTACTTCTCCAGTTGGTGATGATGAGTGCTGTTAAGGAAATTTGGAATTTGGGTGGGAAAAGACGAATAAGTTCATTGATATACATTCATTTGAGATTATATAGCATGCATTGATAGTGGAGCCAGTTGGCATGGTTTTGTGAATTTATCCATCAATAGATTTGTATACAAAATGGAAAAGACATATATAAATGACTTGATAGTGGTGATTAACAAAGTATGAATGATAGAAGATTAAAAGTTTAGGGATTTAAAGGTAGAGGTCTATGCAATTAAAAAAAAAAAACTTTAAAAAAATTTCTTTTTGGGGCAGCTAGGTGGCACAGTGGATAGAGCACCAGCCCTGAAGTTAGGAGGACCTGAGTTCAAATCTGCTCTCAGCCATTTAACATTTTCTAGCGGTGTGACCCTGGGCAAGTCACTTAACCTCAATTGCTTCAGCAAAAAGCAAAAAAAAAAAAAAAAAAAAATTCTTTTCAAATGAAGATCTTTTTCCCTGAGAAAAATGATTGTTTCTCTCTTATATTAACTGCCTAGTAAAAATCAGGGGTGGGGAATCTAGGTTTTTTTTTTTTTTTTTTTTTTTTTTTTTACTATTTTCTCATTTAGTAAGAAACTCCTGTAGATTATTTAGCCAGTACTTGTAAAGGTCATTGCTGATAGATGAAATTGCCCAAATCTTTTGGGCACATCTTCTTATCCCACTCAACTAGGAGATCTTATCCAAAGGTCTTATCATTGATTTATTATTTAATGACTAAGTGGAAGATAGATCCTTTTGTATAAATTGTATAGTTTGGGAGAAGTTTGACTTGAGATAAGTCTCTCTTTGTCACTGAGTGATGAGATCAGAGTTAGCATATTCATCCCCTCATTGAAAAAGGTATACCTCTCATTATAATATTCATTCTCATTAATTATTAATCAATCAGAGCTCAGGAACACTCACTCTTCCAAGGGTTAATTATTCCAATAATGTTAATGTAATAAAACTTACTGTAGGGTCAAATGGATAGGAATATAAGTGAATTTAGAACATGTGATGAAGAACTGGGTAAAAAATAGGAAGGATGAAGTTCATGATAAGGCTAAAGAACAGATTCGGTAGGAGGAGGTCATGGGAAAAGGAGAAGGATAGAAAGTTGTAGTTAGAGAAGATAATTTCAGAGTACAGATTCTTGAAGACAGAACAGATTGAAAGGAAGATGAAGTCTAAGATTGTGTGACTAAAGTTCATTTGGAGGACAGAGAAGTTGAAAATGTTGAAGAATTATATAATCAGTGTATTATGAGGGTCATCAAAAAGGACATTAAGGTCACTTAGGATGTTGGTAGGACATAAAGTGGAGAGGAAGAATGAACAAGATATTTAAACTGTTAAAAAAAAAGGTAGGAAATTGTTGACTCTGGAGTTGGCAGATGATATTAAATAGGTTAGGGACAGGATGGTATAAATAGTTAACATGACTTCAAAGGAGACTATTAAGTAGTGGCGACAGAACAAAGGACTGGGATTGACAATAGTGAGCAAGAAGTATGCTTTTCTCTCTTTGTTTATAGATGGGAAGGAATGAAAATAGTGAAGACCATTTCAAAAATGAAGTGTCTTAGGAGAAGTCAATTTGAGGATATAGAAAAGTAGATAGAAGTGATAGAGGATAAAAAGGAGTACAGTAAAGCAAAAGTTCTAGAAGACATACTAGAGTAGTTAAGAGAGAAGGCAAGATGGAACAGTTTTCTCTTTTATTCAGGAATTTAAGGTTTGAAGAGACATGCTTAGTTAACACATGATTACTGAACCATTCATAAAGTGGTTTTGGTGTAAATGTTAATGTGTTAAGTGACTGAGGTCAAATTTGAACTCAGGTCTTCCTGACTTTAAAGCTGGTGCTCTATCCACTGCACCACCTATCTGCCCCCATAATTTTAATTTTCTTATTTCCTGAAACAACTTTTAATGCTTCTGGTTATGTTTGTTAAGTTTATGACAACCAAGTATGTCTTAGGAACACTTCCTCTTTACAGATCTATGATTGGTAATACTAACGTGATAGTTTTTGTATCTCCTACATCAAATAATGTAGTTCTATGCTCATAGTATACTCTCAATAAATATTTTGTTACTATATTTATTGTTGAATAAATTACATTTAATTCTTCTATAGTTTCAAAGAGCCTCCCTTCCTACTTGGAGTTCTGCAATCAAATGTAAAGTTGCAACAAGCAGAAAAATTATTTGAAAACCAGCTTATTGGTCCAGAGTCCATAGCAAATATTGGTGGTAAGCATGTAAAACCATTAAACTCATCTATGACCTTTAAATTGTTCTGATTTTTTTATTTTGCTGAGAAATATTTTTATTCTTTTATTTCTTGGGGAGGAGTTTATTTTGTATCAATCCCAAATTTTATTGGCTTCCTAGCTTCCCCAGGAGAAATCTGTATTGCTTATTAGCTTTAGAATATTTATATAATATTCAGCTTGTTTTTAGTTTTTAGCCTAGTCTATTAAAGTACAAAGGCATTTTTTTTAGTAGTAATTGATTTGAAGATGACCTGCAATGGGTATCACTCTTCCAACCTCCTTCCCTCCCTCCCTCCTCTTCTCTCTGTCTGTTTGTCTCTTTCACTTTATTGAAATACAAGATGAAAAATAACATTGGTGGTCGAGTTATGAAAGTTTAATTCATTTGCAAAACTGAAAGAATAACTGTTGTTTAACTTCAGTTTACCTTCCTTTTAATTCATTTTGTTACAGTGAAGAAACAGTTCCCAGTAAGTGTATTCATTGTTTTTGGTAGGACTCTTTTGCTTAATCTAGAAAGATTCCCTTAAAAGTGACTTAGACAAGTTGCACAAGATTTTAGCTGAGCAAGATTGGTTTTATCTCAGTGGTAATAAATTAGGGGTTGGTGATCATGATGTAGTTTAGATTCTATGTCATATATCTATAAGCAAGATATCTGTTGAGCATATAAAGTGGGAATTATGAAAAGGAATAAATAGTGGATCAATAAAAAGGATGTTGTAACCTATAGCAATGTGAAGAGTAGTGAGCAATTCATTTTGGTTAATCACTTTTCATTGCTTAATATATAATGTTTATCACTCCCAATTTTGGCCATCTTTTGATCAGAATTGTGCACTATTTTAGCTGGAATAAAATAATTTTAAGATGTTGGGCATTTTTTTAATGGAAGCATAAAACTATTTGTTAGTTATGGTATTCTTGTAAATTATTTTATTAAATAGAACTTTTCATTTTTTTCTAAAAATTTAGAATTTAAGAAAATTTACTTTGTTTTTATTCTTGGGATAAAAAGTAAATAAAAAACAAAAGCTAAGATGGAAATTGGCCAACTTTAAGAGTTATTTTTATTATTGTTGTTTTTTTTAGCTACTGCTTCACAAATCTCAGTTCTCATCTTTTCTCTGAATTCCAAAAATCTATTTCCCCTTACTATCACCTTTATGTCTGTTTTCCTAATTATTTCCAAGCTACTGCTAAAAAGAGGCAGTTAGATAGCAGTGTTTTTTGATATTAGAAATGTTGATGTTTTGGTGATTCACTTGATGACTTTTCTAGTCCATGTCTGAGGCAGAGTAGGGAACAAACAGGACCATTTAATGACTGATCATGGATAGAGGTCACATAAAGTTTCACCAGCTTTTATTTTTGAATAGATGGAGATGTTATTATTTGGAAAGACTATTATTAATAAACTGTTTCAGACTTGTGATTTCATTGATTGTTCAATCTATAAGCATTTACTAAATGCTTATTGTGTTCCAGGCTATTCACAGGGAATACAAAGAAAGGCAAAAAATATAGTCTCAACCAACATTTTATTTTTAATCTTAGAGATAAGAGGGGGTCACTGGACTTTATTAAGTAGGGCATATAACATGTCAGTCATGTACTTTAGGAAGATCAATTTGATATTGCAGTAGAGGATGATTTAGAGTGAGAAGAGTTCAGTTAGAGGTCAGTTAATAGTCCAGGTAAGAAGTGATAGGGGTGTATTCAGGTAGTGTTTTTGTGAGTGGAAAGAAGGGGACATATGCATGAAGGTAAAAATCATAAGATTTGACAACAAATAGTGCATGTAAAGAGTTGAGGATGGTATGAAGGTTGTGAACCTAGTTGATTGGGAGGATGGTGGTACTCTTTATGAAAATTGGAAAGTGGTGAACATTTTTTTGTGAAAGATAATGAATTATCTTTTGGATATGTTGAATTTGAGATGTCTATGGGGTATTCATTCAAGTTTGAAATGTTTCAAAAGTGGTTAGTGATATGTGACTAAAGATCAGGTAAGAAATTAATTCAGGATATATAGATTTAAGAATTGTTTGTGTGTGTGTGTGTGTGTGTGTGTGTGTGTGTGTGTGTGTGTGTATAGAGAGAAACAAAGAAGTGGGGAGAGAGAGAGAGAATAATTGAATCCATGAAAGCTGATAAAGTAGACTGTCAAACAAGACAGTATAAAAGACTATAGAAAAATCCTCAAATCCCAGTACTCTTTTAGTATGGATTGTGATGAAAAAGAAGCACAGTTAACAAAAAGAGAGGCCCAGACTTTGTGAAGCTTGGATATTTTTCTTAAATCCTTATGTGACTATGGAGTTGTGGCCAATCTGATCTTGAGGACAGCTTTGTCTCCATTTAGGGAAAATAATCCCTGTTGGTAAAAGAGGAGGAAGAATCTATAGAGAAGAACCAGCATCAGAGAAATGCTGTTAATTATTAATCCTATCACCAGAGCCCAGTTAGAGCCTTGAGGGGACACTTAAAGTTAGTAGCCATGACCAGGACCAAGATGTTTTACAGGAGTTTGAGGAGTTGTCAGACAAGTAGGACAACTAGGAGAGGGCAGTGTTAGGAAAAACTTAGAAAATAAAAAATATGCAGGGGGAGATGGCGAACAATCATGCCAAATACTACAAAGAAGTCCAGAAGGGTGAAGATTGAAAAAAAGAAATTAGATTTATCTTTTAAATGCAAATTGGTAATTTAGGAGAGAACAGTTACAGTTAAATGATTAAATCAAAACTAGAATGCTTGCAATTTAGAATCTAGAGAGAGGATAGAAAGTAGAATGTTAGTGACTTTTTCAACGAGTTAAGAAAAAGAGGAGAGATATGGTGATAGTGAGGATGTTAGAATCAATCAAAAAACAAATTATTTTTCTTAAAAGATGGGAAATTCATAGACATATTTATAGGAAGCCCAGAAAGAGCAACAAACAGGGAATAACTGAAGATTTAAGAGAACGCAGATGATAGTGGTGGCAATCTGCTAGAGAAGACAGGAAGGGAAGGAATCAAAGTTGCATATTGAAGGATTTTCCTTAGCATGGAGGAGGATGTATTAATGACTCCAAATCAGTAACTTATCATACTTTTATATTTTGTATGGAAAGAAATTTCTAGTAATTATTCTATAGCATTTGGTCAACATTAATAAAAAACATTGATGCAAGAAAGTTCTTTGGGAACAGACTTTCAGACCATAGGGAGATGTTAAATGGAAACATTTTGTGGTGGAGCCCTTTGTTTCTTTAAGTATGCCATACTATTTTCCTTCTGTTCTGGTTTGCTAGAAAAAATAATAATTAACAATAATAATAATGCTATCTGTAAAGCACTTTTAAGATTTTCAAAGCATTTTAAATGTTATCTCATTTGATCTTCACAACCACCCTGTGAGGTAAGTGCTATTATTATTCCTATTTTACAGATGATAAAACTGAAGGTGCTAAAGTTTAAATGATTTGCCTGGGGTCACAGCTAGTAAGTGTCTGAGGAAGGATTTGAATTTAGGTTTTCCTGATGCCATGTAAAGTGCTCTATCCACTCTGCTTCCCAGATTTTTTTTAGAAGTAAATAGGAAATTATATTTTTAAGTTAATTTAGAAATCAGTCTTCTAAAAAGGAACAGACTTTTACAGGAATTTACATGATGGATTTTGTATATTTAAAATCTTTAAAAAGTGTGCGTATTCATAGTATTTGTACATGTCTGATATATACTTATATACATATACAGAGTGGATTGTGTAGGTATCCTTTGTTCCCTTTCAGTTCTTAATCTTTGGTGACATTGTTGGGTTCAAAGGAAACCCCAAAAGATTGGGGTTCCAATGCGGTGTCATATGTCCCAAAAGAATTTGCTGGCCTGGACCCATCTCCAAGTCAACGGGCAAAGTTTATTATAATTGTAATGCCAATTAAAGCAGGCTAAGTATCAAAAGAATTTAGCAAAGAACCAGGATCAAGAAGATAAATTTATAGGAAAAAGTTAGAGAGACCAAGGCTTATCACTGACCAATAGATTGTTATCTGACAGCCAGTAATATTTGTAGAACTAAAGCACTCCCAAGGCCAGGAGACCTTAGGGCTATGTTAATTTGAGTGAGATCAATGCCACTATGAGAATCAGAAAAAGCTTAATGATGCCTGGTTTTGGCCTTGAAAACAGAGAATGGTTTCATCAGGTAGTTATGGAGAAGTGTATTTCAGGAGTGGGGAAATTATATATGTGTAATTTTAAATAGATAATATCCAAACATATTGAATGAAAGTTTAATGGATGATTTATCAATCACTCAATCAGTGAACATTTATTAAGTACCTATTATATTTTTTTAATATACATATATTTTAAGCACTATTTTAAGCTCTGAGAATGCAAATAAAGGCAAAAGATAGCCCTTATCCTCCTTGTATTTATAAGCAATTTGGGGAGACAACAAGCAAATAAATGTATATAAAGCAAAAAACCCTATACCAGATAAATTGGAGATAAATAACCTAAGGAAGGCACTAGAATTAAGAGGGATTGGGGAAGGTTTCCTGTAGAAGGTGGGATTTTAGTTGTGAATTAAAGTAAGCCAGGGAGGTTAGTTTTGGAACAGAGAAAATGTCCAGAGCAGAGAGATGGTATGATTTGTTCATGCAACAGCCTGGAGGCCAGGGTCCCTGGATAGAAGGTGTAAGGTGTAAGAAGACTGTGTGGGTCAGTGACCTTTATAGAAATTGAAATCAGAGTTTCTCAAGGTAAAAACCAAAAACCAAAAAAAAAAAAAAAAAAAAAAAAAGATTTATTACAATGTGTTGAGAAAGTGCAGCTTCCCAACAAACAAGTCAGTAGAGAAGTGTAAAAATGCAAACTGCAAAACACAAGATTATATAGACCCTAATACAAAAGCACTTACCCTTTTCACCTTTTCTCCCATTGTCTGGGGGAATGTAGGATTACAATCTAAACACTGAAATCTATCCCAGAAACATAACAATACTAGTAAATAAACTCTTTACACATCAAGTACTTAAATGTAGTACTTAAAGTAGTGGAGGTAGTTGTGGTAGTGGGGGGGAAATGGAGGGAAGTGGGCGAAACTGGAGAAAATCTTTGCTTATTTAAGATAAACATCTGCAACTTTTAGCTATAGTGCAACTTGTTATTGCAAACTTTCCAGTCACAATTAGGGGATAGGTCAAGGCCACATTACCTTGAGAGGTCTTCACTCAGTTTATCCCATTCAGCCCCTCCTCTAGATTTATTAATCTTTAAGGTACTCTGACACTATTTTTGATACATTTCCTCAACCATCTTGGTCTCAGTTTCCAATCCTTCTGAGTCTGATTTATCCTTTTTCTTTATTGGGGTCCATCCTTATCTAACTGGATTTCCCTCTTCAGATTGTTCAGTCTTTATCATATTGACCAGTAATGTTTGTACTACCTTTGTGATAAGCTGTATCACAAAGGGGAGGCAGACGGAGTAGTTTGACTCCATTTAAAGCTATCAGAAGGAACCAAAGAACATGTTTTCTGTTTGGTTCTTTGGTCTCACCCTCTAAAGGTAATCCAGTCAGAAATCCAAGTTGGGTCAAACTTCTGAGACTCATCTTCTGTGGAAATTCCATTCAGGTTCCTGAGGTTAAATTTTCCCTATAAAACCTACTTGTGGGGCATCCTATATCTGCTATCTTCCTTTGGGTCAGTCCACCACAGCATTCTGTCTTGTGGTATGTTTTCTCTTCCCCCATTCCATGTGGTAGCTCCCCTAACTCCACTATGCTTCCCAATATCATTTCTCCTCCTTACAGCTAACTAAATTTTTTAGGGTACTAAGTCCTTTTCAGAATTTAGCTTGCTAGCTAATGGCATGTCCCAATTTCATGGGGTTCTCTGTCTGAGGAACTTGTCTTTCATATGCTTTCCCAGCTCTATTTCATATTTACCATTCTTGATGTCTATTGTACCTTCATTTGTCTGTAACTTATTCCCCCAAATAAATCTACCTTTTGCCAAAGAGAATGGCCATTGTGAATTCTTCATATGACCAAACTAGATCATATCAGTAGGACCAGGTCTGGAATGGGACATGGGCCAATTTTCTGATGTCTGTCCATTATCATCCATTTTCACATAGCAAAAATTTAATTTCCCACAAACTCTTAATTTCCCACAAACTGCCTTCTTCAGCCAATAAGAAGTCTAATACCAATCTATGCTGGAGTACTGCTTCTCAAGTCTGATTGGTCAGGTCTGCTAACAAATCCAGTGCCTTTGTTGTCTGGTTAGTAATTATTTCAACCATGGCCTGGAGTCTAATGAGCCTATTTGGCATACAAATTGGGGTTCTGTACCTCTAATTCCCATTTGGGGCCATCTATCCTCCCAACCTTTTGTGTCCCCACAACTCTTCACAAATAAAGAATCCGAAGGATCCTTTAGTCTATCAGCCTATCAGGAAAGTCAGCAACAAAAGAAAATGCTAAAAGAAAAATACAGACATATGCGTCTAGCAACAGATAGATGACTAGGCCAAATTCTCACTTACCTACTTATTTAGAATATAGTGACTACACATTTTCATATAGGAAACTGCAAGATCTTACATATTTGAATTGTGCTTATAGCTTCTACTGAATACTTCCCCTTATTATAGAAATTTTCTATCAGAGGAAAAAGCAGGGACATGATTATAACAGCATCAAAACTAGTCCTTCAGGCCTCATCTGAAAACACATGACAGGATAAAGCATCCTTAGCTAATTGTATGCAATAACAATTCCATCTTATAGCCACACTCTGGAATAATCAGGAGGGTTTTTATTCAAAGGAACACTACTGGGAAACTGAGTTAAAAGGATCCACTTTAAGTGGAGGCCAAAGTTGTTCTCCCAACTCTTGCCCAGATAGTAACCTTCTCTTGTAACAATTCAGGATCACATTCCTCTAAGTAGCTTGTGGCATATTCCTTTCAGATAGTGTATTACTGGTTTGATGATCAATCATATCTGAATTCAAAACTCCAAATAAATTAGCTATAGTTTCAAGAGATTTGATCTCAAATAGCAAGTCTCATTAATTAAAGCTTCAGGTGAATTTAGCTCTCAAGGATCACATATCCTAAATAAGTATTGACTATAATCTTACATTGAAAACAATAAGAGATTCATCCTAGAAAGTTCATAGCATATCTTCATATCTAAGAATATGGGTTTTAAATTCAACATTATACAAGTCAGTATTTTTTTAGATGCTCAATAACCAATCTATATCAAAACATGTTCAAGTGTTAAACATGTTCAAAGGGACAAAGACATAGACCATTGTTCTTAGAATCTCCTAACAACTTTAAATGGGAACAACTTTAAAATGACTCAGTATAACCAATTAAAACTCACATAGAGTATAGAATATATTGTCTTAATTTAACATTAAAGAACCCTTTCAGAATTAACATTAATAATTTCTTCATCCTAAAAAATGCTAATTCAACTTCCAATCCAGGAATTTCTTTAAACTTTTCTGGAAATACAAATGATAGGTACAGCACCAATATTGTTAAAATTCCTCTAATCACAATTAATCTTCCCTCCCACCAAAACATTCTTAATTGCAAAGTCAATTTTAGAGGTTATAAATTGTCCTTAACAGTCCAGTCTTGAGGTTCCTCCACAGGTTCTATAAGTCTGGTATTCTGTCTCCAGAGTGCAGTTTCAGTCATCTGTAAGGTCTGGTAAGTTCCTTCCCACTCTACTTCTTCTAGGACTTAGTAAGTACCCACTCTTCTGGAAGTATAAATTTCAGTGTTGTTGTCTGGGTCAGCAACTCTTGCTTCCTAAGGGTTAAAAGGGATGAGGACACTGCCAGTATATAATTCCTTAAAAACTTATTCTTTGGGGGGGGTGGAGCCAAGATGGTGAAATAAAGATACAACCCTCTGTGACTTCTTCTGACCTTCTCTCAAACCAACAGCAGATTAAGCCTCTAAACTGGTTCTGGAGGGAAAGCTCCCCGAAATATTTGGAGTATAACACATTCCTAGAAGAAGCTACCTTGGAAGAGCTTTGGAGCAGGTCTGTTTCAGACGGTCAGGGTGTCAGGCAGTTTGCTGAGCTCAACAGCTCTGGGAGAGGCCAGGAAACTGGGCTGGACCCAGCATGGAAGATTCTAAGCATCTGGAAAGTTTCTGTGAGACTCTTGGGATGCTCTGCCTTAGTTAAAAGCAGGTGCTTTGGCAGATATGCCTTGTATAAAAGGTAGATTATAAACCACAGAGAAACCTGGTCTCAATTGCTCAGAGCACTGGAAGTCAATCAGCAGAACTGCCCCAGGGCAAATTAAAGCAGCTGTCATTCCTTTGCTTTGAACAGACCTCAAACTTTAAAAAAATGAATAAAAAACAAAAAAGAACTCTCACCATAGACAGCTTTTATGGAGATCTAGAAGAACAGATGCCAGATCATGAGGTTCATAAAGGTAAAGCAACTCCAGAGGAAGCTAAAAGGGAGACATGAGCTGATCCCCATTTCACAAGGCTTTTCTGGAAAATTGCTTAAAGAATCTCAAAAAAGAGTTGGAAGAAAAATGGGGAAATGAAATGAGATCATTGAAAGAAGGAATGGAAAAGCATATAATGCTCTACAAAAGAAATATGAAAAAGACACCAATTTATTGAAAAACAAAATTGGTGAAATGGAATAAGGTACCAATTCACTGAAAAACAAAATTGGTGAAATGGAAAAAGACTGCAATGAACAAGGAAAATGTTTCAGAAGAGGGTGTTCTTTCCCTTTTTCCTCCTAAATAAAATAAACCAATCTCATATGGGGAAAGTCCCAGATCACTTCTGGGAACAGTTCTAATTGTTTAGCAAAGCAATTGCAAAAATTTTGTCCAAGGCACTTTAGTCTCTAACATCAATTTAGTTACTCGTTTCTTAAAAATCTGATTCATTCTTTCTACTTTCCCTGATGAGGGCAGTGTCCACGTGTATGAAATTGCTATTCAATTTGCAATGCCTTCCCATTATTTCTTATAAAATCTTACAAGTAAAATATGTTCCTTTATCAGAATCAATAGTCTCTACCATTCCATACTTAGATACAATTTGTTCCAATGTTATTACACTAACCCCTTTTAAAACAGAGCTCAGGGGAAAACTTCTGCCCATCCTATTGAATGATCTGCTCTATCTCAGTTTCCTCACTAGTGTCATTTCATTAAAACCTAGCTTGAATATTTTGGAGCCAGGCTCTCTCCCTCTGGAGGGATACCTCCTCAATACCTTCTTATTTATCTTTAGACATATTACACACTTTTCAGATATAATTTATTTTGCAATTACACATATCCCTACATGCCAGATTTTCTTGCTTTTACTTCTTAGTTAAAGGGATAAAACAAGGCAAATCTTAAGATTCTGAATATAGGTAGTATCTAAATAGCTTTGGACTAAATTTCACAAAGTCTATACTAATCTAGCAGGGCTGACAAAATATTAAAGCACAGCTCATACAATTTTTACAAATTACCCAATATACAATTTAGAAAGCATCATCTAATTGGGAGATACAAATATGTGACCTCCTTAGGTAGGTTTCTAGAGAACCAAAAAATTTTAATTTAAAATCAAATACAGATTAAATTTTTTAGTATCAATACTTTAGTATCAATACAATTAATGCACACATATGTCTAAAATCTTATACCAGAATAAACAAGTTTGCAATTTTAGCATGCACTAATTAATAGTATTTGTCTGCTACAATTTCAGAATCAGAATTACAATTTAAACACACATCGCCCCAAAATATAAGGTGGCGGAAACTGCCCTTTCAGGTCCATCTACAGAGCTTTAAGAAATTGGCAGGCTTTAGGACCCTGGGGGAGAGGATCAGGGAAATTTGGATCCAGGTGTCCAGCTGCAGAGCTGTGACCCAGTGACTAGTCCACCCTCAGTGCCAGAAATGCCAAGGTGCCATGTTGAAGATGTTGGGGCATCAGCGCACCTCAGAAGAAGAATCCAGGCCATCTAGGAATATCAACCTAGCCAAGACAGATTTCACAAGCTTCTCCAAGGGAGAGAAGCTTGGAAAATCCCAGAGAGAGGTTTTTTTTTTTTTTTTTTTTTTTTCCCTCTTTGCAGTTTTCCGTAAATCTCTGGTTCAGTTCCTCAGAAGGCTTTTTAGTCATGTAAATTAGGCTTAATTATAAAATACTTAAAAATACAGTAGACTGATTCAAGTTAACTGACTGAAAGATGATGCCAAGCAACTTAAAATAGTCTCAAAACCCCCAGAATCTGCTAAAATGTTTTAGCAGTTCTGTAACTTTAACCATTTCTGCAGACCCAAATTGGTCAGTTCTGGGTCCACAGAAATGTCAGATTTTTTTTTTTCTTTTTGATGTGGCAGTTAAAAACTTTCCCTATCTCAGAACTAGTCCTTTCTCTCCCTAGCTAAAAACTATTTTCATAAGTCCAATTATGTACAAAACAAGCATTTTTGAAAGGGAGTTTTGTAGCCAAAGCCATTGGAGCAGACTGTTTGGGTTTTGAAAGCTCCTTTGAATTTATTATCAGCCCTGGGGAATCAACTCTGAGTAGGATACCTGCCCAAATAAAACAATAGGATTTAATTCCTATACATTGTGGTACTTCATCCCAATTTTTCCTAAAAGGCTATCTTCCCAGGACACTATATAGTTTTTAGAATCAGCTACCTTAGATTGTTCCTTTCTCAAAGTTCACAATATTTTATCCTTTTTAAATGGAGTACTCATCTGATCTTATCAAAGGAAAGTGAGAGAATCTTATGAACTCAAACCTCTTAGAATTTCCCTGTATCAAAGGGAAATGCAAGCTTAAATTCTCTCAATCCCAGTCACCCAGGTAGTTCACTAATTCTTGGCAAAGAGAGAATCCTTTTACGTACTTGAACCACTTTGAGACTATCCTCCCCTCAACCAGTTTCTTGCTGGGTTGTGCACTTATCTGACTGATTTCAAACTTTTCTCATCTACTTTGTACCCTGAGCTGAATTAATCCTCTTCGTTAATCCACTTCCAGTTTTGCTTTCTCTGAGTATCTTTCTTCAAGAATTTACCTGACTGGAGTGAGAGTTCCTGAGTTTAAACTAAGGACCCACCTGCAGTTTTTAGCTTAGTTCAACTTGTTATTGCAAAATCTCAAGTCACAATTAAGGTATAGGATAATTTCTGTGAGAGATTTTCACTCAATTTATTCCATTCAACTACAAAAATGAAAGGAAGCTAGGTTGTAAAGAGCTTTCAAAGCCAAAGAGCATTTTGTATTTACTCTTACAAGCAATAGGAAGCTATTGGAATTTATTGAGTTGGATGTATGTGTGAAAAGATCAGACTTGCATTTTATGAAAATCACTTTAGTGGCTGAATGGAGGATGAATTGGAGTGAGGAGAGAATTGAAGAAGGCAGACCTACCTGCAGACTATTGCTATAATCAAGGCCTGAGGTACTCTGAGCCAGCATGAGAGTGGTGACTGTGTCTGAAGATCGAAGGGAACATATTTAAGAAATGTTGCAAAGAAATGAACAGGCAGTAGCTTGGATATGGGGCTGACAGATTGTGATGAATCCAAGATAACTGCTAGGTTTCCATCCCAAGGGACTTGAATAGTGTTGTCTCCTACAGTAATGGGATAGATAGGAATGGTTAAAGGTTTTGGGGGAAAGATAATTCTGTTTTAGATATGCTGAGTTTAAGATACCTAGTGGATATCTAGTATGAGATGTCTGAAAGACAATTGGAGATGTGAGACTGATTAGGAGAAACATAGCAATGAGAAGTCCCCTGACCTTAGAGTGCTATTGTTCTAACAATCTGTCTTCCAAAGTCTTTTGGCCTTAGAATAATCCTACAAACATTACTAACTGTCAGATAGATATTCTGTTGATTAATGGTAACTAGGTTCCTGAGACAATAGTTAATAGACCACCCCTCAAACCTACCTGTAAGCCATAAAATTAGCAAATAAGTAACATGAAGCTCTGGTCTAACCTTCTTATATAAATCTATCATCTGTCTTTTGGTTCTTTGCTGAATTCTTTTGGAATTTAACCCACTTCAATTGGCATTACAATTATAATAAACTTTGCCCCTTGGATATGAATTTAAGCCTGCAAATTCTTTTGAGACACCTCAAGACACCAGTCTGTGACCCCCAGCTTTTGGGCGTCTTTCTGAACCTCAACATTTGATGACCCATACAAGGAGAGTCCTCCTTGTCAAGGTAAGCCCCCATTTTTTTTTCTCCCTCAATCATATAGCTGGGACAACCTAAGCAACTGGAAAAATGCTTGTCTGGGTTGTCTTGAGCTCCAGCTCCATGCTCAGCAAGTTTTCCTTGACTGGGGACACCCAGACTTGGAGATTCTTGCAGTTTTCATCAAAGTTCCTAGGGAATTTGCTACCCTTCCACTTTCTCTGGATGCCAGAGTAGATAAAGTTGCTATAGAATGGTTTTTGGCAAAGAAAGAAGGAGAGGTATTAAACATCACAGCCCATGAAAACACTAAGAATAATTGGGGTGGGTAATAGCAAGCTCAGCTTTCTGTCAACTCTCCTTAATTTGTAAACTTGCTAGTTTTCTTGAAACCATCAGGCTAAGCAAGGCCGTTAGCCTTGAAAAATGAGCTTGTTTAGAATGTATAGTTTCTAAACAAGAAATGTGTTTACTAAGAATCTACATGTTAAATAAAATCTCCTATATGTGAAAGTCCTGATAAACTTAAAAATAGTTATCCAGCCCTAAGCTATGATTAATTAGCTGTTAATTAGATATTAGTTTGCTATTAGAGATAAAATCTCTTGGAACTGTAACTGATATTCTTTTGAGTTTTGAATTTGATTGCCTGATCATTAAGTCAGTAATCCACCATTTGAGAGAAATGCCTTCCTGAACAGTCATAGGTGGATGTCCTCACAAGAATTGTGAGGACAACCTTCGTCTCTGTTCAAGGTCAAATCCTAATGACTCAGTTTCCCATTTTGATTTTTTCTTTGTTTCCCACTTGATTATTACTGAGTCTCACTATTAAATGGAATTATTAGTGTCTGATTAGCCATCAAATAGAGCTAAGGATGCTTTATCCTGTCATGTATGTATTTTCAGGCTGAAGCTGAAGGACCTGTTTTGATGCTATTATAATTATATCTTTGCTTTTTCCTCTTGTAGCAAATTTCTATAATTAGATCAAATGGTCAGTAGAAGCCATGAGCCCAGTGTAGCTCAGGGGACACAATGGTTTTCTACCTTAGATCTTAAAGAGGCTTTATTTTGCATTACCATTGTATAAAGAAAATTTCTTTTTGCCTTTGAAGGGCAAATCCAGGGAAACATAATCACATGGGCAGTCATGTGCATAACATGGAGGTAGCTCAGGGCTTCTGTGACAGCCCCCCATATTTGGATAGACACTGGCTATCTAGTATGTAAATGATATCTTGATCTGCAGCCCCACCCGAGAGACTTCTCTGGGTGCAGCCATATGAACCCTTAACTTTCTGGCTTCCTGGGGTGATAGTTTCTTTGTCTCCAGGCCCACTTTGCCTATCAGTCTGTTAAATATTTGAGCCATGAATTAACTCCCACCTCTCTTTTTCTCACAGTGGAGAGGAAACAATTTTACCACTCCTGAACCTTTCTCAAAGAAAAGCTATATACTTTCCTGGCCATGGCTGGTTTTTATACCTAACTTTAGTTATTGCCAGACCTCTCTGATTCTTTTCAAAACCCTGACACAATTCCCCTTGAATGGGCCCCTGATCAGGCCAAGGCTTTTAAGACTCTAAGCTAAACCAATCTCTTAACTCTTTCTTAAGCCTTTTATGCTGTATGTTGATGGAAGATGCTGCCAGATTCTAGGGGTCTTGACCCAGTCCTAGACCCACACCCTTGCTTATTTCTCAAAGAAACTTGGTGTCTTTGGGGTAACCCTCCTGCCTTAGAGCAGTGGCTGCCAAAGCCCTTCTAATTGAAGATGTCTCTAATCTTACCCTAGACCAAGCACTGGAGATTCTAACTCCCCACCAGGTTCAGAACCAGAGTTTTAAAATTGGGGAAAGGAATGAGAATGAACATCTATACTGACTCCAAATATACCTTTTATGTTTTGCAAGCTCATGAAGCTATGTGAAAAGAAAGGGGATTTTTGACAACAAAAATAAATAATAAATAATTTCCCTATTAAATATACAGGAAAATTTTTACAATTATTTTAAGTTGTCCGTGGACCTAAAGACATCTCTATTATGTTTTGTAAAGGACACCAGAAGGGGGATTCACTTCAGGCCAGAGGAAACAGGCTTGCAGATTCAGCTGCCTGTGCTGCTGCCTGTTTGTCCCTGATCATGGCACCTTTAATTCCCCAACTTTTTGTCTCTTACACTCTTTCATAGTTCCCAGGAATAAGCCCTTGCTAAAGAAAGGGGGTATACCTTTTTCCTTTCAGGTGATTTCAAATACCTTTAGGCCAACTTCCAATCCCAGAAGCCAGTCAGTGTCTTTTCTTTGGCCTACACCAAACTATTCACTTGGGAAAAAATACTCTCCAATCCCTTGTGAAACATATTTTCACTGGTCACAAGCTAGGAGAAACAGATCTGTCAGGCCTGTCCAGTTTGTGTCCAGGTAAATCCTGAAAGGGCTGTTAACCCTCCCCTTCATCTCTTTACCCCTTTCTCTACCCTCTCACCCCCATGTAGAAGCATATCTGGAGGAGGAGTGCATACTTAGGGGAGGACTGGCAAATGGATTTTACACATATACCTCCTTGCAGGGGCTTCAAATTGCTTTTGTTTTTTGTTGTCACCTTTACTAATTGGATAAAAGTCTTCCTTTGTAAGACTGAAAAGGCTCAGAGTGTTTTCTAAAGGAGATCAAACTCATTTAAGATTAATTATTATCTCTACTCTGCATGCCATTCTCTTTACCCAATGCTTAATGCCTTTTAAACAATATGATGCTTGCACCCTAGGTCACCTGAACACTACTTTCACTGAATGCCACACTATTCTACCCATTACCTCTACTCCTTCAAGGAGACAAAAGCAGGGATTTGGGGGAAATATTCTTTGATATTTATCCAAGGAAAAGCTGTCTGGATGTGAGACATTCATGATAGCCTCATCTACCCCCTCTCCCAAGTCTTCCTCTGAGTAGTGTTCCTAGTTACTGTCCCTAATAACCCCACTTTTAATTATTCTTTTTTTGCTCATATTTGGCCCCTGCATTTTTAACCTATTTGTGAGATTTGTTAGACTCCAAGCTATGAACTTCCAACTACTTGTTTAACTTGAATAATATTGGCTGACTGATTTTGACATTCAGCATCCCCTAGATGTTGCTGTCATCTTCAAGTCATGTGCCTTCCCTATTTAATCTAGACCGCACTAGACAGGGACAGCTTTATATCCCTTATCAGCATGGTGCAGCTCCAGAAGATGAAGTTTCTCTCCCTTTGAACCAAATGAATTTGGGTTTCAAACTGCTTGAGAGAGGAAAAATGATAGGATACAGCTTTTAGGAAGGAAACATATCAGTGAGAAGATCCCCTGACCTCAGAGTGCTATTGTTCTAACAATCTGTCTGTCAATAATTCTAAAGTCTTCTGGTCTTAGAATAGTCCTATAAACATTACTAAGTGTCAGATAGATAATCTGTTGGTCAATGATAACTATGTTTGTAAGACCTTAGTGAATAGACCACCCCTTAAACCTACCTGTAAGTCATAAAATTAGCAAATAAGTAACATGAAGCTCTGGTCTAACTTTGTCCTATAAATCTATCTTCTTTCTTTTGGTTCTTTGCTAAATTCTGTTGGAATTTAACCCACTTCAATTGGCATTACAATTACAGTAAACTTTGCCCTTTGACTTGGATTTGGGTTTAATTCTGCATATTCTTTTGAGAAATTTCAAGATGATAGAAGGGTCAAAAAGGGGAGACATGAGCATGTTTGTAGGTAGCAGGAAATGAACCAATCCAGTAAAAGAGATTGAAGAGGGGAATACAGAGGGACAATCTTTTGGAGGATATTGGATGGAATAGGATCACTTAAGCAGATGAAGGGGTTAGCTATGATAAGAAGTAAGGCTACTTCAAGATGAGACAGGGATGATTGAGATAGTTGCAGAAGTTATATGAATGATAGATGAGGAAAGAGGAGAAGAGGGAATTCATGGTGAATGGCTTCAATTTTTTCTGTAAAATATGAGGCAGCCTCAGTTGAGAGAGTGGAAGGAGGGGGAGTCATAGGACAGTTGAAAAGGTATAAAAATATATGAAAGAGTCTCAGTGGGGAGTGGGATAGTGAGTTGATAAGGGAAATGATATCATAGGATTGTCTAGGTGCAGGGTTAAGGTTATGTAGCATAAATTTGTAATGGGAGGATAAATACAAGAGTTACATAGTCTAAGAAGATATAGCTGTGCTGTATTCTTCACTGGGGGAATGATTCAATAGAGCACAGTTCTTTAAAGTATTTCTTAATTTTCCATTGACATTTAGATTAATGACTATATTATTTTCTTCAGGTTCTCCTCTAAATACCATATTTTTCATAGGCCTAAATTATATTCATAGAGACAATTCTTTAAGCATAATATGCTTTGCTGTTTATTTAAAATATTGTGGAGTTTTGCTCTCAGAAGTGTCTTTTTTCCCCATGACTTTTTTTTTTATTAAAGCTTTTTATTTACAGAACATATGAGTGATTTTTTTACATTGACTTTTGCAAAAATTTTTTTTGTTCCAAATTTTTCCCCTCTTTCCCCCCCATGACAGGTAGTCTAATACATGTTAAATATGTTAAATTATATGACAAATCCAATATATGTATACTTATCTATACAGTTATCTTACTGCACAAGAAAAATCAGATCTAGAAAGAGAAAAAAAACCTAAGAAGAAAACAAAATGCAAGCAAATATTCACAAAAAGCATTAAAATTCTGTGTTGTCCCTATGACTACTTTTATACTCTAGCAAAGTAAAGAACTAAAAGACATCTGTAATTTTTTGAGCATGATGTTGGAAGGTCACATATATGTATATATGTATAAACATTTATGATATTCACAACTAAGATACTCAAGTAATCTCTCCTATCTTCTTCCAGATGTTTTGTTTACTGGTACTGCCGATGGTCGGATTGTAAAACTTGAAAATGGAGAAGTAATCACAATTGCCAGACTCGGTGAAGGCCCTTGCAGTACGTCTATGAAGAGTTCTCATGCATTTCTTGAAATCTTCTGGAGAGAGACACTTATTCTATATAACTACTAGAAGTTAGAGATCAAATAAATTTTCAAGGAGACTTGATCTACCAATGGAAAGAGTAATGGTCAGGAATTTGAGAGATCCCTTGGTTCTTCTAATAACTTGCCTAGGACTACCCATATGACCTGCTGACTACTGGAATAATTTTAAACATGATGCCCAAATTTTCTTTACTTTGATCTTCCCAAAGAATACTATTAACAAATGGAAATATTTCATATGGCATTGTTCATTTGTATGGTTTAATAGTCATTCTTTTGTGAACCCCAAGTCAAACTATTGGTATACCTCCGTGTTACTCTCTAAATCCTTTGTAATTTTTTTTGGATGACACTGTAGTTATTATATTAATCTGTACAGAGTTGAAAGGCTATTTGAAATGGGAAATAGAAGTTGAAAACTTTAATATTGGCGGTTACAGGTTTAGTAAAATAGCTTTATAAAGAGAGAAAAATAGATCCATAGATTAACATAGAGCTGTGTTTGAAAGATTAGGTTTGTGTTTTCTGATTATAGAAAAATAGGTTAGGGTGATGGTATGACCCACTAAGATATATGGAAGCTTTTGGAGGCTATAACTAACAACCTTATTTTATTAACTAAAAACAGTTTGACACTCCTAAGATAAAGATGAAGCTTGATAGTGGTGGCTATTGTTAAGTACATTCTCATTCTTAAAAAAAAGTGATATGTTATGTACAGAAACTGTGACTTGAACTGGCAAGGAAACATTAAACAGGTGAAACCTAAACTATCTACTGTAATTAGTCTTGTATTGTTAAGAAAAGAAAAGTCATGAAGATACTATGGAAGATAATTAATCTGCTATGGGCAAAATTCCATATTAGGAATTAGCATTCCTTTTCATTTGTCTTCATAGAAACCAGAGAAGATGAGCCTGCTTGTGGCAGACCTCTTGGCATACGAGTTGGGCCTAATGGTACACTCTTTGTGGCAGATGCTTACCAGGGGCTATTTGAAGTGGATCCCAATACAGGTATGTTGTTTTCCCTTATATTGCAATTATTTTGCTAACCTCAAGGCTTTGTCTTGAAATAATTTTATATTTCTTGACTTGCATTAGAATTAGAATCACAACAAATGATTCTGTACTCTTCTCATTTACTTGAATGTATATAAATCATTAATCTATAACAATTCATTTCAACATTTTATTTAAAAAAATTATATACTTAGTAATCAACAACAAATCAAACATGTAAAAAAATGAAAAAAAATTTACCCCATATTTTTAGCCTTTAAGAAGCCAGAACCCAATGGATTAACAAAAAAAGTAAAGATTTTTTTTTTTAACATTTCTTTAATGAACCACTTTGAAGTTGTATCCCATTTGGCTCTGTTTTTGTTTTTTCCCTTTCTTTTTAAAAATATAGTTTGGTTACTGTATATAAAGTTCTGGTTTTGTTGACTTTTTTTCTCTGCTTCTCCTCATATAATTATTTATACTTAATGTGCTTCATATTGATTGATTATTATAGCTCCATAATTTATATGATTTATTTTTTTCTCTACATATTGGTTAAATCAGTTGTTTACAGTGTTTTTTAAAAAATTATTCTAAATAAAGTAGTTGTGAATGTTTTTAACACCCAGGGCTTTTCATGTTATCTTAGGTTAGGTTGAAAGCTATGATCTCTTTCGACATTCTAATGCATATTGCCATGTTGCTCTCCAGAATGTTTGTAGTGGCATGTGATTTTACTTATAGTATTTCTCCACAGATCTATCAAAATTGGATTTTTAAAAGAATTGCTAAAATTTCCATTTTAATGAGTATCAGTTTGTACATTCAGGTTTTTCTGAATTTTCCATTCCTCTGATTATTTTGGGAATTTTGAGCATCTTTTCCTATAGTTATTACCAATTTATATTTCTTCTTTCATAAGTTGTCTACTCATGCTTTTTGATTACTGTCAATAGTATTACTAAGAGTAAATTAATAGGGTAATATTATTCTTATCAATATGTATTAATTTTTTATATTTAGATGTCAGATTTTATTTCCTGCTAGTTTTCTAATCTGTTTTTTTCCTTTAATTTTAGAGGTTTTTTTTTTTAAAAAAACTATGCAAAATCCTTTTTCCTTTGTATAATCAAGCTGATTATTTTTGTCTCCAATAATATTTCCTGTTGATTAAAATATCCCTGTTCCTTATATTGAGACAACTGTTTCTACTTTTTTTCGGTTTTTAAAAAAGGATTTAAAAATATTTAGATTACTGATACAGTTAGAGTTTACTGTGGTATATGGAGTGGTTCCAAACCCATTTTTTGTCAGCTGATTTTTTAAAAGAAGTTTTTAATGAATTGTGATTAATTATTCCCTAATGTTTGCATGAAGAATTCATCTAGCAGTAGTCTTTCATATTCATTGGGTTCAATCAGTGGATTTGCTATATTCTTTTTTTTAGTGCCATATAGCTTTGAAAAAAATTGTTTTATATGTTACATTTTAATATTCAATTTTATTATTTCTTTTTTTGCAGTATTATTTTTCATAGTTTTCACTATTTTTTATTTTTGCTTTTTTGATGAGGCAATTGAAGTTAAGTGATTTGCCCAGGGTCACACAGCTAGGGAATGTTAAGTGTCTGAGACCAGATTTGAACTCAGGTCTTCCTGACTTCAGGGCTGGTGCTCTATCCACTGCGCCACTTAGCTCCCCAATTTTCACTATTCTTGTCTGTCTGTTTTTCTATATTAATTTTGCTTTGACTTTGTCTAATTCTACAGACTAACATTTCACTGTTTTGTAAATTATATTAAATCTCTGTTAATTTGGGAAGTATTGCCATTTTACTATATTTAGAAGATCTGGTTATAAGTAGTTCCGTTTTCCCATGAACTTTATCAAAATAATTTTATTCATTGTGCAGGTGAGAGGTAACGGTTTAATGGAAAGCATGTTGCAATTTGAAGTGGGAAGACCAGTGATTGTGCAGTAGGTCCATTCCATATTAACTGTCTCAAGATTGCTTAATCTTGGGTATCCTGCTTAAAATTTCTGGGTCTCATTTTGCTCATTTGTAAAATAAAGGTTTGATTTAGATGATCCCCAAATTCCTTTTATCTTCCAAGTCTTGGATTATGGAGCTATGACATCTTTAAGATATTGATTAAATTAATTTCTTTTTTAGTTTCTTTTGTTCTCAGTAATGCCATAAAGAAATAGATGGTTTTTGTGAGCCCTATGTGGAAAGTTCTATACTAAATGCTAAAAAAGTAAAAGTTTAGGGATAAAAACTAAATATGTTATTTCATTAGTATAGAGAACTCCCAGTTGAGGCAAATCCCTCTGCTAGTGTAGGTTGTCATTTTCTCTGAGACCATTTTGTAGACATGGGGTGTTGCCTAAAGCACCAAGAGGATAGATAACTTGTCCCTGGTGATTAATCTAGTATACTTCAGATTCAAGACATGAACCCTGTTCTTCTGGCTTCAAGGTGTGTATGTGTATCTATAGTTAGGTGAGAGTGGGAGGGGGGTAGACAAGGACTAAATCAAAATAGTTTTGACTTTAGGGAGCTTAAATTATTTATCTTTATATGGAAGACATTGCACATGGCATTCTGTATTGCCAACATTGGGGTAAGTTCTTTAGTTCTTAGTAAAATTTTCCTTAATTGGAAGGGCAAATACCCAAAGAAGCCTACATTTCTGAACATAGTTTGTTAAATAAAGGTTTTCAGATTCAGTGATCTGAAAGTGTACAAGATAGTTCTATTATTTCATGAATGTCTCTGTATTTTGATTTCAGTTTATCATTGTCTCTCTGTGTGTGACTTTGTGTAGATGTGTTTACATCTTTCCATATATCTTTGTGTATGTGTCTATCTTTCCTCCATTAATTCACAAAAATATAAACCTTAAGCTAACAAAAATGTTATGTTTTAAAATTTTTATGTTTTCTCTGAATTTTAGAAGCAAATAGATGAAGAGTTTTTAATCCTTTCTTTCTCAAATTTAAACTAGATTAATTTTTAAAATAACTTTTATAGTTACTGATCATATATTTTTTCATGCCAATGAACTAAATAGAAAAAAGTGCTCCACCTTTTTGTGTATCTTGGACTTCTTTGTCAATTTGAAGTTTATAGACCCTTATAATAATGCTTTTAAATATATAAAATAAATAGGTTTACAAAGGAAATAAGTTATATTGAAATAAAGATATACAGATTCCCTGAAATGTTTTTTTTTTTCATATCCTTGGATGTTCATAGATGCAAAGTTAAGAATCCTTGCCTTAGAGAAGGGAGATTATGTGCTTTCAGTGAATTTATGGTCTAAAATGCTATTATATTGATGTACTTAAGGAAAAAAAACTTGAATTTTTAATCTTCTGATTTGCATGACAAAATATTTCATCTAGTTTTTCTTTTTGAACATAATTATTTTTATGTTTTAAAAATCATCTTTTTCTGATATTTAGGTTCTTAGAAAAGCAAGTTTAAAATGAAACCAGATATCCTTTTTTTCATCTAGGTAGAGTGAAACATCTGTTGTCTTCCAAAATACCCATTGAAGGAAAGAAAATGTCATTTGTAAATGATCTGACAGTTACCAAAGATGGAAGGAAAATTTATTTTACGGATTCTAGCAGTAAATGGCAAAGACGAGATTATTTGCTCTTGGTTATGGAGGGTACAGATGATGGACGGTAAGTGTTTAACTCTGTATTTCTACTCAATTATAGATTTCAAGGAAGATAGCTATAAAGTTTATAACTTTTGTTTTTATTTATTAATTTTTTTTTGGTGAGGCAATTAGAGTTAAATGACTTGCCCAAGGTCACACAGCTAGGAAGTGTTAAATGTCTGAGACCAGGTTTGAACTCATGTCCTCCTGACTTCAGTGCTGGTGCTCTATCCACTATACCAACTAGCTGCCCCAGGTTTATAACTTTTAAAAGGACCTTTGGAGTATTTAAAAACATTGATAGCATCTTTTGTTTGTGTATCACCTTTATTTCTAAATATATACTTTCCCTACCAAGTACACATTCCCTTATAAAAAAGAATAAAAAAGAAAGAGGAAAAAAAACCCAACAAAATAGTTCGATCAAACTAACCAGTCTATCAATTGAATCTGATGACAGTATAAAACACAGTGCATCATACCTGTTGCCCCATTTTTCAGGATTTTTTTTTCTCTGGAGCTAAGATGGTGTAGCATTCAGATTCATTAAGAAATTTATACTATTGAAGTCATTGCATAAGTTGTTTTCCTGATTTTGCTTATATCACTTTAGTTTATGTCTTCCCAAATATATTTTCTTGCTGTAAAATAATATTCCAGTACATTCATGTACCACAATTTATTTTGCCATTCTATAGTTGATGGGCATTTATTTCGTTTTCAGTTTTTCTCTTCCACATGAAATGATTCTATGGGAATTTTGTTGTACAAGTGAGACTTTCTTTTTGTATGTGATTTTCCTGGGCAAGATGAGTCTGTTGTTCACCTGTTAGACTTAAAGTGTATGAACATTGTAATAAATTTATGTTATAGATATATTTCCAGATTACTTTTCAAAATGGTTGGTTCCATCTTTAGAACATTTGTGAAGAAATATTTGGAGACAGGTCCCTAATAGGTTTTGTTAATAAGTAGTAATTGTGGAAAAAAGACAACGAAACAAGAAAGTCTTACCTTTCCTTTGAAGAGATAAAATTAAAATAGGTATTTTTTCCCCCATGATTTATGTTTCTGAATAAAATTTTTGCATTGCTGTTGTTGAAACACTATATTAGTTTCCGTTTTGTGGAGCAGAGCTGTATATACACTGCATTTACATATACACACATACACATACACATATACACACATACATATGTACTCATATAAATACATGTATGTGTGATTGGGTATATGTTATTTTACTTATAATTATTTAATTTGTTTGGTTGGAAGTGTTAATTGCCTACTACCTGAAATTCTTAATCTTGGAGAAGACTTGTATGGTGATGAGGTAGAAAGCAAGTGTGTGTGTGTGTGTATGTGTGTGTGTGTGTGTGTGTTTGTAGCATTAGTATGTGCATAATTATTCAAGATTGCAAAACCAACATACAAAATGGTTCCCTTTAATTGTTTAATTATTAATCTGAGTGCAGAGATGTTTCTGTGATGACACTGAGTTGGGGATCAATTGGGAAGTTCCATTATGACTAATTTTTAGAGCTAGATAATAGCATGAGATCAGAATTCTCTTGTGAAGTCAGATTATGAAAGAATTCTACAGATCCATTTACATGCTTCAGTTGTAGATTCTTTTATGCATTCCTTTTTGTTACCTAGTTGTTGTTTTTTTTTTATCTCAGGATGTTATATAATATTAACTTCACTAGCAATTTCAAGAATAAGAGATCAGGCTTATCAACAGTTTTTCATGGATAAAACAATAAAGTTCTTTGCATAGGAGAAAAATAAAGAATAGAAACATAATCATATGAACACTTGATACTAAAATGGGTGCATGATTTTTTCAAAGTGATTACCTTTTCAACTATACAGATTATAACCCATGCATATTTTGTCCTGTGAAATTATTGTTGATGTTAATTAACAACTTACCCATCATGTTGCATATTTTCCTCTAAATCTTAATCCATCATCCAGACCTATCTCACTTTCTAATCCCTCCACTTCTTGTAAATCGTTGCGTTCCATGTATTATAGCCTTTTCATACTCATCAAACATCTTCCCATTGCCTTTTAGGTATCCTGCAAGTTTGATTTTTAAAGATAGGGCATTCTGTGAATCAGTGATAAAGCAAGGCAGATGATGTTAACAAATTTTTTGGGGGGTTTGTGGGCAATTTGTAATCATTGAAGGTACTGCACAGTTTCATAAATGCAATCCATATATTTCTCATATTCTTATTTAATTCTGGGATTAGCTTGTTATCTACCTGCAGTGCCAAGATATTTGCAGTAATGGGACACCTCAATGGGCTGTTTATCCAACTATGTATTGTTGCCTGGATAGTGTGCATTTGTCATTTATTTGGTTTTCCCATCTAGATTGTTAAGCAGATGTCTTGAGTTTTAGGGGATTATTTTGTTGAAAATATTCAGCAGTTAATGTAATCAAGACAATGCCAACTGTAAACAGTAGCTTTTGGAGAGTATCATCATGTATAAGTAATTTCCTTAACATTTATATTCTAAATTGTTCATCTTCTGTGAAAATAATGCACAGTTCTGGTGGTTCTATATCACCCTACCTTATTTCTTGTTTGATATTTAGAGGACTGTTGTACAATTGCATCTATAAAGATTGTTATATGTCAAAAAATCTTATATAATCTAAACATTTGAATGAGACATCTTTATTTTTTTAAGAAAAGCTTTTAAAACTGTATCTTCTATAAAGTCAAACACAAGTGGAACCTTAAATTTTTGTTTTAAGTAAAACATTTAATTGGGACTAAAAAAAGAATTAGAAGATTAATTTCTCCTACATTCCAGGAATTAGGATCACATTTTGGAGCAATTAATGCAGAAAAGAAGGGAGAAAATCCCCACTAAGAATCATACCTGATGTGGGAAGAAATGGCAAAAAATCTCGGAGTCAAACTGAAGATAGTCATAAGTGAATACATCTATGCAGCAATTGGATCCTTGGTCAAAAGATCTACTTTCTTCATCTCTGCTCTGTAGTCTGTCTTTGTTTTTTTGGAGTCTCAAAAACATACTAAGATTCATGTGATCCTGAAATGCTACTTCTAGAGACTTCCTTGTATGCATTTTCCCTTAAGGATTTTTCTTTCATTATAGTGCAAAAAGATTTTACTTTTAAAAATCCTGTGAATATTCTAAGCAAACTTTTGATACAAGTGAGATAATGAACATCCTTTTGGTGGGTGAAACCAAGGCTTATTATGCAAGTGGAAATCTCTCAGATGATAGTGCCAGTTAATAGCTGAATAGAAGTTAAAAATTAGAGAGGTCTTAGCCACTCCCTGTCATTGTAGAATAAGAGTTATTTTTTCATTGACCTTATAACTGGGCATCCACAGAGTTTTAGAGTTCAAGGTTTCTCAGCATGCCATTGAGGATAGTGTGTATTCAGAACAGCTTCAGGAATCTTCTGGAATGGAATAGACCCAAAAAGCTTGTCTTGATTGTCAGGTCTTCCTTGTAGTAAAGAGCTTCTAAGAGTCTAATATTAATTCAGATGATTTTAGTTTATTCCAGGGATACAACAAATTTCAACAATAACCAATCACTCTCTCTCTCTGTAGAATATGTAGTATAAAAAAGCCTCTAATGAGAAGAATCAGAAAATACTGATAACCTATTTTGATGAGGGAAGAAGATGATGTGTTTTTGATTTACTGCAGAAATTGAACACTGAACTATTTTATGATGGCACTTTTGTAAATGATGGTCATCAAGTTCAACAGGCATTTATTAAGTGTCTTAAATTTGTGTCTGATTTGATGGTAACCTTAGATGTCTCTTAGCTTGGGGAAAAAAAAAAAAAAAAAAAAAACAAGTTCCCTAAAATAGCTAGAGAATCTATGGAAGCTCTTCTGGATTTGATACTGCTGTGGAATAGTAGCAGTCTCTTGGCTCCAAACTTATATCTTGGATGCTAATTTGGAAATAAGTCAGACATTTCAATCCAATTCATCTGGAGATGTGAATGAATTTTAATATCAGATCAACATCCTAAAGTACCCAGTAGATGGAGCAGGATACTAAAAATATTATCAAATACCATTTATCCCTGCTCTTATGTTATTGATGGGAATGTTAATTTATTATTAATAATTCATTTATTACTATTTTTCAGATTGCTAGAATATGATACTGTAACCAGAGAAGTAAAGGTTTTAATGGAGGGATTAAGATTCCCCAATGGAGTCCAGCTGTCTCCTGCTGAAGATTTTGTTTTGGTGGTAGAAACTACTATGGCAAGAATAAGAAGGTTTGTAATAGTTGTAGGATGGAATAATAAAGATTACTTATTATAATTTTTCCTCTATCAAGTTTCTATTAAGTTCTTACTGATAATATTTTATTACTAAATTTAAAAAAAAAAAAGTGAAATTACATTTTTTACCATACTACCCAGGGTCACTTATTTTCTATTTCCTATGACTCAGTGGATAGAATTCTGGGCCGGGAGTCAGGAAGACCTGAGTTCAGATCTTGCCTCAGACAATAGCTGTGTGACCCTGGGCAAGTCATTTAATCTTTGCCTTAATCCACTAGAGAAGAAAATGGCACATCTCTCCAATATCTTTGTCAAGAAAACTCCATGAACAGTATAGTCTATAGAATCATGAAGATTCAGACACGCCTGAATTTTGGGCCTGTAGGTAGAACAAAAGATAGAGTGCTGAGCATAAAATCAGGAAGACTCATCTTTATGAGTTCAAATCTGATTTCAGATACTTTCTAGCTGTGTGACCCTTGCACATGACTGAAACAACTGAATAACAAGAACAAAAATTTCACATATATATGTTGAAAATTTGTTCCTGTAAGATTCTATCCAATTTAAGACTAGTACATCGTGATAGATCTTCTTTCTAGCCTACCAATTCCTTCTTCTCCTACTTCCTTCCTTTGTGCTCTTTTACTTTTGACTAAAGATACATGGTTTATGATAACTTCATTTCCTCAAATATGCTGTAGAAAGAGAAGTAGAGGTAGATGGGACCTTAGTAGTTATTGAATCCAGAAGCTGTGACTTGTCCAACATCCTGTAGGTAGAAAGAAAAGGACCCAGGATTTGAACCCTAGGTCTCTGACTCCAAATCCAACTCTCTTTTCACTGTACTAATGTATTTTGTATCTACATTTAAAATGGAAATTTAATGTTCTGCAGTTTTTAATGAGTTTTGATTGCTATCTAAGGATTGGATTGGGATAAAGCCTCTTGATTTCTATCATTGTTATTTTTTTCCTTTCAGATTCTATGTATCTGGGCTTATGAAAGGTGGAGCAGACATGTTTGTGGAAAACATGCCTGGTTTTCCAGATAACATTCGACCAAGCAGCTCTGGAGGATACTGGGTCGCTATGTCAACTGTTCGACACAATCCTGGATTTTCTATGATGGATTTCTTATCAGAAAAACCATGCATTAAAAGATTAATTTTTAAGGTAGCTAAGATCTCTAGTTCTGTTAAAAAAAATGGAAAAATACCTAATTGTTATATTAAAGGCCCATTTGAGTGCTAAATACTCTATTTTTTATAGTCTATACTTCTTTGTTAATTTAATAATTTAAGTGAAGATGTAAAAGAAATATTAAATTATATGTAAGATTGGAGTAAATTAAAAATAATTAGTTGAAAAACAGCAATTCGGTTTCAGAAGGATAAAGGAGTACAGTTTAAAATGTAAGAAATCCTTTCTCAGAAGTTTTCCTATTTAAGTTTTATTCAGACTGATGACAAAATTGAGATCCATAGGGGAAAGCATTGAATAATTTTAGAGTGTATTCACATGCTCATGCTCTAAACACAGATTTCATTTTATGATAAATTTGGCAAAATTGGTTGGCATTATATAATAGAAATCTCCAATCTCTTTTAACCTAAGGCAGTCATTCTGGTGATGGTTTAACAACTCCAAACTTCATTATTTTTCATTTGATTTAGTCAAACGAAATAAGTCACTCTCATAGTCTGACAGGTAGATGCCTAGAATTTTTGTTTTCACAACCAGACTGGGCCTTGAAACTTGATCTAAAATACTTTACAGATAATAGGTGCTGAATAAATGTTGATTAAATTGGATTATTCTCCCCCACTCCTCATCCTTGCATTCTTTTACTGCTTTGTGCTAACTGGAGTAGAAGCATTAACTTGCCCTTTAACATGCTGATTATTACTATGTTGGGATTTCTAGTCTCTTGACAGCATTATGACCTGTCGAACTATACTCACTCCCTGCTAATTTATTGGTATAGATTGGAGTTAAGAGATGGAAAAGAACCCTGGGTTTTTTGTGCTTAATATTGTATTTACAAGACATCCCTTTTCCCCTATCAGATGATAATTTAGTTACCTTACAAGAGCTCTCATGTGATGTAAAATAATGGCAGTACATCATATTTATGTAATACCTTGTACTTAGCACAGCATTAACATGTTTATTTTTGTACTTCTTTATTTTTTCCTTTACTTTGATTCTCACAATATATATGTAATATGGAAAGGGTAGGTACAAACATTTCCATTTTAAAGATTAAAAAACTGAAGCATAAGTAGGTTAAATAATTTGCCCAGGACAGAACAAATTAGTGGTAGAGCTGGGAAGATCCATAGTTCCCTTAAGTCTTAGTTTAGTGCTATTTATACTATCACTATGTGGTAGAGTAGAAGGAAGATGGTGGAGATAGTGAGCTTGAGTTTGAATCCCAAGCACTATTTATTACTCCTATGACTAATCACAGATCATTTTGTTTCTTATCGTCTCAGTTTTCTCTTCTATAAGATTATGGGATTGAATTGGATAGAACTTTAAGACCTTTTGTTGCTCTAGTTTGTGACATATTATGTTAAACAGTACCTAGTCTCATGAGTTTATGAATTCCAAAAGTATATTGTTGTTCAGTTGTTTCAGTCTTGTCCAATTCTTCATTATCCCATTTGGGTTTTTTTGGATAGTGGAACAGTTTGCTATTTCCTTTTCCTTCTCCAGTTGAGGAACTGAGGCAAACAGGGTTAAGTGAATTTCCCAGGGTCACACAGCTAGTATGTGTCTGAGATCATATTTGAACTCATGAAGATGAATCTTCCTGACTCCAGGCCTGGCATTCTATCTACTATGCTACCAAGCCATACTCCAAGAGTATAAGACAAGCACAAAATATTTGTATGTGACCCTTTCTGTGAAACTCTTAATTTTTACTGAATTCATTTGTGAGGCTAAAATTTTTGTAGGCCACCAAATTTTAATAGCTATGCTAAATTTTAATCACATTTATAATAAGGATTTTCTAAAAATATTTACCATTTAGTGCAGCTTTGTTTATGGACCCAATATTGGCATTGAAGATTGTTATTTCTTTTAGTTGGAGAAACTCAGGATGAAAAACTATAATAGAAAAAACACACACATAAGCTTGGAATACTGAAGATATGGGTTCTAGTTTCAACTTTGCCACTACCTTGTTCTGTGACTTTGAGCAAGTCATGTTAATTTTTGGGCTTCTATTTTCTTTTCTAAAAAATAGGGATGATGGGGGCAGCTAGGTGGCGCAGTGGATAGAGCACCAGCCCTGAAGTCAGGAGGACCTGAGTTCAAATCTGGTCTCAGACACTTAACATTCCCTAGCTGTGTGACCCTGGGCAGGTCACTTAACCCCAATTGCCTCAGCAAAAAGCAAAAAAAAAAAAAAAAAAAAAATAGGGATGATATCTATTTTTCCTAACTTCCAAGGTTGTGATCACAGTTAAGACAATGTGTGAAAGCACTTTGGAAACCTCAAATACTCTGATTCAGATGTTAAGTACTATTTTAGAATTTAATGTTCTCCTTTCCTTGTATTCTTTGAACATAATATGGCTTTCATTGTAACTATGAAATAATATGAAATATTGCATGCTTCATTATATTTCCTTGTGCTGGCCTGAATAATATATTATTGCCAACTCTTAAAATATAATTAAAGTGTTTGTTTACTTGGTAAAATAGAGCTTAATGGAAAATAATCAGTATCCTATTTTGCATATGTATATATGGTAATGTTCACATTTAAAATATAACACATATTTAGTTTTGTTTACTGTTGTTCGTCTTTTCTCAAAGAAAACCATGACATCAAGGAGATGATGCCTTGACATTCAAGTGAATTGGATTTAAATGAGGGTGGGCTGTGCAAAGTCATCAGTTTCACTTTTTCTTCTAGAGCCATCTGGGTTCATTGGCAAAATATAGATCAGGATGACTGGAGATTTGCTTATATTGGAATAATCATATTTTTATGGGATTATAGCTTAAGTTGTTATAAAATGCTATTTGGAAAAAAAGAAAAGGATGCCCACTGGAAGAATGTTCACTTTTTTATTTTAACTTTTTTTTTTTATTAAAGCTTTTAATTTTTCAAAGTATGTGCATGGATAATTCTGCAACATTAGTCCTTGCAAAACCTTGTCTTCCAGTCCCTCCCCTCCCCGCCCTTCTCCCACCCCCCACTCCCCTAGATGGCAAGTAGTCCAATATATGTTAAACATGGTAGAAATATATTTAACTTTATTTTTTTTAAAGATATATTTCTGGTTACTTAAGCTCCTGAGAAGCAGCGTGCCAACAATTATTTATTAAGAACCTACCTATTATGTTAGACACTGTATCTTGTATACTTTAGCAATAAAAAAATAAAAGAAAAGATTCCCTTTGACTCACAACACCCATTCCTGCAGCAACAGAAGTCTTAAGGACTCTGAAAAGGCCAGCATTCTAAAAAGTGATAGAACCAAATTTTGGGAAAGTAGAGAATGAATGCAAGCAAAGTTTCTTGATTATTTGTACTGGGTGCTGTTGCTAAAGTATGTAAGATACAGTGTCTAATATAATAGGTAGGTTCTCAATAAATAATTGTTGGCACACTGCTTCTCAGGAGCTTAAGTAACCAGAAATATATCTTTTATACTTATTAATATAGTTTTAGCATATTATTAATAACTATGCTGTTCTTATTCATATGTATTGCCATAGGTCATTGTAAACTAATAATATCTGATTTGTTTTTAGACCCAAACTGGTAAGTTATTTATTTATTTTTTTACTATATTTTGATCAGTTTATAATTTTGTGTTTTTCATTTTAACTGGATGGGAGGTATCCTATGTGCCAACACAATTAGAGTTTAGCTATTAAGAACCAATTATGTGAAATCAGATAATCATAGTCTCAATTGGTAACTAAAGACTTCTGATATGCTTCCTTTTTAGTTACTAAGTCCAGAAACGGTGTTGAAGTTTGTGCCTCGATACAGCCTTGTCTTGGAACTTGGAGACAATGGAGCCTACCAAAGAAGTTTACATGATCCAAATGGACTGGTTGCTGCCTATATTAGTGAAGTGCATGAACAGGACGGACACCTTTATTTGGGCTCATTCAGATCTCCTTTTCTTTGCAAACTTAACCTTGATCTCCTTTAACCAACCAAAAAGAAAACCTAATGGTACTGCTCTAGGAATTGTCCTGTTCAAATATTTTAGTGGTTTAAGTTCCTGGGAATCTATCCATATTCAATGTCATCCCTTTACAATGTATCAGGGAATATCCCAGCTCTCTGCTCATCAGTTAGCTTTCCATGGTAGGACATTTTCATCTTGGTTTACTTCTTTTAAAGGCAATGATGACTTTGGGAATTCAGGTAACAGAATTCTTTCATCCAAGAATATCTGCTTGTGTAGCAGTTCTCTAGGGAAATTTTTTTTTTAATATACTTAAACAGTTAAAAAATTTATTTCTGCGACTAGTTCTGTTCTTCCATTCTTAGCTTTGCTACCTGTGAAATAGGATTATATAACTACATTGAGAGGGGATTTTATATAAACAGAAAGAAGCTATGGAAATTAAGTAAAAGTTACATTCTGAAAATTTATGCTAGAACACAGATTGCAACAATCTAAAAGTTACCTCCTGCACAGCTGAAGTGGTTTGTCTGTCTAGGCTTTTAGGTAGTCAAAGCTTTGCCTCTTGAGGGACACAATTAAAGGTTTTTAAGGATACCTCAGTTCCTTTCAATTATTTAAAGGTCAGGTGCTGCAAGAGGATTCTCTGGTAAAAGTCAGTTTATTTCAATATCGCTGAGAGTCAATACCAATGTCTCTTTCTAAAAACTACCCATTAGAATTAAATGATGTTCCCTAATAGATTCAGTATGACAATGATTTTTTTAGAAGAATATGATTTGTTTGCTTTTACATTGTTCCCATCTAGAATTGCAGACATGGTTAAAATTACTACTTTCCAATGTCATGTTTGCATTGCTTACCACTTAGACAAGTAGTTGTCTGTTACATTAGTGGCAAACTACAGCCATAAGAACTATGTAATAACGAATATATTACATTTGCTTTTCTGCTATTTGACTTTTTTTGACTATGTCACTCAGAAAATTATTTTATTATATAGTGTAATTATTATAACAATGTCTGAAAATTAAGTTCTGCATATTATCATAAGGAAACCAATTTTCAGTTAATGCAATTTTATTTAGGAGGGAAATGCTAGATTTAGTATGGAATTAATAGTATGTTGCTTGAAGAGAATAGTACTATCTTCCATAGGAAATTATGGCATATCTCAAGAAGTAGCCTTATTTGGAATTCTCTTGAATTCATTTGCCTTTTCTCATCCTGAATTTAATCCTTTATGATCCTAAAGCTAGCCATGTTGCTTCTCTGTTCTTTTTTTCCAAATCCCTCCAATCTATAAATATGTATTAAAAATTGCTTTGAGGAAAAGTTATTATTTTACATAGAATGTAGCATTCAAATTTGATAATTTAACTAGCTATTGTCTTAAACTGAGGCTACATGTACTAATTGAGTGGATACTACAGAAAAATGGCTATACAATATGTAGCAACTGGGCAATTAGGTAATACAGTGGATAAAGTTCCATAACTAGAGTCAGGAAAACTCATCTGGCCTTAGATTCTTATTATTTATGTGATCCTGGATTAATCACTTAACCTTGCTGGAGAAGAAAATGGCAAACCACTCTAATACGTTTGCTAAGAAAATCCCAAATGAGATTATGAAGAGTTAAACGTGACTAAAAATGACTAAACAAGAACAAATAAGTACCAATTATATCACTGCCTATTTTTTTTTTTAAACTGGGCTACCCTCATATTTAATACCCTTAGATGATTAGGATGTAAGGTCATAATGTTAATCCATTATGTTGAATTATTCATGTATCATTTTCTTTATGGAAAGAAAGCTGATGGGAAGTTAAGGCAGGTAAAAATCCTACCATGAAGCTATATAGTGTAGCATATAATTAATAATGACTATTGAACTTTTTTGAGTGTAAAGAGGATTGTTTGTTTTAATTATTTAGCATTTCTTATGTGAAAGATATGATGTAAAAACAATTAATAGTACTTCATCATGAACTAGCTTTTTTTTTTTTTTTTTTTTTTTGGCAAGGCAATTGGGGTAAACTGACTTGCCCAGAGTCACATAGCTAGAAAGTATTGAGGTCTGAGGCCAGATTTGAATTCAAATACTCCTGACTTCAGGGCTGGTGCTTTATCCTCTGTGCCACCTAGCTGCCTCATCATGATCATTTTTAAAAAAAATTATAAAACAATCATTCAATAGTGGTATGTTGAATTGCCTTCTTATGCTTTTAGTGGAGTAAGTTACTTTTACCTTTGTCAATTTCTAGCATGCTACATAGATAAGGAAGAGCTATGCTTTTCAGGCCTTAATTTTCACAAATATTAATAAATCTAGGGATGTCGGTATTTACCATTGCTTTAAAAGAAGTCAGTTTTTTTTAATCAGATATTGATTTGCAGTATCTCTTTAATGCTGACGATACTGTTTTCTGTGCTTTATTTAGTAATGTAGAATTAGTGGAAAAAACCAAAATCTCTTTAGTAGGTCTGAGTATATGTATATATATGACTGTATGTGTATATTGTTGCAAAAATATTTGTTTTCACTTTATAGTTATTTATGCTTTAATATGATATAGTGCTTGATTCCTTTATGAAAGCAAAATTGGGGGTAGTGGCCAGAGAACTTTCTATGGATCAGAGGCTTTCATTTTGATATATTGCCTATTTTATTATATATGCTGTATTCATCTTGTGAAACATAGAACATGGGGAAGTAGTTGAATGAATGATGCTAGTGACAAAGTCAAGTAATTGACCCTGCTTTCTGAATTAAAGCTATGAAATTTAGTTAAGCTGATTTTAAGTCCTTTACCCCCATTAATCACCAAATTGAATAACATTAGAATGTATACAAGCAATGTATGATCTCCAGTAGGATTTTCCCGAGTCACAAGTGATTATAATATATGTACATATACATATATGTACATACTTATATATGTATATACACATACATATATGTATATTTGAATTTTGTATATGTCTACCTAGATTGCAGTCTATTATCAAGCAATTTCTAAGTTACCTGGGAAAATTGCTTCCCCTCTTTCTAGCAACTTCCCCTGCCCCCCCCCCCAATTTTTTTTTTTATTTTTACAAAGCTAGGGCAATATGAAAGCCGTTAGCTTTTTGCCCTTCTGAAGAACCTTCTGAAAAAAAACAACTAACCCTTTAATCTAAACCCTGAATGTCTTCCCTTCTCATATTGAACTTTTTGAACTAGGCAAAAGAGTCTATTCTTATCTTCTTTCCTTAATCACTGAATGAGTGATGGTTTAGACAGATGGAGACCTATTGAAGACCTTGGTTTAAAAAGGTCAAGGTCTCCCACTGCCATGAAGACCATTTCCAGTTGTCTGATCTATATCTTGCCAGTGGACTTAGATGCTCTGGAGGGGAAAGTAAGGTAACCTTGCACAGTTCTCCCTTACTTAAATTTTATTTATGGGCAAGTCATGAAATTAATTTCCTAATGTCATGATCCTCTTTGAGAATGAATGCTGAATGAAACTCTGAAGGAAGAGGCAGTGGGGTATAGTGGAGAAAGTCTTAGACTTGGAGTCAGGAAGCCTTGTGTTCAAATCACAATTCTGACACTTATAAACTGTGTAACAATTGACAAGTCACTTAGTCATGCAATTTCCTTATCCTGTAAATCTGTAAAATAGTACCTATAGAAGTTATCTCAATAGGGTTGTGGTGAGGAATGAGAATATATATATATATATGCATATATATATATATATGACTTCCCCAACTTTAAAATATGCTTTATAGTTGTCAATTATTATTATCTGAAAAATCTTCACAAAGGGCTTAATATCTTGCGAGCACATGCTAACATTGCACAACTAGCTCTTATGAGTTTTCCTAATACAAAAATTAAATGCCTCCTATTGCAGCTTAAACATTATGCTTTTTGGCATCTCCATTTTGTAAGAACAGCTACTTGCCATCATTCATATACTATATCTTCATAGGTACTTGAACAATTGTGATTAAATCTCTTCCTTCCCCACCTCCAAATATTTTCTCATTTCTAGGAGAAGTAAACTTTTTTTTTTCCTTAAAGAAGTAAACCTTTTTTGCTTCAGCATTTCCCTGTAATTTTTCTTTCCTAAACCCTTAATTCCTTTTTGGTTGATCTCCTTTGGACCCCTGTTGGATTTCCCATATTATATCTGTCTGTGCTTTAATTTTTAGAAAGGATTATTTAGGAAATGGGATGTATTAGAACAAATGCATAATGAGCTAGTTGAAACCAAACCTTTAGTTTTATTATAATCATCACTAAATCATGACTAAAAACTTGAAGTATCTCTGTTTTTAATTAAATGCCAAAATATAAATTTTTTAGTGGAAAGTTGGCAATATCTTCCCTTGATATACTGAAGGATAGACATTGGGTTTTATATTTTATAAACATTTTTGTAATATTGTCAAAAGAGCAATGATTAGGGGTTAGGGGATCATACCACTGCCATTAACTAGCAATAGTTAACTTTTTGCAAGTCACTTTTTTTTTCTATGGACTTCAGTTCCCTCATATGTAAAGATGAGATTTGATTACACAAATCTCTAAAGCTTTTCTCATCTCTAACATTCTATGATTTAGTGTGTCAGGGTTAGATACATTTTAATTTTTAAGGGCATACTCTTTGCCTTATTAGGCATCAACAGTAAGAAGAGCTAATTTGGATAACATTAAGCTTCAGTTTAGTTTGGGACCAAACAGGGGAGTACATCCCAAATCTTTATATTAACTTCAGACATTTTTAGGGATCTTGAAATTGAAAATGTCTTAGTGCCCTCTTCCTGGCTGGGCCAGAACCAGATTGGCTTCTGAGAGTAGAGAATAATGACAGTTATTTTCTGGGGGGAAGGAGGGTTCTCTGTACCTGCTATAAATTTTTATCTTTCAGCATAAGGCTAGGTTATGGAGTAGCAAACTTATGGCTGTATATTTTGTTCTCATTACTAATTTTTTTTTTTAACAGCTGTTTTGGATGAAGCAAACCAAGTGAATCTACTGGTCCTTGGCTTTCTACACAATTCTTCACAGTTAAGATAAACTAATCTTGGCTGTTCCCTCAGGGTAGAGGAAGCCAGTTCTTAAGTATCTCTGTCCTAAATGATCAATCAATTTTGATTGGAGTGTTTCAACTCCTTGTTGTGATGGTTATATCTATCAATTATTATGCCCTCTAGAAGTTATTTGAAATGTTATATACTCCTATTTTTAGTAAGATAATTTAAAATATTAAAACTGGGTAGCTTCTGATAATTCTAGTATTGTATCATCTCCTAATATCATGTTATCTAATAAAGTCAAAGGGCATTGAGATAATCACTTAGATATGGTCTCTTGTCTTATTTTATTATGGCATTTTTATATTTTCCAAGTATTAGCTGTATTTTGCCATTTAGATAGAGAATTAATATTAACATTTATCATCATTTGTGATCAGGGTTATAATAGGGGCTCCTAGGAGTTTCACGGAACACAGGAAAGAATAATTATGTCTTCTTGAGAGCAGCTCTTGACATACACCAAAGACAAAACCTTTATATGTGTTTTGTACATGTTTTATAGGTATACATGGATATTGGGGAGATATGTTGATCCCCTTGGACTTCAATAAAATGTTGGTTTAATGGTGGCACTGGCAGTGGAGGAAAGAATTGTAGGATTGCATAAGATTTTTTGCTTTGATGTTAGCCACCCTGAGGCCTTTAATGAAAGGCAATATTCCAGGTTAATTGTCCTGGTACTTTGATTGTAGGAACTTCAGTAGATTAGATGGGGTTGAATAATAAATGCATAACAATAGTTGGTAAACCAGTGAAAATAAAATAAGTATAAAGTTTGGTTTGGGAAGTATATAATTTGCTAGTAACGGTAGTAAGCTACAACATCTATTTACAGGTGTTTTGTTTCCTATGTTATTACTCTACTGTAAATCTCCTATTTAGG